>PKMM01010180.1:175054-345689 GCA_002933915.1 Eutrema heterophyllum | reverse complement strand
AATTTGTATTGTATTATACTTGATATTTTGAATTTTATGTATTTTTTAACAACAAATATAGTTTGTTATATTTATAAATTATAACTTTAACTTTAAAAATAATTCTATTATATTATATTATTTTACTTGGTTTTTTTGGGGATATATTTTTAATTTGATTTTAGCAATAAATATATTATTGTAAAATGCCAAACAAATTTATTAAAATTTTAATAATTATTTAGTTATGGTTCGTAATTAATTTATGAAAAAGATTTGATCATTAACAAATTAATAATTTTAATTTATAATCATATAATTATCATTAATCCATTTTTATTTATAAAATATTTATCTAAAATATATATTCTGCACCGCTTTTTACACTTTCACCATTCATACATTTGGACCGCACCGCATGTTGTTTTTTTCACCATTCATATATTGTTCCGCACCGCTTGTTCCACAGTAACCGCACTTGTTCCGCATGATGCGTTTCTTCCAACCGTACCGCACTAAAACTGCACCGTACCTCCTAAACCGCTTGTCATGCACCGCTCAAACCGCTGTCACCATTCGAAGCTTTAATTGGTTTAGAATTTAATGTTTCTCTCTTGTAGTTATAACTTGTAAGTTGTAAGTGTTAGATTTATAGATGCTTTAGAGTTTTTTTTCTAATATTAGTTAGCTTTGATCTTAAAAACATAAATATATATTAGTTAGCTTTTTTCCATTTATCCCATGGGCCAATTTCTTATTTTAGAACTCAGGTTTTTTTTGTTTTTAAATTTCATTTAGAAAGCAAATGATACCTTCCTTATTCCTTTAGCCGACAAAACGCCAAGTTTTTACCCGCGAAGCAACAAACAAAACAAAATTTCCACTTTTAGACTTTACTTGATTTAATTTTTATATTTGCTCATTTATGTTGTCCTAACTCCTAAATGGAACGATGAGACAACATCGTAAAAGAGAAGAGGTAAAAGCAAAGCTAGGAATCGATCAAGAAGGTGGTGATGGTGTATATCTAGGGCTGCCTGAATCTTTTGGAGGTTCTAAGGTATCAATCCTAGGCTACCTCCGAGAAAAGATGAGTCAAAGAGTATTAGGGTGGCAGAATAGTTTCCTCACACAAGGTGGGAAAGAAGTTCTCCTTAAGGCTGTAGCTTTCGCACTACCTACTTATACAATGGACTGTTTCCTTCTCTCCAAAACAGTCTGTAAGCAAATTGTATCAATAATGGCTAAGTTTTGGTGGAGGAATGATAAAGAACGAAGAGGCATGCAGTGGAAGTCATGGGATTATCTGAGTAAGCCTAAGAATTAAGGAAGGTGGGTTGGGGTTCAAGGATATTGAAGCCTTTAATATAGCATTGTTGGGTAAACAGCTATGGCGAATGCTGACTAACAAAGACAGTCTGATGGCCAGAGTTTTCAAAGCAAGGTATTTCAAGAACTCTGATCCTTTGAATGCCAGATTAGGATCGAGGCCCTCCTACGCATGGAGAAACATCCATGAAGCACAAAGATTGATAAGGAGAGGAGCAAGAGCAGTCATAGGGAATGGGGATCATACTTTGATTTGGAGTGACCTTTGGGTGGGGAGCAATCCTGCGAGACCAATTAGAGAAACCAGATGGGTTCCAGCCTTACTACAAGGTAATCTCCAATCAATCACTATGGTGAAAGATCTTATGAACCCAGATAGGAGAGATTGGAATAGGGATCTTCTAGATGCCTTCTTTAGTGAGGAGGATAGGCAAAGAATTGGTGAAATCAGACCCGGTGGACATGAAAGTACGGATTCTTATTGCTGGGATTTCACAAGATCAGGACACTATACTGTCAAATTTGGGTATTGGGTATTGAGCAAAGTTCTAAATGAAGATAACAACCCAGCGGAAGTCAACCAGCCGAGTCTTGATATCCTCTATCAGATGGTGTGGAAAACAGAGGCAAGCCCCAAGGTACAACACTTTCTCTGGAAATGTATGAGCAATTCTATTTCTGTTGCAGCCAATCTAGCATATCGACATATAGCAAGGGATCCGGTCTGTAATCGTTGTCAAGCCGGAGAGGAAACAGTGAACCACTTACTCTTCCAATGCCCTTATGTTCGTTTGATTTGGGCGCTCTCACCTGTCCCAGCTCCACCTGCAGGGGAAATGTTTCAGTCGTTCTATTCAAATCTACATAGAGTGTTAACGGTATCACGGAATCAACCCCAAGTACCAAATGCGGAGAAACTGGTTCCATGGATCATGTGGAGATTGTGGAAGAATAGAAATGATTATATTTTCAAAGGAAAGGATTACAATGGATTGGAGACAGTGAGAAAAGCAACAGAAGATGCAGAGGAATGGGCAAGTAGAAATGAGGTGGAAGTACAAAGGCAACATGATACTCTTCCTTGTATGGACAGAACAAAATGGAAACCACCACCACATAACTGGGTCAAGTGTAACGTGGATGCAGCATGGTCAAAACAGAGTAGTCAAAGTGAGATTGGATGGGTACTTAGGGACGAACAAGGAAGGGTTCTTTGGATGGGAGCAAGATCACTTACACATATGAGGACGGTTCTGGAAACAGAGGCGGAGGCATTGAGATGGGCAATACAGGTTATGACAAGCTTTAATTACAGGAATATAATCTTTGAATATGATTCTAAGACACTTATTGATGCTTTGTCGGAAGAACAACCGTGGCCCACTCTTAATGCAGTGCATCAAGACATATACCATCTTCTCTCCCGCTTCGAGTCCCATAGGCTGGTGTTCCTCCCGCGTGGAGGCAATGGTGTGGCCGACATGATAGCTAAGGAGACTTCTTCTTTTTTGAATAATGTCCCAAAGTTGTATTCTGTAATGCCGGATTGGATAATTCCTTACATAGAGAAGGATAAGCAGGATTTTTAATAAGTTTATTGGGTAATGAGAGTTGAAGTTGAGCCCAAAAAAAAAAAAAAATGGAACGATGAGAATATACCAGATTTGAGGGTTATGTTAAACGGTGTCGTTACAAATGAATGGGTCTACATTCTAGAGTTGGGAGAGGTGGCCCATTAATATTTTATTAAGAGAGCGAAAAGCCCGATTTCCTACATCTCTTTGGCACCGACACTTCTTCAGTTCTTTGGACAACGAGACGCTTCTTTATTCTGAGATCACAAACCCTATCGTTCATTACTTTATAAAACGACGCTCATAGTTCGGTTCCATTTAACAAACGGCAGCGTTCAAACATATGACGTGGCGTTGAGCACGCGCACCGCTTCTTTGATCAGTCTTCCTCGAGAAGCTTACAATAATAGTAGAGAGACTCGTGAGTCGTGACAATACAAAACCGCTTCACTCACTGAATATCCCCCGCCATTATTCTCGCCTTTTAGAATCGGAGCGTTAATGACGTCTACGGCGGCTGAACAAGATGAGAGAAAAATTGCATCGGAAACATCGAAGATGAGTCCTGACATCAAAGCGGCTGCTGCGTCGCGGATCAATAACCAAAATGACGCTTCTCCCTCTCCGTCGATGAACTCTAAGGATTTCATCGTCTCCGTCGCTGCTAACATCGCCTCTCAGCCGTTGCAGAACTACGATTCGAACGTTTGGGGAGTCCTCACCGCAATTTCAAACAATGCTCGCAAACGCCGGCAGGTTCGTTCTGCCTCTTTCCTTCTTTTAACCCTAGATTCTCAGTGTTTTGGTATTTTGGAGCCCTAGGAGTCTGTAGTGTGATTCTCTTCCTGATCAATGAATTTTAGGGCATAAATATACTTTTGACTTCTGATGAGCATTGTCTCGGACGGCTGCCGTGTCACGCCAGTTATCAGATAGAGTCAACTGCAATAAGTGGGAATCATTGTAAGATATATCGTAAGCAGATAACAGGCGGTGATGTATCTGTCTTTGTGGAAGACACTAGGTTAGTGAACCTCTCTCCTGTTTTAGTTATGCGATTTATCATTTTCGCACTTGGTTAAATTCATGCTTTGTTTGTGTCTCTATCTCTCTCTCTTTGATTCAGCACAAACGGAACGTTTCTCAATTGGGAGAGGTTGAAAAAGAAAGGGCCTGAAGTCCGGGTTCAGCACGGTGACATCATATCGTTGGCTGTTCCTCCAGAGCATGGTAACATATGTTTTCTACCTCTGCATTGTGAAGTCATATCTCAACCATTTTGGCAGATCAATTGATGTGTTAACACTTGACCGCTGCAATTTTTTTCCCAGATAAGTGCTTTGCATTTGTATACCGCGAAGTACTTGGAAATAATCCTGAACTTCCCTGCATGAACAGAAAAAGAAAAGCAGGTATCACATTCAACGTTTATCATTTTTTCTTTCTGTCCTAACTTGCCATGCATATATGACCAAGGAATGGTAGGTCTTAGGGCGCTCTTTTCACCATTATATAGCAGTGTTTTCTCATTTCTGAATCTGTTATGTGCTTTTTCTGCTGTGAAGAGGATATAACTTGTGAAATTAAGAGGCCGAAGGGCATAGGAATTGGTGGTCCTGATGGTCCAATATCTTTGGATGATTTTAAGAGCCTCCAGCGATCAAACACAGTATGTTCATCCTCAATCTTGGTGTCCTTTATCTCAGATGTAGTTGACTGTGCTGACCTAGATGTCATTCTAAATCAACTTTTGTGTCAACAAATCAATGTTGTATGCAGGAACTGAGGAAGCAATTAGAAGCACAGGTGCTTACCGTTGACACACTGCGTAACGAGTCTCGCGCTATTGTGGAGCACCATGAGAGTGTATGTTGAGTTTGTCTTTGAATCTTTGTTGTGGTGGGTGGTGGTGTTGTTATGTTAAATGCTGTTGTAGAAGATAAAAACAATGGTAATTATCTTTGAGTGATTGGTGGATTATTTAAGTAGCTTTACTGATATATCTTTGCATTTTGCAGGAAATAAAACTGATTAAAGAATCCATTGCAAAGTCATTTCAGAATGAACAGATTGAGCTACGTGATCTAATAGATACTAAGCAGAAGGAACTGGCGCAGGTCAACAAAGTATCAGCTGAACAGAAGCATTCCATAGATGACCTTGGCGAGAGACTAAGTACTTCTTTGCAATCTCTCAGTGAAGCAAATGAAATAATTAAAAGGTAAATGGATTTTTTTTCCCCTTGTTGATTGTCGTTCTTAGGATCATATTTTATGCAAGTATTGTGACAGCTTGTTAGAAACTCCGTCTTAGGACTTCGAATTACCTGTCCCAACAGTGATCTAACGAAAACATCTTTAAGCCAATTTTCCTCATTAATCAGTTCCATCCTTGCAATTCAAAAGTTATAGCTAGACATCACAGGGATTGAAAGCTATGACTCGATCCTTTGAAATGTGATAGAGAAGACACTTGGGCTGTTTCACTTTGGTCTTTTTGGGCAACAACATAGCTTATAAATTTGTATACACGACTTCTTTCGGTAGTTATTTGGTCTGTGTATAAAGTATAAGCTGCTTCTCATGTTCAGATGGTTTTCTTTATATAAGCCTTTCTGGAATATCTGATGTGGCAACGTGTTCATAAGCCTGAGCACTGCAAATATGTGACCCTAAGAAAATTTTACTTATTGTTTTCAGTCAAAAGACATCTATAGATGAACTAAAAACAGGGTTGGATGAAGAGAGAAATCAAAGAAGAGAGGAAAGAGAAACTGCCGTTGGTGAACTAAAAGCTGCGATACATAGATGCCAAATTGAGGCTCAGGAAGAACTGAAAAGATTTTCTGATGCTGCTATGAGATACGAGAGGGAACAAGAAGAAGTAATCAACAAAATGAAGGTATGAAAAGAGTTAGTTGTGTATGAATTAACTCTTCTCCATTATTATGGCCTTTAAAATGAAACACTTTCCTTGATAAATATTTCAGGAGTCAGAGAAAGAAAGGTCCAAGCAAGTGGAAACTTTGATGTCAAAATTGGTATATTCTTGTGATTTATTCTATAGAGATAATTAGCATCTTGATCCCAAAAACCTTGAACTTTTTTTTTTTGCTGTCATTTGAGAAGTTTGTTGGTGTTTTATAGGAAGATACGAGGCAAAAGCTGGTCTACTCTGACAATAGAAACCGTCAGCTCGAAGCACAAGTTTCCGAGGAGCAGCTTGCTTCTGCTAATGCACAAAAAGTACCTGACCTGAATGCAATTTCCCTCTTATTTTGCATGGTTCTTTTCTCTCTTTTCTTTATGTACTAACGGGTGCATTTGTTTCAAAAACTTCTATTTGGAGCAGAAAGTGGAAGAACTTGACCTTGAAATAAAAATACTGCAAAAGGATTTGGAGAGTGAAAAGGTAAGATGGAAATAGTTTTGTGTGCCACTATACTTTTTTCACAGTTATACAATAATGACAAGCTTCTGTTTCCTACATCTGATTCCTGCTACAGAAATATGGTAGTTGCTGTGGGAGAGATTGTGTATAGGTAGCTAAGAAATCAGGTTGTCTCCATCAAGTTATATGTTTAAGCTGAGACTTTCTTTGTTATGTTAGCAGGCAGCCCGAGAAGAAGCATGGGCGAAAGTGTCTGCCTTAGAACTAGAGATAAGTGCTGCTGTTCGAGATCTTGACGTTGAAAGACAGAGACACCGTGGTGCAAGAGAAAGAATCATGCTCCGGTAAGACATTTACACGCATGGTGGTACTTACTTTAGGCTGCTATTTCTTCTGTATATGATTGGTTGGCTAACCTACTTTGGTAGATCTACAAACGTCATTGGTGAAAAATTTAAGACAGGCATGCTTTTCTTTATTCTCGTGTAAGTTTGTGTTTAGTGCTTCTGTACAGTTCTTTTGCTGTCTAGATTTACTGGTTGGAAGGTAGTTTCTCGTTGACTGTGTTGCTTTAAACTATTAACATGCATTGTCACGCAAGTTTGATTGGTCTAATTTATTGACACACGGAATCTTCATGCAGTGAAACTCAGTTGCGGGCATTTTATTCTACGACTGAGGAGATCTCGTCTCTGTTTGCAAAGCAGCAGGAACAGCTCAAGACCATGCAGAGAACTCTGGAAGATGAGGAAAATTGTGACAATACTTCATTAGACATTGATCTTAATCCAGTAAACAGAAATCCCAACAGAGGTAATACTCAGGAAGATGAAAGAGCAAATTGTCATACGAATTGTGCTGCCAAGGCAAGCTCCTCCACTTCAGGGCAAAGGTCTAATCGGAATGAAGTTTTTGATACGTCCTGTGAAGATGCAGATGCTACTGAGAAGCATGATTGTGAAATCATGAGTCAGGAAGGCCAAAACACCCAAGAAGCAGAATATACAAGCTCTGACAAAGTCGCAAAGGGTGGATTTGGCTCAGATATAGAAGGTGTTGGTACAGCACCCACTTTCGGAACAGACCCTGTAGGAACAGAGCAAGTTAATGAAACCCAAAGTCCAGGAAATGATTATGAGAGAAATGATCATCTGAGGAAGTCAATCTTATTGGCTGGTGATACAATGCAAATAGATTGTGAAACTCAGGCACATGAAAGTGTTCAGAATGATGGAGCTGTTCTTTTGTTAAGGAACCCCTTGAACGATCGAAGGGATACCCAAGACACAGAGGGAGTAGGCACTATAAGAACGTCAGATCTTCTAGCTTCTGAAGTTGCTGGGAGTTGGGCTTATAGCACAGCTCCTTCTGTCCATGGAGAAAACGAAACCGAAAGAGGTAGAGAGGATGAAGAGAGTCAGACTCAAAGAATTAAGGAAGTGGCCATAGTACATGACTCTGCCGCTCAAGTAGGCGAAAGTCAAACTAAACCGACAGTTCCTGAGGTCCTGGTCACTAGAAGGAAAGATGATGCTGAGCATGGAGTTGTTAACGAGACAATGGGGACCATTGATCAGGGAAAAATAAAACATGGTAATGGTTCCAACTCTGAGACAGAGAGTTGTTCTGATACAGATGATGACCGTGGGAAGGAAAAACTCAGTCCTGTCTCAGACTCCGACACAGAGGGTTCTGATATGAATGATGACAACAGATCACACTCTTCGGAACCCGATAGTGAAGGAAGCCATGAAGCTGATGGGGATCAGAAACAGGTGGACACAATGGACGAAGACGATAAAGCTACTTAGCAAGAACTTGCTCTCGGTAACATATTCACGAACTAACACTCTTTCCAAATCCATCTTTGTTTTGTTATTCGAACACGTGGGGCTCATTTTTCGTTTACTTATACATTAGAAGTAAGGTGTGTAGATAGCGCAGGGAAAATGGTACGGTTGTAACATGGGGATTTGTGATTTACGTGTGGGATGCGAACGTAAACGATTTGATCCAAAAAAAAAATTTGAAAGTTTTAGATGTCTACTTCAGGACAAAGTATCTCCATAATGTGATGCAATGATAGCAACGATAGAATTGAAGGGGAAAGGGGAGGGCTAAGCTAGAGATGGGGCTAAAAATAGACAGCGGAAAGAGTAAGTCAGAGGAATCATCAATGGATAATCTGAAATTAAAAGGAGAGGTTTTTTGATGGTGAGAAGAGGTGGAGAATCTCCTTTTACAACAATTTCATCATTATGAAAGCGGTAACAACTCCAGAACTTACCCTCGTAACTCTGGTAAATTTTTTGGCAATTTATTATGATCTCTTGTTTCTCTAGCTTTGGTGGTAAATTTCTCTTAGGTTTGATTGAGAAGATGCATATTTTTTTTGTCTATGGGATACTCAAAAGTCAAAAGGATGGCTATAAATAATAGTAGAGATAATAATAGAGTATAACAAAATTATAACAAGTTTTGAAACTTTTTAGAGAAGCGTTGATGGGGTTTCATTTCGGTGTTGACTATCTCCTCCAATTCCATTGATGCCTCTTGTTACTTGGTTTGTCTTTGCATTTTGGTTTCAGTTGAAATATCAATACAAGAAATGAGTAGATTTTATATAGTGGTCCTAGTCCTTGGCCTCATCAATTTATTCTAATATTATTTTCTTTCTTTTTCTCCATATATATCATCAATACATGTAATGAGTAGTTTTTTTTTTTTTTTCGTCTATGAGTAGCTTGATATATTTTTTAAATAGTCATGAACTTTAGCTAATATATATTCCATAAGTAAGATGTTTCACGTGAAACTGTTTTGTTCTACTTGGTGTTTCCTTATATTCTTTTTTACTGGGTTTTAGAGAAATTTATGATGGTAAGATATGTAGTTAGGACGTTGGCAAAAAGTAAATGAAAGTCCCTTTAGAGAATAAGGAGTACTGATTGGGCTATATGAAGAGGAAAGAGGATTGGGCATATGCATGTGGAAGTTGGGTTTGAGCATTGAAGAGAAAATAGCCCACAAAATTCATTATTAAAATGATGATGAATCAATCGTCGTCGAGTGGGGAATGGGGTTATTATGGCAAATGGGTATGATGATTGTGGGAAGAAGAAGCCAAATCGGTGGTTTCGTTTTCCAAATTAAATGTGCTTTGGCTTTTGCTTCTCTTCCTACTCGAGTACTCCATGACTTTTTCCACTACTACTATTACACACATATATATATAGAGATATATATACGACGTAAGTATACACGTATATGTATAATTGTATATTTGCTAAAAGTCACTGCACCCGATTCGGTTGTATCCATTTCACACTTTTTCCTCTTCCTTCGAAGTTTCAGAACCATCCCTTGAACCCAAGCTCGCTACCTCACGAGCCATGATTCCCTCTTTGTTACCTTTTTTTCGTTATGTCCCAAAATCAGATAAGTTTAATTTTAGATATTAACTACAGTCATTTGGTTTGGATTTTAATTACAAAAAACTACCCTTCTGATTAACGGGTTGGAGGATGAGTCATACTAGAGACTAGAGAGTTGACTTAATATTCGAAATGTGCAATACAACGAACAATAATGAATAGATATCATCAATATGGAGACTAGAGTAGTTAAGGAAGATATACAATATTGCTTAACACATATTGTAAACAAAATTTTATGTTTTATCGTAGAAATTTAATCTGCGGCCGATAAAGAAAAGAAAAACAAAGTGGTTGAGAATCTTAATTATTCCACACCCAACATCTATAAAACTATTGGACTGGGAACGACGACAACACAGGTGTATGCAACTAGTTTAAATCAACTTTAAAACTTAAGTTTTATTGTGTGTATTTAACGGAATGATTTACCATCATTATATATGACTTCAACGAGTTGAAAATTCTGGATTTACACTCTACTTTGGAGGCTCGTGTACGTAATCTTTTTCTTTCGTGACAAAGGGCATAATGGGGATTAGGTTTCATAGAAGTCATATTAAACAGAAAACACAAAGAAAAAAGGCAAAGACTTGATGATTAAAGAAGTTAAGTAAGAGAAACACTTGTACTTGTGAGGAAGATCGAGGTTTTGACGTACCCTTAACCTTTTTTGACTTCTTTGGCTCCCAAATAATCATGATTTGACCTTTTGCCAGTCAAAAAAATCTGCCAAATCGCTTCATAGACAATTGTTAAATAGCAAAAAAATAAATTATATACTTTGTGTTGGAGTAATCGTCTCAAAACTCTCCGTAGCTGAAAAATGGAGTTCAAATATCTCTTTTGTAATTGGAATTTAGTTTTGAATTTCTTTTAATTGGAAAAAAAGAATTTACGGAAAACCATACCATATTCCTCAAATTTACAGAAAAACCAGACCAGAAAAAAAAAAAAAAAAATTTACCTAAATCAATTGAAAAATTTCGATCGATTTCTTTCTTACCTTCTCTTCTCTTCTCCTTTACGGCAATCTGACCCCTCTCTTTTCAATTCTTTCTTTTGCCGCGTGAAATCGATTGAAGATAGTGGAAACGAGACGTGCGAGGAAGATGAGACTGAGGACTCCTTCGTCGGAGAAGTCAGAGAAGAGGGAGGCGAAGAAGAAGAAGACTGCGCCGGCGGAGAGTGGGCCGGGAGAATCGTCGGCGGAATCGGTTCCGGCTTCTCCTCCTCTGAATGTTGAAGCAGAAACGGCGGGACAAGGGGCTGCTGAGAGGAGAAACATGGAGGAGACGGCGACGGCAAAGGAGAAAACCGTTGAAGAGGAGGGAGATGATTCTGACGGAGAAGAAAGAGAAGATGGAGAGGAAGGAGAAGACGGAGAAGATGGAGAGGAAGGAGAAGACGAAGAAGAATGAGAAGATGGAGAGGAAGGAGAAGACGGAGAAGATGGAGAGGAATGAGAAGATGGAGAGGAAGGAGAAGATGGAGAGGAAAGAGAAGAATCGTGGGAGGAAAGCGAGACCGACGGCCATTTCGGTGTAAGTTATTATCAATCTTATCAATTCTCTCAATTCTAGTGTCTCATTCTAGTGTTAAGTAGAATCTGGTAAAGTAGAAAAGAATTGAGATGGAGAGTTCATGGTAATACTAGGATAACTAGGAAAAACTATCTTTAAAATGGTAGAAGTAATGTAATACTAGGAAAACTAAGTAAAACTAGGAGAAATGGTAAAACTAGGATAACTAGGTGCTTCGTCGAAGAAGTTTTGGAGACGTTTAAAGAAGTGGATCTCAGTCCGACGGAAAGAGATTGGTTTGAGAAGCATCCGCAGCTCTGCCACATTCTTCACATGCCGAAGAGCAATCATATGGTTCAACCCATGCGGATGTTGTTGCTGCGTACTGCTGTGATCCAAAGGAAAAAGGAGGCATGGTTTGTGGTGAATGGCATTCCCATCCGATATGGGTTACGAGAGCATGCTATGATCTCAGGACTCAACTGCCGCAACTATCCTCTCAACTGGCAGCGAAAAGGGTCTTCCTCCTTCAAGAAAAAGTATTTTGATGATTCGAATAAAAAGAATATTTTTAAGGGAAGAAGTGAGGGATCGGCTCAAGGAAATGGGACCGGATGATAGTGGAGATAGGCTCAAGATGGCGGTGCTGTATTTCTTGAGCAGCATCGTCTACTGTCCCACCAAAACCGGAGCAAAAGCGAAACCCGTGCTCGACATATTTGTAAGATACGTTGCTGATATGGATTTGTGTAAGACATTTCCTTGGGGCAGATTCTCTTTTGATCACATGTTAGAGTCCATTGAGAGTACGATGAGCCACTATAACGGGGAGGTGGAGGGCGCCTGGTCGATTCCTGGTTTTTGTCTTCCTTTGGAGGTAAATTGTACAACTTGACTAGGTTGGTCCATTTTTGCGAAGTATAATTATATGCGTTTGTTTGTAGCTTTTGGCGTTGGAGGCCATTCCGGCACTGAGAAGTAGCTTCCGAGAAGCTGTTCGAGCTCCTAAGGACGATTGTCCAAGGATGTGCAGGTATAAGTGGAAGAAATGCGACCTGAGAGGCTGGCCTCTTGAGACTGTGTATGAAAAACTCGGAACTACTAAGGTTAGTAGTATTTGCAGATTTTAGTAAAACTAGAAAAACTTGGTAAAACTATGCAGATATTGGTAAAACTAGGAAAACTTGGTAATACTAGTAGATTTGGTAAAACTAGGAAAACTTGGTAACACTGGTTGTTTAAATGTGTTTAACTTGACAGGACATTGACAGTCTGTTGGTAGCTTCGGGTGAGGAGAAGGAGATATTGGATTCGATCATGGAAAAGGAGGACGATGTTGATGAGCACGATCCTGTTGTGGAGAGTTGGGACAACCGGATTCACAACGGATTCACCGTTGAGTTTGAAGATATGAAGGATGAAGATGTGAAAGGGCGAGCAAAAAAATAGGAGGAAAGAGCAGCGACTGGAGGCCGAGCTAAGAAACTGTCTCTCGGGGATGTGGTGGCCGCGATGCATACCTTGACAGATCAGATGGGTATGTTATTAGAGAAGGTCGGAGATCTTGAGGATAGGATGAAGACAGTTGAAGAGTATGTGAAGGAAAAACATGTTTCATTTAAGTAGGCTCTTGAACAATGTTTTTATTGGTATTTGCTAGAACTGAGGTTTTATTTGGAATTAGTACGTTGTTTTTATTTTGGATGTCGGTTGAACTTTGTTTTTAATTTAAATCATTGAATTGTAAGTAAAACTACTAATACTAGGTAATACTAAACAAAGAAATACTAAGTAAAAATAGCCTTAGTATTGAACAACAATAAAAGTCTACTTGAGCTTGGCTATCTCTTCGGCATGGGTTTGAATCTCTTTTCGCATTTCTTCAATCGTCTTGCTCTGCTCTTCAACCTTCCGAAGTAGCTTCGAAATCTCTTCTTCGACACCCAAAACCCATGGCTGACGAAAGTGGAGTCCATCATCCTAGAAAAAAAAACAGCCACATCCGAAGAACATCCAAGTAGTTTTACCTAGTTTACTAGTATTATCCAGAAAAAACCGAGAAATTAGATTTTACCTAAAATTTGGTGCAGGTGAAGTACCTACTTCCTGGTAAAGTATCTCGATCACGTTTAAACTTCGGAGTTGGAGAGATATCGTGTTTGATGTCTCCACCACATGGGTATTTTGTGGGAATCCCGTATTCGGTGGCGGCCACGAATTCGAGCATGTCGTAATGCTCCTTCAGCTTCTTCATTTCCTTGCCGCGCCTCTTCTCCTCCTCGTAAGGTTCAACACCGAAATTGTCAGTCCAGTGGTAGCTAGAATCCATGGATCTCGTGAAGGAAGAAATAGAAAAGGAGAGAGAGAAAAAAAGAAATCGTCAAACTTTAGAGAGAGAGAGAACCCATTGTTGAGAATGAAATCTAAAAACATAAAATTAATATTTGAATTTTAGAATTTTTGAAAATTTTGAATTCAGCGCCGAAAAATTTTGAATTCAGCGCCGAAAGAATTTTTGGACTAAGTCTCCTGCGTTTTTTTGACTCTGAGCCTGTTTTAAAAAAAATGCACATAGTTATACCAGGTTGTTAGTTTTACAAAATCTTGAAAATTTTGATTTCCAATTAAATTAGTATTACACCAACAAAAACGTATATTTTCTAGTATTAGTATTACAGTAGATTTTATTGGTTTTCCATATGAATCTCAGTGTTCTATGCAATAATAACTTTGAATATGGTATTTTTGTACCTTTCACTTAACAACTTGGAAATACATTAGAATGTGTTTCTTAAAGTATAAGGGAATGTTGGTCAAATATATTTCTACTTTGTCTATGAAAGTTCATGTTTTGTTCATTCTTACGTTTGTATAACATATAAGATGTATTTCTAACAAAATTAGCTGATTTCATCTAGTGATTAGGTTTTCAAATAACAAAACATAACTAATTTCAAAAGTCAACTAATACCAATAATGCATAGTTATACCAGTATTACCCAGAAATCATAACATAGTACAAATTAAGCGAAAACAAGTTTTACATAACAAAAGCATAAAAGTTCTACATGGGGGCATAGTCTTCTCCATATAACAACCATGGTAGTGTCCTTCCCCGCTTGGTTTTGTTCTGTGTCCTTCCCTTTCGGCGCCTTTCTCCAGTTGATGGAAATCTTTTTTCTTTCCGCCGACCTTTCTTTATGACGGGATCCGGAGGTATTATCTGCTTCTCCATGATGTAATCCGGGACAATCCACGCAGACATATCGGGCACTACATAGATCGACCTGGTATAAGCCAATGTCCACATCTCCGTCAAATAGTATTTCGAACACAACTCATGAAGTTCTATGCGGATATCACGCCTTCCATTTTTCTTGAAGGAGATGAAAGCGGATAGTGCGTGGAGGCAAGAATACTTATGAATATCATAGAACCTGTAAGTGCAAGTTTTGTTTGCCAAGCTCACCAAATATAGCTTTTCGTCTTTTGAAATTACCTCGTATTCAAGCTCATAACCGTTTACCTCCCTCACATATAATTTCTCAGCATCATGCCAAATGCTGTGCAATAAGTTCTCAACCAAAGGAACCAGTTTGTTCGCACTCGTTCCTGACACGGACTCGTTCCTATGCTCGTTAAACCAATCAGAAAACTTTCGAACTATCGTATCAAGCATGGGTATTAAGGAGTACTTCTTGGCATCCATAAAAGTTTTGTTTAGAGATTCCACGGAGTTGCTAGTGTCGAGGTTGTATCTAGCGACCGGAGATAAACATCTAGCCCATTTTTCTGGCACGGTGGTTTCCTCCGCATACTTCGCCGCTGAAGGAAATCTCTGCTTAAACGCCTCGTAAAGCATATTGAACTC
This sequence comes from Eutrema heterophyllum, assembly GCA_002933915.1. NCBI lineage: Eukaryota > Viridiplantae > Streptophyta > Magnoliopsida > Brassicales > Brassicaceae > Eutrema > Eutrema heterophyllum. The sequence continues at coordinate 330,589 of PKMM01010180.1, read as the reverse complement.
AGCCACCGTGTGAACCTTACCGCACTCTTGGAATTTTTCGGCGACAACGGCTCTGCTTGCGCTAAGAGCATTACCTTTAACATTTTTAGACAAATGCCATAAGCAAAACCCATGATGAGCTTCTGGATAGACGTTAGCTATGGCGTTGATGAGGCTTACATTTCTGTCACTCACAAATACCAACTCGGAAGAGTCGTCTACAATGGTTTGCAGCTTCTCGAAAAACCAGGCCCAACTAGCATTATTCTCGCCGTCAAGTACACCGAATGCTATGGGATAAATGTGACGATTGGGATCCTGAGCTGCAGCGAAAACTAGTACACCACCAAATCCGACCCTCAGAAAAGTTGCATCCACAATAATCACTTTCCTCATGAACTGAAACCCATCAATGTAAGCTCCCAAAGCTATGAATAGGTACTTAAATTTTCCCACCTCATCCAGTTCCACAGCCGTTTTCGTACCCTGATTCAGCTCCTCTAACACGTACAAATAACGATACAACATCCTGTAGTTATCTTCCGGGCTCCCACGCAAATCGAAAATTGTTTGATTTTTCCCTCTCAAAGCCGTGGAGTATGATACCTCTACACCAACTTTGCTCTTCACAAGTTCCATGATGACTCTAGGAGTTGGAGTCTCGAGTTTCCCGGGATATACCTCACTCACAATAGATGCGACTAGATGTACTGTTCCTTTCCTCTTCATGCTGCCTTCTTCACTCTGACTAGCGCGGTTGCATGTGTGCATCTTCGTGTACGTTCTAATCGAGAAACCATCCGAGTTTGGGATCTTCGCTGCTCGTACACTCCATTTATAAATTCGTTGAACACATTTGGCCACCCATCGCCTGGTATCCGATTTTTTTACAACATACCCGAAAGAGTTAACAAATGCGCCTCTATGAACCAACTCTACTACGGCATTCTTACTAGGAAATTCTTGACGAATACTCAAATCCAAACCGTCATCCCATGGCTCTAAACTCTGACTACATTCAACAACAGGTGGTTCCTCAACATAATAATCACGCATATCCGATGAATCTACACTGTTACCCTCACATTCATCATCTTCATCATCATCATCATCATCGTCGTCATCCTCTTCTTCTTGATTTCCTTCTCCGTTGTCAACATACAACATAATGGCATTGGGTCCTATTTCTCCGCTTTCATCATCATTGCGCTGCGAATCTACATAGTTCATACCATAAGAGCTTTTCCCCGCTCTCGACTGTTGCTCGGGCAGTTCCGATGTACTCAACAACTCCACATTCAAAACACTTCTACGGTTCTCATTATCAAAATGCGTTAAATACACCAACAGATCTTCATCATCACAAATAAACGACTTTTCCTCACATCCAGCCAACCTAGCAATGTAACTCAATTGCAATTTAACCTTACTTTCATCTAACCCAAGCTTCTTGTATAACCTAGCTTCTACCATGGACATTGTTATCTCCTCAACTGATGTCTTGAACACTAGACCATTAATGCGACCTTCGCATTTATAATGTATGTTGACGTTGCTGCTCATTTTATCCTGCCAAACCAATACCAAAAAACTCATTCAATATTGTTTTTTGTTCACAGTTATACCCTAGGTGTCCCAACTTATACACTATTTATTCCCAGTTATTTACTAGTTTTACTAGTTATACATCATCTTGCAGTATTACTAGTTTTACTAGTTGTACTATTATCCCCAACCCATATCAGATGCAGTCCGTTTTGAGATTTCAAAAAATTTCAATTCACTACGATTCAACCACTGTAATGCATTTGTTAGCCAATATAGAGTCATATTCAACCCAGAAATATTCGGTAAACACCCAAGATCCCCAAATTTCCCCAAAATCACCAAATTTCCCTAAAACCCAAATTTCCCCAAAATCCCCAAAATTTACATCCATGATTCAATGCAACCAAACAAACCTCGATTTTGGACGTCAATGCAGCTCCGGCGGTGCAACGGCGGCGAAGGTGACGTCGCCGAAGGTGGAGGAGGTCGTCGACGGTGGTGGAAGACTCGATGATTGTCGTCGAAGGAGGTAAGGTTTTTTGTTTTTTTTTAATTATTTATGTGATAAATGGATTAAGGTTAGTATAGTAATTTCATGGGTAGAATGATTATAGAGATTAGAAGGGAATAATGTAGATCAAATTTTTTCCAAAAAAAATATGAGAGACTATGACCCCTTTGTGTTGTGCAAAATTTAAGGTTAATCTCATAAAAAAAAAAAAAAAAAAAAAAAAGGGACAGTAACATAAACGGTATGAAACCACGTTAACCATTTTATTGTTATTGTAAATGTGTAACAGTATTGAAGTAAAAAAAATTTAGAAAATGTGTGTAACGGTAAATGTAATGTATGAACTCATTTGGTAGAGCAAGAGACGAGCCTGGTTTCTTCCGAATGTGAGTTGCAACTAAAGATTAATTAATTGTAATCGTTAGGTCAAAGATCCCTAAATTTCCTTTACATCTAAAAAAAACTTGTAGCAGTAATTTCTTCAGTAGGAAATCGAAATGTATTTATATATAATTATAAAGTGTAGTTTGTTGATGTATCAATATATAGCCAAATGTTACACAGATTTGACTAACTGTCACCTAGATTTAAGCTTCGTGACACCATCACCATGTAATTAAGTTGACAAACAAACAAAATTATTACTATAAGTTAAAGCCAAAATTGAATAGTTTGTTTTGTCTTGTGTACCTCTTAACGGTGACTTGAGCTTTTTAGGGAAACTTCCTAAATCCTTCTAAATAGTACGTTTAACTAATCAATCAGTCAAAAAAACAAAAAACAAAAAGAGATATTATAGAGAGATATATAACAGTTTTTGTTATATTTGTTCTTCTTTCATCTTCAAAAATTCAACTTCATCTTCTCCCTCATAACATTTTTCCCTGTCCCTTTGTAATCATGATTCTTCATTTGCCATCATTACCTTCTAAAGGAGCCTCTCTCTCTCTCTCTCCGTCTCTCTCTCTCTCCTCTCTCTCCTCTCTCTATAGAAAATGCAAACACAAATTACAACAAACTTTCATCTATATAACGCCTCTATATCTCTCCCATTAATCAAACACGTCTCACTTCTTCTTTTTCTCTCTCTCTCTCCCTTCCTCTTTATCACTCTCTTTCTCTCTTCAACCTCCAAAGATGTGTTTGAGTTCTTCAGAACCATTTTCAGACACACCCACGAGATTAGTTTTGTACCTCAAAACACAAAGCCGCCTTCGTATCCCTCGTCTCTCCAGGTTCAGTTTCCATAATCATACACCTCACTGAAAATATAAACGAATATCTAATTACGTTCTGAGTCATTATAACGAGTTAATACTCTGTTTTCATCTCTATTTCAGGAGGAGAAGGGTGTGGCGGGAAGAAAAAGAGATGGAGATGAAGAATATAAGGCTTTACATGGAGAATCAAAACATCATACGAGAAAACGAGAAACTCAGGAAGAAAGCTCTTCTTCTTCACCAAGAAAACAAAGCTCTCTTCTCTCTGCTTCAGACCAAAAATATATCCTCTGTTCCATAAACAAAGACCTTACCATCACCAATCAACAAGATCATATTCTTCTTCTTCTTCTCTAGTGACGTAATAGTAAGATCCGAAGGCTCTAGCTAGAAAACACCAGTCTTATTATCTAAGTGGGTCTTATAATTTACAATCAAAAGGTTTAGTATTACTTGGTATACATCTAATTTTTTTGTTTTTTGTTTTAGTTTCATCTCTCATGTAATCTCTGTATTCGTCGTGTTCTTTTGTTAATGGTTAATCTACTTTTTAATTAAAGTTTTTTATTTTCTTCTAATTTGCTACTCTCTCTACTTAACAGACAACCATAAGTGACCATTTAACTGAGAACGTACGGCCCAGATAATTTGTACGAATGGATAGAGGATTTTCCATGCGTGTCAAAACCATAGATCGATTGTACAAAAAATGTGAAAGCCAGTTTTTTTACGGATTTCGGAGAGTAGTGTGGTTTTCAACTTTCGACCCAAAAGATATACCCGTTTATCAACAAAAAAAAAAGATAATCTAAACCGACGAGAAATCTACATAGCTGGCACGACCATCTCACGTGAAAATCACCGTAATATTAAATTTTTGGATTTGGAGTATCCAACAAAATTAATGATTTTCACATGGCGATGCCGTTACTGTTCCAAGATGGCAAAGTCAATGCCGTTTCAATCTATAGAATCAAACATGCGCGCCGTTTCCCCAAAAAAAAATACAGCAAAACATGTCACTGTTTCAAACACTAGAACCAAAAATGCCCGCCATTTTAAACAACAGAATCAAACATGCGCGTCGTTTTTAAATAAAAGAAAAACTTGCGCGCTATTTGAAACAATAAAACTAAATATATGTCGCCGTTTCAAATAATAGAACCAAGCATCAAACACGCGTGCCGTTTCCATCCCAAAGTCTCTTACTCCTCCAAACGCAACACAAACCGTTAAAACAGGCTAAAGGCAAATCATAAAAAATCAAAGACCAAATCAAGTCAGAATTTATGGATTCCACGAGTTTCTTTCATCAGCTATATAAACCGAATATAGATAAAACCATCTCTTCTTCATTAAAACCAACCAAAGGAACCAAAATTCGAGAAAATATGCTAATATCGACCGATAAGGATAAAATCATCGTCATCAAGAGCCTGAACATCCTTCTCACCCACAAAATGCTCACGTCCAATCTCCCTCACCATCTTCACAAACTCAAGCCTCTTAGAAAGAGGCAATGGAACATACGGTAACCTAAAAACCGGCCTCGATACCCCAAGCTGAGCCAAAGCAGTGTTAACTCCAATCGGGTTTGGCTCGTGGAATAGCCAATCCATTAAAGGTAGAAGCTTTGAGTTCAACGACGAGTTCCTCCCTTCAGACATCAATTTCCTCATCAAACCCGGCACTAAATTACTAGTAACCGATATAACTCCGGTTGCTCCATAATCCCATCTCGAATCATGACACTCATCATCATTCCCACTCCACACAACAATCCCATTCTCAGTGTACTCTTCAACCCGCTTGTTACCAACACATTCTTTCACACCGGCTAAATTAGGGTTCTGAGAGAGTTTAAAGATGGCCCGAGGCGGTATATCCTGCCCCGTTCGACCTGGCACATTGTATATAATCGTCGGTCCCATATGAAGAACGGATTGGAAATGCGCGATTAGACCCTCAATCGAAGTTTTGCCATAGTAAGGGTTTATGTGAAGAGCGGCATGCATTCCAACCGCGAATCCTTGTTCAGTGGCGTGGATTGCTTCTCTTGTTGAATTGCTTCCGGTGTTTCCAATGACTTTGATGCTTCCACCAAAACAGTTAACAGTATGGCCTATGAGCATAATGTGTTCATCCCAGCTCATCAATTGTCCTTCACCAGTTGTACCACCAACAATGACACCTTCAGCGCCGTTTTGTATTTGAATGTTCACTAGGTCATCGTAGGCTTCAAGATCGAATCTTCCATCAGGTAGATACGGTGTTTTGATGGCTGTGATCACCCGTAGAGCTTTTATGTCGTCTGTGTTTGTCCTGGCAAGCACAAAACGAAAGAAATCCGGGTATGAAATAAACTTGCAGAACAGAGAGTATATGTACGAGATTTTACTTTCATCGACATAAAACTTAAGTCAATCTAAACTTCAGACCTGTTTTTAACCTCCAAGCTGCGCATTGGGAGATGGAAATTCGGTACAACAGCTGCTTTTGGAGAGACCCATTTCGAGCTCCTCCTGTGTTATAAACACATAAATAGCACATTAGCTTGACTCAATTGGCAGATCAAGAAGTCTTAAGGTCATAATGTCCAATCATTCACCCACATAACTCGGCTTGGACCACAAAAGGACATGAAACACGGATTTAATATCACCAAATTCGTCTGAGGAGGTAATAGATTTCAATTCTATCATTCAATTGCAAATTTGCATTTAGACAATGAACATTCAAGTCAATACCAGAAACCATCATGCCTAGCTTGGATTAAGCAAAAATACAAAAGCTAAAGAAAAATGTTAAAATATCAGCAAATGTATTAAATCTACATATAAGAGGAGAAGGGAAGGAACCTCTTGTAGCCCTCGAATCGCCTTGGACAGGGGAACGGTAGAGCAGAGTCCATAGAACACAAGCCATAACCTTTCAAAGCAGCCATCTTTGAAAACACACAGTAACAATAGAAAATTTACCAAAACCTCAACGATAAACGGAACCCAATTCTCAAACCAACGACCCTATTTCAAACGTGGTAATCAGTTCGCGATGATGATGGCAATAGTGTGAGTACTTCCGATAATAATCGAAGCGAGAAGCGAAGCGATAGAGCTCTGGTAATGGTGGCTTCTGAGCATAATGACGAAAGATTCCGATAAGAGAAATAGGATTTGTAAGGAGGAGGGAGCGGCGAGAGATGGACGGAGGAAGAAGAACAAAGAGGGTATAAAAAATACAAACCCGTCTTAGGGTTTTTGTCTCTCCTGATATATTGCCACGTGGATATTGAGTCATCGACACGACCAAAGATTAAGATTATTATGGTCAAAACTCAAAATTTGTTTTTTTTATTTTATTTTTTGTTTAGGGTTTTTTACTTTTTAGTTTTATAGCAGCCTTCCTTCTCGAACTTTGGGGTGTCAATTAGCGCCAAAACCTGGCCCGGTCCTGAAAAACATCGGGTTTGAACCTAAAAATATAATCCCGAAAAAAATCGGGCATTTCGGGCTAAGTCCATTCGGGCATGTGTGTTTTTTGGGCTTAGCCCGAAAAACCCGAAATTTTAAATTTTAATTAATAAGATTTGGGTTTGCTTATCATAGGATTTCAAAACGTATGAAAAACGTACCATTATAGAAGAAAGAAAGTCTAAATTGACTCTATACTTAGAAGACGATAGGTTGGAAATGACTTGTTATGAAGACATTGATGTTTTAGAATGGTGGAAGTGTTAGTCACAACGTTTTAGTGAGTTAGCTCGTATGACATGTGATGTTCTAAGCGTTCTGATAACTACAGAGGCATCAGAGTCTACTTTTAGTATTGGTGTGCATGTTTTAGATAAATATAGAAATCGTCTTTTACCAAGAAACGTTGAAGCACTGATTTGTACATGCACTTGGTTAGATGGGTTTACATTTCATGATCCAGGCACCATTATTATTCAGTCATATTTACTTCATATTTTAAAAATCATTATCTATAGACTTTCAATGACATTTTTATATGATTTATACATGTCCAAACTTAATATTATTTTACTTTTTTTTTATTTGTAACTCTTGATGGTGATGAGGATTTAGAAGACGATGAAAGAGATTCTAATATAAACTCTACTACCTAGATTTGAAGTGTTTATATTTTATGTTTTATTTGGTAATACAATTTATTTGAATTTTATTTGTTTTTTTGTCAAACTTTTGCTTTTAAATTTAATTGGATTTGATATAATACATTTTAATTTAGATTTATTTTGATAAATATTTTGTTTTGATTATTTTTCATTTGAGAATTGTGAATTTTTGTGTTTGTATATAAAAGTCTGAAAAAGTTCGAAAAGCCTTAGAGCCCTGTCCGGGCCAGGTCGGGTTTTAGAATATAGGCTCGGTTTTTTTCGGGCCGAGTCAGACCGAACTCAAATATATACGGATTTTACGGGTTTCGTACCGGATCAGCCCGATTGACATCCCTACTCGAACCGCTCATAATACAGTTATTTTTTTTTAACTAATTATAATTTGGTCAATGCGTGTCTAGTAATACACTTTAAGATTCTGGAATCAAAATTCTCAAAACTAAACTCTCCTTATAAGCCCATTATAGGCCCAATAGTATTATGACCAAATGGAGAGTACTGTAAATGATAGAGGCCCAACTTGAAGTCTGAAGCCCGAATCATAGTTTACGAGTTCAATCAGGTCTCAGAATTTGTTTTTTGGTTTTATGATTATCTTAACAAAAAAAAAAAAAATACGGAATACAAGATTGATAGGTTTTGAGTTTGCGACAGAAGCTTCGGAACTAGTCGTGGATGTGACAAGATCATCTGCCTAGCCAGTTTTCTGATTAGATGCCGATAACAAACAAAGGTGCGTTACTTCGTTGCTTATTGCTACAAGTTAAACGAAAGAGGATCGAAGACAATCTTATGTCGCTTTCGAGGATCCAACATAGTTGTAAGATATTTTTGTCTTGGAAATACTATCTACCTCTGTGTAGGATGGTTCTTTGTTGTTTTGTTCTTATTGTTTTTTGGCTATTAACTTTCGAATGGTTTGGTTTGGGATTGCTTCTGTTTTTTTGAGCATATACTCTGTTTTTCGTCTTCAATAAAAACTATCTTCAGTGTTTAAACAAAAAAATAAAGATTGCTATGTTTTGTAAGACTATTACGGATTGCTTTGGTTCTTAATCGATCTTGTGTTCTAGATATAAAAGATAAACCTTTTAAACAAATTATAGCTAATATATATATATATATATGTGTGTGATTCAATTCGCATCACTATCCAGATTAAGCACTACTAACTTCGACCAGATTTGTAGATGACAATAGTGGGTATACAATTAAGAATCCGAACTGCATATTGATGCACATAATGACCTTATATATAAATTTTAGTTATTATATGTATCACTAATCACATGTCGAATTGTAGATAGACCCACTGCAATTACAATGGATTTATTTTTGGTTCTATACAGTATAATCATTGAATTGGAAAGTCAAAGAATCTATACGATGTCCAATCACTCACAATCCCGACAAAAGTTTGTAATTTTAAATTTTCAGATCAAACCATAGTTTGGTGCAATACGAGAGAAATAAACATAGGGTTTATTTGTTGAGATTGTAAAAAATAGGTGGTGGTATTTTCATAAATAAAACGTGTAATGTATTTAAAATATTATGTTATTTTTTATGATGATGCGATATTTTACATAATATCGTGTACAAGAAAATACATCACTTATTTACGAAAAAAATATATCACCTATTTTTTTTTTTTGAAAAATACTCTAAAATAGCACAATATATTTTTTTTTTCAAAATTAGCACACCAATTTTAAAATTCAAAAAATAGCACAAATAAATATGTGAAAATACATGTTTACTCAAAATAAATTCAAAATAAAATTAAACATTATGTTTGAGTTCACTATTACCTATTTAGAGTTTAGTTTTTTCTATTAGTAAAAGATTTTGAATCATTTTAATATAAAATTATGCTATTATTATCATTTTTAACTAGTTGTGCTAAATTTGGAACAAAAATTTTAAAATGTGTTGAACAATTGCCTTCTTTTTTTTTGGCGAATTTTGCCTAAAATGAGACTAACTCATAAAAACCTAAGAAAGCATTCTACAATATCAAAATACTTAACGGCAATCAACAGTCTAACAAATATTTGTAAAGACTATTCATTTTTCAAAAATCTTTATCGACTATTAGGATCATCCTTGTGATTGATAATAATCGTTAGGACAACAAAATTGACCGATCGATCATAGGTTATAGAAAAAGGTAAGTGGAGTGTGGTGTAAATGCAAAAAAAAAAAAAAGAGAGAGAAAGAATGATGGGGAAAGTGGGGAGAGAGGAGGCTTTGGAAGTAAGGAACTCTCTTTTCTTCTCACTACAAATTCACTCATCGCCTCGTAAAGGAACTTTTCTTCTTCTCACAGACACGCACGTGCGTCGGTGCTTCACCCAATGCTCTTCTTCTCTTCCCCACCACCACCCTTAACTGCTTTCTCTTCTCTCTCTCTCACACTTACAAATTAATTTAAACCCTACCCACACAATCATTTTCTTCCTTAAAATGTATGTGATCTTTAGGCAATGAAATGGTCAAGTGAGTTAGTCAATGTAATCATCATTTTCTTGTTCCAAGTTTTATATCACAGTCGTACATTTTAAAACAATTTGAATTTTTATATTTGAATACTACTTTTTCATATATATGTATATATTTATATTTAGAGAGAGAGAGATATGCATACACAAGGATTTTCGTGTAAATGCGCAAATACAAGTATCTGCCAAATGCAATCACCTTGTTCCCAAGTCTTGTTCTTGTCATTATGCCTCTTGCCTCACCATTTTCTTACCAACCTCGGAACAATCATCTTTTATCTCCTTTTTCTTATTTATCTTCTAACTTAAAATTATAATTATTTATTTATAGCCGTTAATATTAGATATAGGAAAAACCGTTGTTAAATGTTTAAACAGGAAAACAATATACGAACAATGTGAGTTTTTCAGAAAATGGGTTTAGGTTTGATAAAATTAGTAACGGACTAAAAACAAATATTTGACCTTATACAATTTTTTTTAGTTTATTTTTTACATTGTTAGTAACCTGTTTTAACTTGAGTACTCGTTGCGCGTTATAACCTTTCAGTGAAATCATAGCTTATGCACTATAATTCAACATATACGCAAAGCTAATTATCACCAACACATGAAAATAAAAACTCGAAATCAACCATTTATGAGCTCCTAGTCAACGCAACCACACAAAAAACCCCTCTCAAACCTAAAAGATCGATCGATCAAATTAAATCCCATGACCAAAACGGTTCTCTTACGTACCACGAATCTTCGTCAAAGGCTACAATTATCTTTAGAAAAACAAAGAAAAGAGAAAATTTAAATTTAAATTTGACAGAAGAGAGATTATAAATTAAAAACGACGAACGTATCTAACCCTCTTTTTTATTTTTTTGCGCGATTTAGAAAGATGGTCTCGGAGTTCCCCAATAAGCTTCAGCTGGCAATTGAACAGAATTCATAAGATTCGGAGGCAATCCTTGTATAAATGACGTCGGATCTTGCATCAACTGTTGCTGCTGCTGCGTCTGCGTTTGCGTCCCACTGCCCATCGTTGCGTTTCCATCGATATTATTAGCAACCGCTCCAGCCGTTTGCTGCTCTTCCTGATCATCTTCCTCTAACGGCAACCTCTCGTACGCAGCGTTCCCAAACGAAGCAGCCATAATCACCACGGGTCCTGAAGCCATGAGTGGGCCCACCACGCTACCTCCAACGACCTGTCCTTGACCACCGGCTAAGTAAATCGTTAGACCGGACGCAGCCGGTGGAGCCGGAGGAGGGAGAAAAGATCCTGAGAGAGAAAGAATCTCGAAACGTCCGTGTAAGTTAACGACCGATGAGCCACCACCAGGAACTGAAGCTGGTTGTCTTATGGTAACGTTCGTAACGGCGCCGTTTCCGCTCAAAACGCAGATGCCACGTTGTCGACGGCGAGCGAAGACGGTGACGCTTTCCATGACGTCACATCCGTTAGCTACCTCCATTACATGGGATTTGAGGGCGTTTGCGCTGTCTCGAGTGATGATGATTGGTGGTTTTGGTTTGTTTTTGGATCCTGCTGGTCTGCCACGTGGTCTTCTAGTGATATGATTATCTCCTCCTCCTCCTCCGCCGCCGCCGCTTTCTCCGCCGGAGCCGGGAGTGTTTTGATCTTTTCCGGCTGAAGAGTGCTCGTTGGGATCGACCTCAGCGTCTCGGTCGCGTTTTAGCCCGCCGATTCGGTGCTGGTCGATTTCGTGGCCGTGATTCTGTTGCTGTTGCTGCTGCTGATGCTGAAATTGATGATGTGTGTGAAGATGGAGATCTCTTGAGAGAAATGGTGGAGGAAGAGAGCGAGAGACTTGATCCATAATTTCTTGATTAAAAAGTAAAAACAGAAAGCCAACAACTGAAAACCCTAATTAATTGACATATCCTCTTGTCATCCGCTCAAATCAAAACCAATAGCTTAGCTTGAGGATGGATACACAATAGCTCAATTCAATTTTTCAAGGGAAAGAAAAAAAAAAGACTGAAATTTTTTGAAGAGGAGAAAAAGGAAAGAGATCCAAAGTCATATACATGTAAAATGAAACTGGAGCCGGACTAGCTAGTAATACATGAAGATGAAGCTTGTAAGGAGAAGAGAGAGAGAGCAGAGGAGAGGAGAGAGATGGGATTAGGGTTAGGTCTGAGAGGTTAAGGTTCAGAGAGTATTCAGATGGAAGATGGGTTTAGTTTTGGTTTAGACTTTAGATAGACAGCGTGCCGCATGGGCGGTGTGTGGGTCCTACTTAATGTGTCACTTTGTGGGGTCTACTTTTTTCTCTATTGTGTAATAATTTTCAGTTGTGTGTTTGTCTCCCTTTAATTGGAAAATAAAGAAAAGGTTTTTATTTTAAAAAGAAAAAAATCCGTGAAAATATTGGATGAGGTTTACTAGATAGTCCATGGATGCGTGGGATTATATCAAACATTATAATGGACACACAATTTGAAGCGCACGAGTCTATATTGAATCTGAAATTATTTTGTTTTTTTAAATTAAGCTGATGATGAAACTGATGCATATATGTACTGTATGATTTTGTAGCTGGTACATGCCTTAATGTACGGTCTTTAATTACATTCTATCAATTCACGAGTCTTATTTTTTGGCCAACATTCACGAGTCTTTTTTCTGTTATATTATATATTCTCGATGTAACGGTAGAACATTAAAAAACAAAAAAAAAACAATTTCTATCTTTTATATACACACATTCAAAACTTAAAGAGCAACGGAGAAAATTATGACCTTCAGTACTCAGTAGAATCAATACGATAAGGACCATAAGGTGTGTAGAAATAAGCCAAACACCTTATATATTTCATTTTTAAAGCCATTAGTATAAACTAAACAAAACTATGTACGTGCTGTGGAGAATCAGTATCTATTTGTGTTTACGTATGATTAGGTAAAAATTATAAATTTGCGTTTGATAGAGAAATGTTAAACAGGCATTAAGGAATATTACTACATTTCATATATTTATAGAGGATATTTGTAAGAAAAACATATAATTGTTTTTTTTGGTCCTCACAAATATATAATTGTTCTTTTGTCCTCACGAATATATTTTTAAAAATATACTCCATCCGTTTCAATATAATAGATGTTTTAGAAAAACACACATATTAAAAAAACAAATTAATTATGGTTATTAAATGCATCATTTTGTGATTAACAATTTTTTATAACTCTAAACCAATAATATTTCAATAAAGGCAATTAATTTTCTTTAAATTTACAATTTATCATCATTAACTAATAAAAAATGTATAAAAAACTTAAAAAATATATATTTTTTTAAACAAATTTTTTTTCTAAAACATTCAACAATTATAAACGGAGGGAGTACATGTGTCCGCATATATATGTACGTTAAGATTGATTAAGGTGCATGAAAGTTAGTGACAAATTATTAAGAGTTGGAATGGGAACAAATAAGCTGAGAATGTGAAGAAGAGACGTTATTGTGGTTGAATAATGACAGAAATTGTTTTAAATATTTTCACTTAACATCTAGGAGAATCACATAATAATAATTATATATATATATATATATATATGCTGAGCGTTATATTATTTTCATGAAATTTGATACTGATATTTTGCTCGATAAAATTTAACTATAGTCTCTATGTAAATATAGATCCCTAAGATTCCACGATTTATCAATCAAATTATTCTCCACGAAATAACGATGTTAGTCAATCAATCATTTTTCTCAAAATAATATATATATATATATATATATATATTCAGTAATGTCTATGTAGTTAGGTTTTAATAATCACATTATTCTTTTAGTTCTCACGATTCTAAATTACACGATATTATTAATCAAAGTGAAATATATACAAAATATATGATTATATTGTGTTTTGGCTTTACACAATTCAATTGGTCACTAATCATTCAACATCGGCTTATATTTGTTCGTTCACTGTCTCGATCCTTGTATCAACTATTATCAAAAATTTATAAAAATTCAAATAGGACAAACAACAAATTAAATGGTTTGATCATTAACACTGCATAATAGTGAAACACCTAGAAGATGAAAATCTATTTGTATTATAGAATTCGATGAAATGATTAAACGAGAAAATAAAAATTTGCCAAAAAGAATGTGTAAACGTTAAATTATCAACTCCATTAAAAACAATGAAAAATTCCACCAATTTGAAAGTTACCGATTAGACAGCTCAAGAAAAACTGAATTAAATTCCTTCACTTCCAGCCGATTTGTTTTTTATTTTGGCTTTTTAGCATAAAGCAAATTAGTATTAGTATTATTATTATATATTCAGATGTTGCTGATGGATTAATTATGTATGTTCGCTCGATGAGGCAGATTCAAGCTCGTAATTCGCGAAGATTGGGAAAGACTAAAGAGACAGGAAGTGGAGGGAAAGAGAAGATGACAGGCGCGTCAGACGCCGTTGGATCCTTGTCTCCGTCGGTTGCGATGCCTTCACGTAAGAAGACCAGCCAGCCAAAAACCAGCTCACACTCGCACGTGCAGCAGCTGACACGCGTGAAGGATTCATTTAATGTAAAAATCACTTAAAAACAAACATTGACTCATTATTTCAGGACATGCCTCAAGATCGAAAGGGTGGCTTTCACGTCACGATGGGAATATTTCAGGTCACCAACGGGTGATTTTAGCAAAAAATTCACCACTCAAAATTATTACCTTAAATATGTCAAAATTGTCGCAAAATATGTAAAGTAACTTCAGTTCTTGTTCACCCCACCAAAGTAAACATTCTCCGGACAAGACATGTCAAAAAGTGTTTGACAGTGCCACTTCTCGTTACTTTCTGTTTTCAATTTTATTTGTCTTAAATATATACATGTTTCCTACAATTATTTAGATTCATGTATTACTTACGAAAATTGATGTTGTATTAAGAAAAGAAAAGATGGAATTGCTGTTACATAAGTACATATTAAGACAGCTCTGGATTCTGTTATGATTCTACCATGCTTAATAAAGAGGATAAATGTTTTAACATAATAATCAATTTTAATTTCATTTCCGGACGGTATTAAATTAATGTTGGATACTGAAAGTTTGAAGCTTGTTAAATGCTGGACAGTTAGACCAGCATTATATATTGATCTCTTAAATTTTTTTCTTTCTTATGTATATCTTGTTTTTGCTATTTAATGTGATTTATTAATTGTGTCGGATTATTTCGTAATAATTTAGCGTCCACACATTAAATTATGTATACACAAATAATAATACTATTATACACATCCCTTATAAGTTTCATAATGTCTACCAAAAGGTCATTTGCTTTGGTTTCTTCTTGATTCCATATTAATATACATGATATATATAAAACAATATTCAACCAATATGATAAAAACAAGGAATTATAGATACTATGATTGGGGGACAACCTTGAGGAAAATCCTCAATGTCTATACAACTATATATATATATATATATATATACGTGTGTGTGTGTATGAGTGCGTGTGTGCTATATTTTAGACATATATAGTTTGTACCTTGGTCGATAATGTTATACATTTTTAATTACAACGTTCATGATCATGAACAATATAAGTAACCTACGGACAATATCCTTTAGTATCGCTACAAGAAAACACTCACATTTTCGACGGCGTTTTCGACGGATTCCAAACCGTCTGAAAATTTCGACAGAATATCGAGAGCAGATCGAGGGAATTCCGATGGATTTATTCCCTCAGAAATCGGTTGGAATATTTCGACGGATTTCTGAGGGAATATCGACGAACCTATATTCCCTCGAAAATCGGTCGGAAGTTTCCGACCGATTAGCAGCCGTCGGAAATCGGTGGGTAATTTCCGACTGATTTCCGACGGATATATATATATATATATATATATATATATACTTGCTTTGTAAATACTTATCCTCTTGTATATACGTTCCTTGCTTTGTTTGTAAGTTATATATACGTTTATGCTGGATTCAGTTGTTTTTACAAGAGTGCTTTTTAAACATTCCTTGCCTCTTTTAATTTTCACTTGTCGTCCTTGTTCCCTAGTTGTTCCAATGTTTAATTCGTGTGTTTCATGTCTCTTGTCTTTTGAAGTTTCATGTGTATAGTTGCAGAGAACATACAAACATTTCGCTATAAATACTTCTCCCCTCATTCACAACATTCACAACAAACACAAAGCAAAACAAAATTACACAATGTCTTATTTTCGATCGTGGGTGGACAAACCTCCGCGTGATCCCGCGACGAGGGAATTGACGGATGAGTTCGCACAAGGTGTGGAGGAGTTCATGAACTTTGCGTCAAACAATAGCATGACATCGGAATACGGTAATATGTATTGTCCTTGTACTAAATGTCGGAATCATAGATTAGTCTCTGTTAGGGAAGTAAGGAAGCATTTATATAAGACTGGATTTATGCCTGGTTACAAGATTTGGTATACCCACAGAGAAACTGATTCAATGGTGCAATATTATGGTAATTTATGTAGCACATCGGATAGGTTTGGTAGTACTTCGGGATTTAAGGTTTATCTGAAAATGTCTCGGCTAAAACTGAAAATAACCGGTATGTCTACTATATATGCAGGGATCGCTGCTTTCTTCCAAGATCTATACACGAGATCACTTACATCAGACAGTATCAGAAATTTGGCGGAAAACATACCGGTTCTCCTTTGCAACCTCGAGAAAATATTTCCTTTTGTCTTTTTTGATGTTATGGAACATCTTCCTATTCATCTCCTTAGAGAAGCAGCACTTTGTGGGCCGGTTCAATACCGATGGATGTACCCTTTTGAGCGGTATATGTTCCACCTAAAGAAGAATGTGAAAATCTAGCTAGAGTCGAGGGTTCTATCGTCGCGCAAAGCATTAATGAAGAAACTTCCATCTTTGCCGGCTACTACTTTCCAGCGCAAGTCCAAACAAAAAGTAGACGCCCGACACGGCATGATGATGGAGGGAAACCAACTAGTTATCCTGTCTATGTCCCCGATATATTTACTCAGATTGGACGAGTAAGTGGAAAAGGCAAGGATCGGCGACTATTAGAGGAGGAGCAAAGGCATTTGCATATGTATATTCTGACAAATTGCGACGACGTTTTGGAATATGAGAGGTACCTAAAATTTAATTTTTAAATTTGTTAACAAAGTTTACTAATGCTATTTTCTAATGCATTTGTTCATACATAGGATGTTCAAATCCCAAATACGCGATTGTTATCCAAATTACACAGAGGATGAGCTTCTTGTCGTCAAGCAGAATGACTTCGCTCCTTGGTTGTAATATTATGTAAGTGTAAAACGATATGTATATATATGCTTTATAATTAAATTGTACTTCCTTTATATAAACATTTTGTCGATTATTGTCGAAATGTAATTTTTACATGTAGGTTGGTCAGATGCCTGCTAGAGGTGAATCGTTTCCGAGGTGGTTAGTTGAGATGGTTAATGGTCCGAAGTTTATTGCAAAGTCTTACCCGATGTATTGCACCCGAGGGTATGCTTTTAAGGCTCATTGGGAAGGAAGCTCAAAGACAACTAGTAATTATGGTATATCGTCTCAATATGGAGAAGTTGTATACTACGGTGTCATTCGCGAAATATTGGAGGTCCATTATCCGAGAATGATCGATTTGAGGTTAATTGTGTTCTACTGCGATTGGTATAATCCAGTGGATGGTGTACGTCATGACGCATTTGGTGTTACATCTGTCCACTCTCGACGGCGACTTCAGAATTACGATCCTTTCATTCTTGCTTCACAAGCATATCAGGTTTCCTACATTCGTTTCCCACGGGTTACGAATAGGCATGACCCTTGGATTACTGTTACGTCGATACACCCAAGGGGAATAGTTTTTGGTGTTTCCAAGCACGAGCCTTTGCAGGAAAACGCAATTGGTAACTTAGCTTCGATCGAGCATTCTCTTGAAGTTGACCTCGTGGTTGATTTCACCATGGACATGGAGTACGAGGTATTTGAGGATTCTGAGGAAGAGATCGGCGAATTTGACGAGGATTCCGATTCAGCAACGTCAGATTATTCATCATCGGGCTCAGAGTAATTAATTATGTAATAAATTTTATTTCTCTGTGTATTATTTAATTTCACAAATCATGTTGTTTCGATTATTTTATTTCATTAGGTCTAAGCTGATAGGACCATTAATTATATAAGGCCCTGTAATGTTTTTCACATTTTGATGAAATAAAAACCTATTTTCACCTTTTGATGATGCAATTAAACATAGTTTACAATTTCGGGTTTTAGTCGGGGATTCATAAATTGTCTCGGCTAAAACTGAAAATGCATGGATCTGTCGGAAATCCCTCGGAAAAACCCGAAATTGTCTCGGCTAAAACTGAAAATGCATGGATCCGTCGGAAATCCCTCGAAAATTTCCGAGGGATTTCCGACGGACTCATGCATTTTCAGTTTTAGCCGAGACATTTTCAGAACACCGATTAAAACCGGACATTCCCCTCGGCTAAAACTTTAAATCCGTCGGAAATCCCTCGAAAATTTCCGAAAGATTTCCGACGGTTTAGGGTAATAAACCTCGAATTTGCAAGATTTTTAACATGATAAGTCTTGATAAATGTAGAAGTACCAAATTAAAACTATTTTTTGTGAAATCTTATTAAGTATCAAACATTTTAAAGTTTTAAGTGTTCTTATATGTTCTATGTGTTTTAATGAATGCTTGAACTCGTTCATCGATCGATTGTTACGAAATCCAAAATAACTAGTTTTGTTTAGTTTTCAAAGGTTTTTCTTATTAGTATGTATCAATAATGGTTATTTTACACTAAATTTTATGAAATCTTCATAATTTAAACCCTAAACCCGTTGGAAATCCCTCGGAATTTCCGAGGGATTTCCGACGGACTGTGATATTTAAGTGTTTTACACCCGAAAAAATGTTAAGTATAAAACATCAAAATATCAAGGTCCGTTGGAAATCTCTCGGAAATTCCGCGTTGACTTGCCAATGAGAATGCATGCAATTTCAAGATCATATCTACGAATCTTTCAAGGTCATATCTACGAATCTTTCAAGGTCATAGATTTGTTTTTCTTCTTCTTCTAATTAGGTTACGTTAATTAGGTTGTTAGATTTGTTTTTTTGTGAATGTTAATTAGGTTGTTAGATTTTATTTGTGATTAGATTTAATTAGGTTAATTAGATTGTTATTTTTTGTTGAATTTGTGATTATATTTATAAATAGAATGTATTTGTTGAATTTGTGACTAAATAAATTTATAAAAACGTTTTTATTACATATAATTCTTAAAAACGTTTTCTTTAATTATAATTTTTATAAATAAATTTTGTAAAAACGTTTTTAATACATATAATTATAAAAAACGTTTTTTATAAATGAATTTTGTAAAAACGTTTTTTATAATTATATTTTTTATAAATGAATTTTGTAAAAACGTTTTTGATAAATATATTTATGTTAAAACGTTTTTTATATATTTTTTATTGAAAACCTTTTTAAAAAAAGTTTTTTTATAAATGTATTTTTTTTTTTTAAATTGTATTGATTTTTTAGAAAAAATATTTATGATTATTTATATGTTTTTTGAAATGATTCGGCTTTTATGTTTTTATATTTGTAGGTCTTACGGTCAATTCGATCGAAACCGTCTTGTCGGTTCGAGGCAATCGGGGTGGAGGAGTACTTCCGCAGATCCGAGCCCGAGTACTTTTCCGCCTTATGCGCATTATGTGCCGTCTCTTCCGGACATGGAGAGTGTAGCTCCTCCGGGGATCATGACCATCGAGGAGCTCGTCCAACACCCGGGACGAGAATTACTCACATTTCTCGATCCGGACCTCCGCATTCCGAGATCTACTTGGTAATATTTTTTTTTTTATAATAATTTTTTATGTTTAATTACCGATTTTTAATTTGTTTTTTTATAGGTTTGGAATATCCGAGAATGACATTAGCAAGTCGATTCTGAAGATGTTGCACTCCATCCTCGGCAAACCGTACAAGAAATTTTCGGATATTCCGTCAGACGAACAAAACATGTGGTTTCGGACGTTTGCGGTAAGTTAACATTTATTTAATTTTTGTTATATATTTTGAGATTTTTTTTAACATCTTTCATTCTATTTGTTTTGTAGCAATAATTTAATTGGAACATGACCATCACGAAAACGGTGGAGACGGATTTTTCAAGGAGGCTAAAATGCAATTCTCGCCCAACATGAACGAGTGGAAGAAGGTTTGGAAAAGGCGTGGAGAAAAACCAAAATGCTTGAATGCGGAGGTGTTTCAGGAGTACATCCCGTATTGGCAACTGCCGACGACAGTAGCTCTATCTCAGACAAACTCCAAGAACCGGAAAAGTCCCCGAAAAGGGAAGGGACCCGCTATCCACAGCAACGGGGCGAAGAGCTTCAAAAAATCCGAAATCGAAATGGTAAGTATTTTTAGTGTTTTTAATTATATTTATTAGTAACTAACGGTTTAGTTATTTTCTAGACGGAGGAAGACGGCGAAGTTCCGGATCACCTAAAAGTGATGGTGAGGACGCACACCAACAAGAATACCGGCAAAATTCAAGATCCTGCCGTCAGGGAGCTCGTCGAGAAGGTGACGAAGGTGCATGACGAGATCCTTACCCAGAGATAGCAGGACGGCACCACCGCTTCCAACCAGCTCACTCGGACCGAGATCAACGACATAGTGCTCGGGGTAAGTAAATAATTATAGATTATTATTTCAATTTAGATATTTATTCATTAATAAGATCTAATGTTTGGTATTGTTTTTGTAGGAGGTACTTGTTAAAAAGGTCGTCAGCCAGGGTTGGGTAAGATTGCGTCCCAACCTTCAACTTCTTCGGATAGTTTTTCGATGGATCCAGAGATTCTCCGGCAAAACGAAGAGCTCAAGAAGAAGGTAACGGCTTTGGAGGACGAGCTCTCGACTCATAAACGAAGAGCGAGGCTTTGGAGAACAAGCTCTCGACTTAACAAACAAGGAGCAACAAAATGGCGAATTACTTCAAATTGAAGTTCCCTGATTTCCCGCCATATTTATTTTGATCTAGTTTTATTTGTAATTTTCCAACAATCTCTAAAAAATTTAATAATATTTTATAATTTTATAAGATTTTTAAATATTAATTAATTTTACATTTTCGTTTTTATTTATTTCATATTTTTTTTAAAAAAATCGAATTTTTAAATCCGACGGATTCCTGGATCGTACAAACAACAAGATCGATCGATCTTTTTTTTTTTTATCGATCGATCCGTTATCCGTCGAAAATCCATCTGGAAAAGCTGTTTCCGACGGGATACCGACGGTTTTGGCCGTCGGTTTCAGGCATATTTCTTTTAGTGTATTGCTTTACTTTTTTGTGTTAAAATTTGAAAATATACTACCAAAAAGTGATGCTTACAAAGATTTCCGAGAGTATACTTGATCGGATGGATGCAAGGAGTTTTTTTTTATGGAAAGACATTACAAATGCAACAGAGCTTAAGATAATCTTTGTTTTTTGCAGATGAAGTCGAATATGTATGCCAAGATCGAGATAAAATTTTGTTCCCAAAAAAAAAGAAGATCGAGATAAACATATATACGTCATAAACAGAACTAATTAACCATGATCAACCAGCTCAATTCGGAACGTCAAGATCCGATCCTCTTCATTGTTTTCAGCATGGTTCTTTACTCTCTCTCTCTCTCTCTTTTTTTTTTTTTTTTTTGATAACGACTCTTAACTTCTTATGATCGATCCTACTTAAATTTTCCATTTTTACCCAGTGATCTATAATTCTATTTTAACTTTCGTGTATGGTTTTGTAATTTTTTTAATGTCTTTCTTTAACTGTTAAACTTTCCATGTAAAACCTATTATGTATTTGTATTCCGCACATAATGATAAGGTGGTTTTAAATCTACGGCTAAAGACGTAAAATTTGATTTAACTTGTGTGTAAATCTCAATTGAAATCCAAGTAATTTTTTGATTATATGGATTTCAATTGAGATGCTTGTAGTGGGATTGCAGAGAGTTTACTTGCCAGGAATCTACTTATTTCCGAAATTAATCAAATGTTTTGTTGAAATTTGGATATATCCGGTCACGGTAAATCCAAAATAAAAGATTATCATAAAGTATCATATATAAAATACGAATTCGTATAGTGCTCGTGAAATAGTAATTGCGAAGAGAGAGAGCACAATGGTGTGTGTTGACCGCATGGGAAGAAGAGAGAGATGTAGGTTGAATCTGAAACCAGGACGTGTGGGCGTGATTCTCCCCTTTCCCACCCATCCCCCGCGGATCCCGCTGACACCCGACCCGAACCGGGTGGGTGGACATCGGACTAACCACTCGCATCTCGCTTCATTTGTCTTCACTTGAAATCCAATTAGGAGGGGGCATGTGGCTCTGAAACCCATGTTACTATATTTAAAACTAATTACATATTTTCCAATTCTTTTTAATACCACAAAATCTGCAACCATTAATACACTTAAATCATTACTCACTAAAGCCTAATTACACATGTTATGTAACCATTTTTTTTTGTTGCAGATATCGAGAAATTTGAGAATAACTAGATATTTGGACTGTTCTGTGTATAATCTCTTAGCTCAGTGATTTGCATATGCTCATTAATGTCGTATCTTACTTGGACTTCCTTTTCCTTTTCTATGTCTAGAGGTTGTTTTTGTTAAATTGAGATAGCTAAGTTTTTTTTATTAGAAAAAAAAATAACTTGTAATCTGTTTTGCTTAAATCTTTCAAATTTTGAGAGGCAAAATGAAATTACTATCTAATCGGTTTACTTAAATTCATGATGAAGTATAATTAAATAAACTCAAATTTAAACTAATTAAGCAATTGGTTATTGTTGTAAACTGTAATAATTATAAATGAAGTGTCATAAAATTGAGGCTGAGAGTTTTAGATGTAAGTATTTTTTTCAATTTTAAATGTTAAACAAAACTCTAACATAAATATAGTCTCTGATCGGAGCTTATAAACTATCGATTTGTATTAGTATCGTAATATATGAATTATAAATGATTTTTTAAAAGTTAACTAACACAAATAAATTTATGTAGTTTTTTAATTAAATGATTTTTGGTAAATTTTCATGTTGAAAATTTCATTTTAAAAAACTACCGTTTGATCCCGAAAATTTGTACTTGTTATAAAAAAATATCTAGTTTTCTCAGTCACATTCTAAAATATATAGAAAATATTTTGGTCCCTTTGAATGCGATTTATTTTGAAAAAGTTGTCTTCTTTTTACAGCTTTCCCGCCGGTCATGGAAGCCCCTCCGGCGCCGAAAGACTCTCCGCTCCCTCCCCCCTCACCAAAAAGAACTTCATCTTCCCCCTCCCCGGCTATAATCAACTCCTATTCGTCAGTTGTTAAGGAGAGTTCGAGCTCAAACTCTCATATTCAGTCAGATTTTGTGATGTCTAATGGAGTTGTTGAGATCTCAATCCCTGACGAAGTAATTGGGAATGCGATTTCTCTCTGGAAATGTTTCGTGGTTGGTTACTTCATTGGAGATGCTTCTCATGTGGGCTCGATTCACGCAACGGTCAACCCGATCTGGAAAGACACAGATCGCTCACCAAATAACGATGTGCAATTTATCAACAAGACCATTGTCCTATTTCGCATCGAGAACAGCCAAGCTCGTGAGCGAATCATGAAGCGTAAGTACTGGCATATTGCAGATGTCCCTTTGGTAGTCCATGAATGGAACCCAGAATCAGCCCAGAATCCTCCCGATATGTCAGCGCTGCCCTTATGGGTGGACCTCCGTAGCGTCGCGGGTTATCTTTTCTCGCACCAGGGTTTGAGTTTTCTATCTCGCACTACTGGACGTTTTGTCAAGCTTCATTCGAACACAGAGAGATGCATACGAGTGGATGTGGCCAGAGTCTTGGTTGAAGTAAATCTACAAAACCCTCTCACCGAGAAGATTTGCTTCAAGGATAATCAAGAACAAAGCATCACGGTTCATGTTAGCTATCCCTACCTCCCTCCTCGTTGTAATGTATGCCTCAAATGGGAAAAGACTGTATGGCTAAGACGGTATCCATTATGCATAAGGATAAGACCATATCGACTAATGAAGAGATGGATATCTGGAATCCGGAAAAGGTCAAAGGAAATGAGGTGATTTCAGTTCAAGAGATTGCACAAAAACTCCTACAAGATCTTGAGAAAACCCCTTCTTTTCAAGTCTCTGCTTCACACAAATCCGAGATGTCGAGATCGGCTATCTCCGAGGTTCGCAGGCTGGAAGAGGAGTCTCAGGAGAGGGAAAATCAGGAAAACGCAGAGTGGACAAAAATATCACGTCAAGGGAGATCTATCTCACCGCAGGAGAACAAAATTGTCGGAAATCAAAGGGAAAATTCAAAATCCCCAAATGGTTTTGATATTTTGGGATCGCTCCGTGACGACAATGAACTTGAAATATTTGAACCTGAAGATAAGGAAGAAAAGGAAGACAAAGAGAATGGTGAAACCAAAGAATAAGGAGAAATAGATGAATCAGACTTTGGAGAAGATGAAAACGTTCTCAACCAGCATATCAAGGACAAAATGATAAATGAAAGGGATGCTCAGGGTTTGAAAGCAAAAAAGAGAGGTACAGCAGGTCACCGCAGTCGATCTCGATGTCCACCAAAACCGATCCCGGCTCGGAAGGATAATGGCACGCAAATCTTAAAGAAAGCATCCTCGCAGAAGTTATGACGTCATTCTTCGCTTGGAACATGCAGGGGTTCAATAAGCCTCGCAAATATGATGTAGCTCACCGTTGGATACAAGCTATAAAGCCTGCATTCGGATGTCTTATGGAAAATATAGTTCAAGAATCAAATGTGGCTGCTATCTTGAATAACGTGGTCCCAGGATTGGCTAATTTGACAAACTATGAATACCATCGTCTGGGTTTATCTGGATTAGTTGGTCACATGTGGTCGAAATCAATCCAATATTAAAATCCGCTCAACACATTACTTGTATGGTGAAAGTCATCTCAACTGGAAATTGATTTTTATGCACTTTCGTTTATGCTTCCAATTTCGTTAGAGAACGAAAAACGCTTTGGAGGGATCTATGCAACATCAGCTCATCTTTGATACAAGCTTCAATGCCTTGGATAGTTACGGGATACTTCAACGAGACTCGGATCTTTCTTCACTTGGATTAACAATCAAGACTCGAACCCGATTGGCAAGCGACTTGATCGAGCTTTGATAAACTCATAATGGTTGAGCCAGTTTTCGGCTTCACACGCATATTTTGAAGCGACATGTACCTCTGACCATTCAAGATGTGTCATGAATTTGTTGGGTGCAGGTTCAGTTCATCGAAAACCCTTCCGCTTCTTCAACTTCATGGCTTCAAACTCTCAGTTTTAGTCAACGGTTCACCATTACTGGACATAAACCCCACCACTATATCATTTACGCACTACTTTATTGATGTTCCAACAAAAGCTTAAGAAACTAAAGTATCCCCTACGTGAACTAAACAGAATGAAGTTTGGGAACCTGCCTACACGAACATCAGAGGCTTATTCCACGTATTGTGCAGCCCAGAACAGAGCTTTAGAGGACCCATCGCCATCGAATCTAGAAGCAGTTGCGGCAGCTTCAGACACATGGAACAAACCAGCAACGATAGAAGAAAAATTATTCCATCAGAAATCTCGAATTCAGTGGCTTCGTTGCGGGGACCAGAACACACCTTTCTATCATCGTGTTACTCAGTCGAGAGCTGCAGGGAATTGTTGGTGGTGAGTTTAGCACTCCCTGGTTTAGCCCGGTTTGAACCGAGACCGGTCCAATTGATCCTGGGTGACGACGGTTCGAACCCAGAAGGAGAGAGAGGCCATGAAACGGTTGCCGACCTCCGAGCTCGAAAGAAAGGTCCACGAAGGACTTGCTACCCGGCCAGTTCGGTAAGAATACCAGTTCGGTAAGAATCCGAAGGAATACCGAACTCATTGAGAACGGCTCGGAAGGACGAGTTTGAACCGAGATCGGTGAATTAATCCCGATCGACGACGGTTCAAGATCGGTAAGGAAGTTCGTAAAGCAACAACAACCGAGTTCGATGAAAGCCGAACTCATCACGATCGATTGTAAACGTGAAAATCAAGTCCTCGTCTAATCCCGATCGACGACGGTTCAAGATTGATAAAGAAACAGACATCAAGCGATTGCCGACCTGCGATATGCCAAGCTCGTCGGTATCAACCTGTCGTAATCATAACCCACTTCCGGGATTCGCTGAACTTTACGGAAAATACGGAAAAGAAATATTAATTAGTTTTTTAATCCGGGATTCGCAGAACTTTTCCCGGATTCGGGGAAAATGTCTAAGCCGCCGAGGAGGCTTATAAATAAGGAAGTCCCGACTACATTTTGAGGGGGAGAATTCACAATACATTTTTATAGAGAGAAAGTGAGAACTCGAAATCCGATCTCGACCTCATTACCGATCTCATAACATTTTTGTAAACTCTGACGAGTTCTATTTAATAAAAATGAGATCCTGATCGATCTTTCAATCCTTTTTATCCTTGTGTGATTTCTACAATCAACATAAATGTTATACGAATGTTAATAAAGATTCGGGGGAGGAAATCACAAGGCCTGAAGAAATAAAAGTCAAAACGTCATAATATTTCAGAAATTTTCTTCAATTAGAGGAACCTGAGTTTAAAGAAGTCTCTGTTGACTATCTCTCCAACCTCTTACATCATCGTTGCCCTCCAGATTCATGCATCAATCTTGTCTCTCCGATAACATCAGAAGAGATAAAGATAGCTCTTTTCTCCATGCCGTCTAACAAAGCCTCCGGTCCAGATGGATTTACAAATGAGTTCTATACTGCATCTTGGGGTATCATAGGTCGAGACTTAATTGTTGTAGTACAATCGTTTTTTATATATGGTTTTATGCCTCGTTCAACCAATGCCACGCTGCTTGCGCTGATTCCAAAGAGACTAGACGGTACGTGCCTCACTATGAAAGATTACAATCCTGTTGCTTGTTGTAATATGATTTACAAAATCATCTCCAAGATCCTTGCTAATCGGCTAAAGGCTACCCTGCCGGATATAAGCGAACCAAACCAAAGTGCGTTTGTCAAGGGAAGATTACTTCTGGAAAATGTATTGCTGGCAACGGAACTCGTGAAGGACTATCACAAAAACTCGATTCCCTCCCGAAGCGCATTTAAGCTTGACATTTCAAAGGCATTTGACACGGTTCAATGGCGTTTCATCACAGCGATCCTTCGGGCAATTAACTACCCCGAAATGTTTGTGAACAGGATATTTTGTGCATCTCTACGGCTTCTTTTTCGTCGTCGTAAATGGTGAGCTAGAGGAATTTTTTCCTAGCAAACGTGACATTAGACAGGGATGCTCGCTATCCCGTATCTCTTTGTGATTGTTCATAATGTGCTCTCAAAATTGTTAAATATAGCAGGTGAAGAAGGGAGAATCGGAAGGCATCCTCGATGCTCACAAGTCCGAGTCACCCATCTAAGCTTCGCAGACGACATTCTGGTTTTCACGGACGGCTCGCCCACATCGTTAAGAGAAACGTTCCATGTTTTTCAGGATTTTGCAAAAATTTCAGGACTCCATATCAACGCAACAAAATCAGAGCTATTTGTTGGTGGTAGGGTGCATCACGATTTGGTGAACTCAGCAACTGAAATTGGGATCCCAATTGGCTCTCTCCCAAATAGATACCTCGGCCTTCCATTGACAACAAAATCCATGACAACTCATGACTATACTCCTCTCATCGACAGAATTCGGTCACGCTTGCTCTCATGGACTAGTAAGCAGCTATCCTACACTGGTCGCCTTCAACTTATAGCATCAATCATCACGAGCATATCAAATTTTTGGTGCACGGTTTTTCGTTTACCATCACGCTGCTTTGACGAGATTGTACGACTATGTGGTGATTTCCTTTGGTCAGGCAACCCGAACATATCCACATGAGCAAAGGTTGCTTGGGTAGAAATATGCAAACCCAAATCGGAAGGAGGTCTCGGGATAAGGCGTCTCTGTGATGTTTCAGGTGTCTTTGCTCTGAGTCTCATTTGGAGATTATTCACTATGTCGGGATCGGTATGGGTGGCTTGGACGAAGCATAATCTAATGCGAAATGGAAACTTTTGGACATCCTAAGAATCCGGGATTGGTTCTTGGATCTGGAGGAAGTTACTACAGCTAAGACCACTGGCGGCAACATTCATTAAAGGTGAAGTTCGAGATGGCGGTTCTATTTCGTTCTGGTTTGATAATTGGCTACCCTTGGGGAGAATCATCGATATTACGGGAATAGCTGGGCCACGTATTCTCAGGGTCCGTAGCTCAGCCTTGGTTAAAGATGTTGTTGGACCAAATGGGTGGCGATTAAGATGAATCAGGCTGCGAACACTCTATCCCCTAATCGAGGCGATCAACGCCCAACCGGTGCCATGTAGCAATAACATACCAGATCATTATCTATGGCGACACATCATTGACAACTACAAAGGGAATTTCTCAATTCATCTTACATGGAACCAATTGCGTACTCATTATCCGGAAGTATTCTGGTGGCGTCTCATTTAGTTCAACCAAGGGATTCCACGTTATAGCTTCATCTCTTGGCTTGCTATAACGTGGTGGCGTCTCATTTTGTGACATCGGGGGAAAACTTCTCAATTATCGACAAAACCCAGATTGGGAAGTGACGATCAGAGCTCTGGTTCGTCGGGGGGAATCGCAACAACAAATCTTAATCCGGTTTTGTTTCCATGTAACTATCTATTTTATTTGGAGAGAGCACAATGCGAGAATTCATCAAAATGAGTTTAATACGACGAATCAACTAGCGAGGCGCATTGACAAACTGATTAGAAACTGAATCTCATCTTTATATTATTTCACAAACCCGAAAATAAAAAACCTTTTTCAACGATGGTTCGCAGTCTATATTAGCTAGTTAACGTCTTTATTTGCTCCTAATGTCTTTGTAGTCTTTTATTTTTTTTAATTTCGATTGTTCATTTTTTCAAAAAGATGAATACATTTAACATTTCATGGAAAAAAAAAAAATGGAAAATATAGATTTCATACTAGTGGAATGAAAGCTAATGGTTGATTAAAGTTTGATTAAAGCGAGCGATAAGGACGGACGTGATAGTTTAGACAAAAACAAAACATAGCTCGATGCATTGTTTTGGCACCCAATATCTTTTAAATCTGTTACGTAAATCCACGTCGGAATATATCATAGATATATATATATGTATATATATATAATTTATATAATTTGAAGGAGAAGGCCCTCTAGCTTAAGGACATATAACGATCGGATTTGGAATATATATTAAACTCGCAAGTCGCAATAGACAATTATATTTCTTTATTGTTTAGTGTTGAAGAGAGACAAAAGACATTGTCATCTATTTAATTAATTATAAAAAGATATTATTTTTTTTGGTCGAATAAAAAGATATTATTAAATGTCATTTTCAAACCTATATTATACACTACCTAATCAATCAAGTTGGTTTTTGTATCACCTTAACATCGTTCGTTTAAATCGCTTGCACACCGTTTCCTATTCTCTCAAGGCTTAACTCTATTGGAAATATTAGACTTGATTGATTACTCTATTGGAAACTTCCCTACTAATTGGAAACTTCCCTTTTAATTTCTATCTTCCTAAAAATGTAACCGCTGGAATCAATATAATTAATCCACTACTACTGTATTATGCGACTCAAAAACCAAAAAGATAATGAAAATAGGGGAAAATGAAAAAGGGGAGAAAGAGTTCATAAGAATGGACCAAGGCCGAGGTTGTCATGTGATTGACAGCGATATATTTAGAATTATCAGTTATCTTTTATCTTCTTTTGAAACGAACATATGCCTTGAGAACTTGGTGCCAAAATGTCAACCATTCTCTTAACATCAACTTAAGCATCAAAGCACGATGTTTTGGGGTATTTAAATTATATGTAATTACAACCCTAATCTGTTTATTAATGTTTTTAATGTTTTTTTAAAAATTAATATATTTTCATGCTGTGTTGATTATGGTTCTTCATTTCTTATTTAATCAATGGTAGAAACAATAATATGTTTAACGGATTAATTAGTACAGCGTTACTTTCAATTTTCAGATTTTAAAACTGAATCTAGAATGTAAAAAAGAGAAAAAGTAACACTTATAAATCTTTGACAAATCATTATTAGCATTTTGTTGATAAAATCAGCATGTGATTTCAAAGATGTCAAAAAAAAAGAAGACAACTAGTATTTCAAAATATAATTAAATGATCAAATTCTGCAAATATTTTTTACTATTATGATTCAAATATACATTTATGATCATTATAATTTCTTTAAACTGTAAAATATATACTATATATATATATATATAAACGGATGAACGAAAATGTATCTATATAAGATCACATGCTGATTTTAAAATTTTGTTGATAAATCATTATTAAAGTAATTATCACGATTGTTTTTGAAAATCCTTCTACGATTATATATTAATTTATATTTTTACATGAATTAAAAAATAATAAAAACTTGAATAAGTACATGAGACAAAGAAACAGTATGCTCGAAAAATATTATTACGATTATAGCCGTGAGAAATAACTATCAGCTTTAGCAAACTTTTTTTGGTTTAATGTTATAATATTACTCTAAAAAGTGTTTTATGCATATAAATCATTATATTGTCTTCTAAGAAAGTCTTCTAAGAAAGCTTAAACCAATACTGTTTTATGCATACTTATTATACTATTTCGTAAAATTTTATTTCTATGACTAAATTTATCATATTATTTTCGTAATTATGAAATATAAAATTTTAATAAAAATAGATGATATAAGTATTTATCAATTAACTATCACAATAACTATAAGGAACAATATCTTTAAAAAGGGAAGGAACACAATCCACAATAACAATAAGAAATTTTTTTATAGAGAAAGAGTCGAAGATATATGATAAAATCTAACCTATGCAAATATGGAGATTAAAAAATACATTTTGTAGTTAGAAAGGTGATCTCAATTTATAGATAAAAAATAGTTTACAGGAGGGAGCTCCGACATGTAAGGAAGTGCAAGCTTTGTTATTCTAATCATGTAAGAATTTGATAATATGCACCAAATTGATTGCGTTCGATGTCGCTTAAAATTAAGTATTGTGCATGAGACGAAATAAGAAATTAAAAAGTGAGATCGAAAATGAAATTAACAATACTATATATAGACGAAGTTAAATAAATAGCTTTCCCAAATTCATATATATATATATATATATATATGTATGTATAAAATACGTTATACCATTTATTAACGAATCTCACGTTCACGAGCGCCTTTATATATTTACATAAAATTTCCCGTCATATCTAATATATATGTACTTTTTGGTTTTAAACACAAAGATAGCATTAATCTGTTTATTTAAGTTGAAAATTTCACTTATATATAACCTGATGATCACATTCCATTGCCAAAGCAAGACAATATACGTCTACGATTAATCAACTACAATCGAGTTTTTTCTTACTTTATTTTTGATGTTTTAATTTCTTTTAATTATGTGATTGCCTGATTGGCTAATAAATCAGCTCTACTTGTTTTTTTATAAAATAAATTTTCGATCGGTTACACTAAAATTGTAAAAACCGAAATGTTTTCAAACACTTATACAATAGCCTAAAACCTTTACACACCCGGATTTTAGATGACCATCGTATATTTCAGATGATAATTTCGTAAGAAAACATACCCTTTAAAATATCAGCAATCACATCGTATTAGGAGTCATGCACTTATAAATCAAAATAACTGTGTATAAAAATATAAATATATATATATATAGAATTAAGAGATAACTAAACCTAAGTTCAGTTACAAAAAAAAAAAAAAAAAACTAAACCTAACTTATTAGTCGTCAAAAAAGAAAAAATTAAACCTGTTGACAAAAAAAAAAATTAAACCTAACTTATTCCCATCATCCCATGTCCAGAAAGCTTAAACCAATAATAACAACTCTTGAAGTATTACGGCCTAAGCTTCAATAAGCTCATCAAGTCCATTAAAAAAGTGTTCAAACTTTTTAAATAGGCTTAAGCCTAAGCCCAGACCCAATAATATGTAGGACAACATAGATAAAAATGCATGAAGCATCAACAAAGAAAGAGCAGAGGCACCGCATCTTATTACACGATCGGACTTGTGTATTTTACATTTGTGGGGTTTTTGTTTTTGGTCGGAATTTACATTCGTGGGTTTTTTGTTTTTGGTCGGAATTTACATGTGTGGTTTAATCTATGACAAGACACAACCGAACCGACAAAAAAATATATAGAAATGAACCATGATAAATATAAAGCTTTAATTTTTAAAATCCTTTAAACTAAACATATGATTCGGAAAATCAATTCTAAGCTAAACTGATACTAAATTTATCCAGATTTACCCATATCAAATATTTAAATTTAAATGGACGGGGTAATAAACATAAATTTATCCAGATTTACACATATCAAATACATAAATTTAAATGGATTGGGTTTCAAATTTGAAGGATAAGGCCCACGGTAATGAGAGGGCCGTGGGAGAAAATGCCCGAAACAAAAATATGAAGATATGTTATTATATAAATCAGAATGTTTAAAAATTAGTAATTCGTTAAAATTTAATAAATTTACAATTATATTTTGACACGTGTTTAATAAATTTCTAATTATATTTTAACATAATATTAATAATAAAAATAAAATTTATAATCGATTTCTAATTTCTAATTCTAAAAGGTAAAAGGAAAAAAATAGTAGTTATGTTTAGATTAAGAAAATTAAACAAAAAAAGGAAAAACCATGATTCAGATTATAATAAAAAAATTAAACAATAGATAACAATCATAAAAAAGGAGTAAAAGCCAATTTTTTTTTTTTTAAACCATAAGTTAGTTTAGA
Source organism: Eutrema heterophyllum (assembly GCA_002933915.1). NCBI lineage: Eukaryota > Viridiplantae > Streptophyta > Magnoliopsida > Brassicales > Brassicaceae > Eutrema > Eutrema heterophyllum. The sequence goes on along the minus strand of PKMM01010180.1, from coordinate 297,620 downwards.
ATAAGAAAATTTTATATAATTATTATATAAAACTGAATTTTTCAAAGTTGTTAATTCACCTAATTGCGGTGTCAAGTTAAAGTTTGAAAATTTTAAAATCGATTAATAAAAAAAAACTTAAAAAATCTGAAAATTTAATAACCGATTCATAATCTTAAAAGATAAAATTACTAAAAATAAATTAAAATGTTAAAAAATTAAATTTATCCTAAAAGACAAAATTAATGTAAAAAGGAAAATACATTTCTTAGTTTTTCCATTTAGATTAAGAAAATTAATCATAGAAGGAAAAAAAATTATAATTTCTCACCTCTATATAAACCACAATTTGAAAAATTTTAAATCGATTATTAAAACAAACTTAACAATTCTAGAAATTTAATAACTGATTCATAATCTTAAAATATAAAGTTACTAAAAATAAAATTAAAAAGTTGAGAAATTAAATTTATCCTAAAAGGCAAAATTAATATAAAAAAAGGAAAATACATTCCTTAGTTTTTCCATTTAGATTAAAAAAATTATTCATAAAAGTAAAAGAATTCTAATTCTCAACTCTATATAAACCACAATTTGGTAATATGTCAATTACACACTAAAAAAATAAAAACCCAATAATTATATCTAAAGCTATTTACTGTATCAATTCACCAAATTGTTTTTTCAAGATCTATATTTATTTCATCGTAAACTTTGTTTCTAAATTTATGTATTATATATTTTCACGGATGATCTAATATTGTTTTCCATTTTTTCACGGATTATAAAATATTAAATTACAAACCCACATATATGCGTTATGTAGGTAATTATCTAGTATAATATATACGGGACTGATTAAATGTATCATGTATGTATGAGTATATATTCGATTTTTAAGTGAAAAAGTTACGGGAAAAAGAAGGGAAAATACAGTATTAATACAAGGTAAATGTTAGAATTTTTTTAATCAATAGTCCTTATAATAATCCAAGAAAATTAAATCTTATTGAGTAGTAATTTAATTTTCCTAATAACAAAGGGGAGATATATCGATCAAAGCCAAACTCATCTAGACATAGACCGAGACGGCGAGTCGTCGGTGGCTGCCGGCGGAGGAGATCCTTGTCTATGTAGGAGCTCATGTGCTAATGCTTGAAGGTCACTGTTTCCACCACCGAGCCCCACGGCGGCGGGAGAAGATGACGATGATCCACCGTATTGGTGACGTGGATCAACAAATCTTCGTTGTTGTGTGGCCCACGACGAAGACGACGTCGTTTGATCAAAGATAGAGGCTAAATCGTATGTTGAGGGTAATGGTGAGACTGATGCAGGTAAATCGGTTATGGAAAGAGGCGGAGGAGGAGTGGAGAATAGTGGTTGTGGCTGCGGTTGCGGTAGAGGCGCTGGTCGCGTTTGCGGTTGAGGTAGCTCTAGGGATGCCAAATGGGCTTGTAAGTAAGAAACTTCTGCCTGTAGATTCACCACCTATATATACATTTTACGAGTTAAAAACTGTATGACATATGTACATATATATATATATATATATAGGGTTAAGGGCTAATCATGAAATTTTCTGAAAATTATGTGAAGATGCAATAATGGCTTGCAATTTATTGCCAACACAATACGGTTAATTTGATCAGTGAGATCTCTTCTCTTATTTTTTATTTATAATACGCTTAATGTGCATAATCTAAATATTCCAAAATAATTACTACGCGTTATTTCAAAAATTTCCGATTTCATGTAATTGAGTTACCTAAAACTCTGACTAATTACCTTTTTATTCACCTTGATCAGAATGGAACCAATGCATATACAGTTGTTAAGGTTGTTTATGTAAAATATTAACATAGAAAGTAAATAATAAAAATGACACGCATCATACAGATTCATCCCCTTATTTTCTTTGTTGAAGGATTAAAATTCACCCCCTTATTACGTGGAATATAGGCATGAAGTTAAAGAAACTATACCTGTGTGTCACAAATTGTCGAAACGAAAAAGGAAAAAAATAAAGTTAAAGAAACTAATAAAATCGAAATAAACAAAATGATTTGTTTTTTTTTTCATAAGAATAAAAACGATTTATAGTAAAAAGTAGGAATATATGGGTATATATACGTATTAAGTATTAACACAGAAAATTGTACCCCGACCATTTCCCGAAAACCAGCAAAAAACTCCATATACGTATTTGCAATGGGACTTGTCGACGACCGTATCATTTTTATATAATTACCCAGTACATTATCATATAATTTTCAATAATAAATTAACTAGACAACCATTCTTTTATTTTTTCCCTTTATACTCAAAGTAGAAGATTACAAAACTCAAGAAAATGACAAACTCTCGGAAATATCAGACGATCTCATTTAACACAAACAAATTGTTCATACTTAAACGAACTTTCATGAGTTTAAAATTATACTACTATATTATTCCCAAACGAAACTGAAGTTTGCTACTTTGGAAAAGAAAAAAAAAACGTAACTGTCATCAAAATATCGGTGTTATTAATTAGTTTAATTCAATTAGTATGTTTCACATAGTGATTTCCATCACATTTTAATAATCCTTAACAAAAAGGTTAGTTAATTACCTGTTGCTGAAGAGCAAAGATGTGAGCGACGCAACCATAGATAGGGTCCCTTATCCGAGCCTGAGCTTCATAGCAAATGGTTACAACTGCATCGGACCGTCGATGCACCGGTATGTGTAAGAGAAGCTTCGAGACGTTGCTGGCTCCGAACACTTTATGCACCGCCGCAAAATAAGCCGAGCCTTGCTCCGAATCGAAGTATGGTGCGAATATGCAACCCGGAACACACTTTCTCCTTAGAAACTTGCAAGCACCACATGGCCCACCACCACCACCGCCACTACTTCCTCCTCCACCACCACTACTTCCTCCACCACAACCACCACCTCCCACGGCGGTGATTGTGTTTCCACCGCCGCTCATGACAACCCCACGATTAACGAGTTGTTATTCTCTCTCTCTTGCGTTTAGGGTTTTGATTTTGTTGAGAAGAATTGCGGAGTTTTTGTTTTTTTTTTGTTGTTGAAGAAGAGAGGAGGATTTGAGAAAAAGGAATGAAGAGAGGAGAATTAGGGTTTGGTAAATAGGAGAGTATAGAGAAGAAAGTCTTTAAAGCCACGCGACGACAAAGCTAACAAAAAAAAAACGATCTTCCTCTCTCTCTCTTCCTCTCTTACTCTTTCCCTCTCACATTTAGTTGTTTGCGTGAAGCAAACATGCGATAAGTCTCTTCCATTATTCTTTCTCACACAACCTTTAATTACCTAATTATTTTATATATAAATAAAAAGAAATAAAAAGAGAAAAATCGTTTAATTTTCTATATCTCTCTTGGAACATCTCGTGATAAAATTTTATTTTCCAAGAAAAATAAAGTTCTTGCTGCTCTCTTTATTGATGTGAATTTACATGTGAATTGTATTTTTTGGAGATATCTCACGACTTTAGTTTTTCTTTTATGTAAGCTACGTACAAGATGGATGAATAAAATGCATTTTATATCCTTAAATATGTTTTTAAACTATGACTTGACGGCCAATTAAATTAGGCCATCAAATATTAATTTTTGTATAATTTGTAACCATAGTGAAAATAGTGCATTTTCTTTGAAATTCAAGCTGCGAGGTGGTTAAGACGCCAGCTCTTAAATTGTTTTCTTAAAGATTCGATTTTCCCAAAATTGTATTATCTGAATAAAAATGCAAAAGCATACGTAACTGATCAAAGACCTTTCTAAGTAAAGGATAAACATATTTGCATTAATTAATTGAATTAGTTACGCTTACTAGAGAATGACTCGATCGCCAACTTATCTTTCCAAATTTATAAAAAGAGCATCAACTATGTAAAATCGTTCATTCCCATATATAGTACGTAGTATTTTTTTTCTCTCATGTTTTCATTTTAGTAATTCAAGTTTCCCATCGATAATTACCGTAAATGAAGGTAGAATACAGTTGTGATGGATTCGATTTCGGTTTAGAAACGAGATACGAGTGAACCGAATGAACCAGGAGTCACAATGTCGAAGTCTCTCGGTTATAAAGGAAACAATACGTAGTTACGTGTACCAATAGTAGAAGTACACGTGATCATAATGATTGTAACTGCCTAGCGAGTGAAAGATCAAAATAAATGAATGACGTCATTCTTCACGTGGGTCCTACACGCCGTTCCCTTAGAAAGTTAGTAACGCCCCTTGCTTCCTCATTGTCAGTCCACCACGCGTATTTATACTTATCGTAGATGTACTCTGTATAATTCATTTTATAAGTTGAAAAAATGAAGCTTGATGTAATATTTTCTTCTCTTTTTGTAACAAAAAGTTAACATGTAATATTTTCTTGCAAAGAACAATATAGTTATATGTAAAAAAAAAATAAGAAACGAAGGTGACGTTGATAATATAGAACCTACAAGTTGGAGATGATATCAACCTACTTAACGTGTGAAAAAAAAATTAAAACTTAAAAATCAGCATATATACATCATACATGCATGTACATTTAAAAGATATGCATGACCATATATAAATTTTGTTTTGGGCATGAATGCAAGAGTCAAAAGACAATTCTTGCTATCATAAATTATATTCTGTTTTGATGATTAGTCACAAACATCGTCGAGTTATATAATAGCGTAATACATTAGAAATGAGATAGTGTAGGAGGTGGAAGTGACATTGTACCTCAAATCTTGGGGATGTACAAAAAGAGTCGAACATTTTCGATCAAACATAAATTACTTTAGTTCGCTATGATTTTCCTCTTATATTGTTTCTTTATAGCTCACTGTATAGTTATTTCTATATAGTATTACATTATCATTGATCAATTCGCTTTTGTTTATTTTGCTGATGAAACTTTTTCTTCCACTCGTGCAGTCAAACCCTATAGTTCGCTTATCATAATTTTCTCATCGAATCTAGTAAAGAAAAATATGGATTATACATCTTAATTATCTTACAATTTAATAGACGTAATAATAATATATATATATATATATACACATGCGTTATTTAACTCAGATACTTATATTGTTGGTTGATCCTAATACACTATTATTCCTTTGAACCCTAAGAACCACCGGTCAATATCTACTAAAAATAATAGTAGAAAATGATATGGTGTCGCCTAAAAACAAGGCAAAGCGATTGATTTAAGAGTTTAAGTGGGAGCTGATGTTACAAGTACACCACTAATTAATCTTCTATTAATGATACTTAATATTTTACCAAATGATCAATAAAATCTAGCGAGGATATTTTTGAACCGGTTGTTCACTTACTCGCAGCAACTATAAACTATTTTTTTTTTATGAAAAGGTGCAGCTTAAGATAACTATTATTATCATTTGTTTATTATCTGGTATTCAACTATTTCAATTGGAAAATTTGATGAGGAGAGAAAGTTAGCGGATATTTATGAGAATTTATCGTACAAAAAATATTTATCGTACTACTCAGTAATTGTAGATTTAGGTTCAACCAAAGATGGGTTGCAGGGATTTTTTTGCTCAAAAACTTGTGCACACATAGAATAAGTCAGGAACTGAAAATCTAGCTAGCACTAATTGCAAAACCAAACTACGTACTATATTATTCGGAATGAATTGTTAGTTTTAAAAGTAAATTAATGCCCAGCGACTTGTCTCTGTATTTCATAAACTGACAAATGATTCCTTAAAACTAAAATGTGGAGTATATTTTAAAATTTTATATATATATGCTTAAGCTTAACTATATTATAAATTAGTTATACTATAAAACACAATCCCAAAATTCTTCTAACTTGTTTATATAACCACAAACACAAAAACACACGCACACGCACACGCACACGCATACATATGACTTCTTTTTACGTCCAATTGATGAAAAATAATAAATGGCTAACTGGCAAGAATTCATGTATATTCAATTCACTATTTTCTTTTCTTAAAACAAAAAACTTTTTTTGTTTAATATAATTAATAACTGGGCACTGGTCGGATAATTTTCAGACAGTGGTTAGTTAAGACGTAAGACAGTTTCGATCCATAGTTCTGGTCGCATTGTTCAAATTCGGCAATCTTTGGGTCAAATCTGAAAGTTCCTCTATTTTTTCGAAGTACATCATCAAAATTTATGGGCCTTTATAATGACAATGTAGAAAAATGAAAGTATACAACATAAATATTTGACTTATGAATAAGTATATGCTAGTTCGAATATAAAAAGCTCTTTGGGACGTTAAACTAAAACATTTGAGAGTTCAGGGGCTGGAGGCTAATGATGTAAAATAGAGTGGAGAGACTTATGAATTAGCAGACAAGAAACCGAACGGCGCGATTGTCTTCTCCAACGCCCCCGTTTCCTACTTACTCTTAATTAAAATCAAACTTATGAAGTATATATATAATGGATGCTGAAGACTATATTAATCTTAATTACGTTGGGTTCAATATTTTAGAATCTGCAAAACCAATTAGATAAAAACAATCAGATGGTTTGAAATGGTCTTGAGTTCGGATCACTTGTATATAGAATACTGATTAATTCAAATTATAATGAGGTATATTCTAGATCAATATTGTAAGGTGGTTCTTAGGTTGGGATTACAAGTTCGACTATCACAATTTATATAGCATTTCTTTAATTATCGCCATCTATATTTATGTCTAAAGTTTTTTAAAAAGTGTTTTTTTTTTAAAACGTAAGAAAAATATCAGATCAGAAAATTAGAAACTTACTTTTCTTAATGTTGGAGTGAATTCACAAATGGAATCACATCTTGAAAGTTTATATTATTTGGTTTGTATGAATATAGTTAATATTTTGGAACCAATATCATGCTAATTTTTAGAATCTTTTGTATAAAATTAAAATTAAGTGGTTAAAAATAATACGGGTTATTAAGATTATTGTGATGAAATGCATTAGACCATAGACGCAATAAAAAGGGTTGTTATAGGCTCACTATTAGAGAAGGGATGATGAGGTAAGTGAATGAGTGCTTAGGTTGGTCTGACAATGAAGTAATGTGGGTCATGCCACGTGTCTAGATCTTACGACGTGGGTTGTTTTCTTTGGTGATATGCATACAAGCGGTTTCTCCTACGATCGCAACGGGTCGATTCTGTTTTGGCTCTTTGACTGCATATACCTCACGCGAGCGCGTGCTTTTCAGTGATTACTAACTTACAAAGAAGAAAAACAAAAATTAATGGAGAAATGGATTAATTTTATTTGGTAATAATTATGGGATGATCCGGACTTGTATCATCATACTAAATTTTTAGAGTTAATGTAATCCTCGAATAGTTTACTCACCAAAATTTTGAATGGATCTAAAATATGATATCATTTTGTTTGACCAAATAATAATAAAATAATTCCACATTTACGGGATAAATATATTATATTGGACATAATTTTTTGGTTTGGTGGAAAATTTGGCTGTAGTCATCGCATCTTAGAAAGTAAGTATTTAATTAGAATATAAAGATTTATTTATTTGAGTTTCGTTGAAACCTTCAACTAATCCCATTTAATATGTAATAAAATAGTTGTAAGTTAAATTATTTGCATGCATGATGTTCTGATATTAGTACCCCCAAAAAAAATTGATGTTCTCATTCGAAACGACGAAACCATTTCCCAGAATTTGATTTAATTCAAATTTAATTTATTTAGGATTTAAAACCCTCATTTGTAGAACTAAATTCAGTTATTGAGGGTTGCCAGATTTGTTGAGTTACCATCATTGGCTAAATCAACATATCACCATAAAATTATTCTTTTAAAAAAATAGTAATTTTGAAGAGTTTCTTTAATAAATTAATAAATGTTCTTAAGATAAAAAAACAAAAAAAAATGAAATTTCATGATATAAATAGAAACACTGAAAATTAAAGGGATGACTGGAACGAGAGTGAGTTAATAATGTCGGGTGAAACAGAAACAAAAAGGAAGAAGAAGCAACAAAAAAGGTCAAGACTCAAGAGATTGGGTTTTCAAATCTCTCTGCACGTATTATATCACTTTGACCGTGATCGTGACTGTGATTGTGATAGTGGAGAATGGAAAAGAGAGATATTATTATTAAGCTGTCTTGTCTCACTTACTTACAAAAGCTATAACTATTGATACTTGCATGGTTTTTGTGTTTGTGTGTGTTTCAGTGTCAAATGTGCATCCCTTCCTACGTTTGTCGCAGTCCGGTTTATCTTAAAGTCTAAACCAACCCTCGTGATGATACGCTCTTATATGTAGGGTTATGGTCTGAATATCAGACATTTCAAGATATCTCCTTCCTACATTTTCAATGTCTATGAGTCCATGTGGGGATATCTATACATACACTCAAATCCGTACATAAGGAGAGAGAGAGGTGTGACAAGAGATGTGAAAGCATGAAAAGAAATGTGCATGGGGAGGGGCCGCTAGGGCTAGAATTTATGTAATTTAAAAGAAAAATGCAAATTAGGGTTTTAGGGGTATATATGTACATTTGAGTTAAATGAATCGATTTTCATCATTGCATATATNATAACATATTTCATTTAAGTAAACTTGTGAGTTGTCTTTGATAGCGTTTGTTTGGTTTAACTTTCACACTAAATATCTTGAACATGTTACAAGAAGATCATTTATAACATTGAATTTTGGAACCCATTTAATTGTTCATACAAAGATATATTAGAATTACATACATGAGTAGTATTCACGTAAAGACTAAGAAACAAACAAAATATATATAAATGAATAAATAAGCGGCCGATCATTCAATAGTGTTCACAAACTTACATTGCCAGTCAAAACCCAAACACTTTTCATTTATTTATATAAACGACGAAAATAGTTCATCGACTTGGCCTGATCGATGTAAAATAACAACCCATCATCTCTTTCTCTCCCTCAACTCGAAGATGATGACCGGAAACTTGAACCGCGGTGGAAGAGGAGGAGAAGGACCGTGCGGGGCATGCAAGTTCTTGAGGAGGAAGTGTGTGAGAGGATGCGTTTTTGCTCCTTATTTCGATGCAGAGCAAGGGACTGCGAGGTTTGCAGCGGTTCACAAAGTGTTTGGAGCAAGCAATGCCTCTAAGATGTTACTGAGATTGCCTTTGAACAAGCGGCTTGATGCCGTTGTCACGCTCTGTTACGAGGCCTTGGCTAGGCTCCGTGATCCTGTTTATGGCTCTGTTGGCCATCTCTTCTATCTTCAAAATCAGGTCCTTCATTAAAACATATTTTTTTTTAAAACGCGAGTGATTATTATATATATTACAATGTGTGTGTGTATTTAGGTGATGAATCTACAAGCAGAGCTTGCTCATGTTCAAGCTCGTCTTTCAACGTTTCAGCGTTTTTCTCTACAGCCGCCACAACAAATGCAGCAGACGCCTTTCGATATGGCGCATAACAATGATTATACGATGGAACCAACTAACTTGGATGTTGTGTGGGAAGAGGAACAATATCATCAAGCTGGAAATGAAGATGGGGAATTTCAAGAACTGGCGATGCAGTTCGTCTCTAAGTATTTACCGGCAGTCAAACTACCGGCTTGCACTTTCGGTTAGGTCAAACCACAAGTCAGACTTGTGTATTATAGCAATATTGGAGGAGCGTCTGGAAGAAAAATGACGAGTGTTTGTTCCCAAATCCCAATAGTTGACTAGTTCCGCTTAAGATCGTTACTTCCTAAACGATAGCCAATTATTATTTCCTCTGTTTTATAACATGTTTTAGAATTTAGCTTTTTAATTTAAAATATAAGATATTTTTACATTTCTATGCAAAAGTTAATTAAAAAAGATTTAAAAACTTAAGATTAAAAGTGATGTATTCTCTTCGTCGAATGAGAATAAATGTGCATGGTCCAATATGATAGAGCTGAAGAAAACTCATAGATTAAATTCCATGACGGTGGTTTCATTACTATGGCCTGTGAAAATAGAATCCAAAAGTTCATTGGATAGAGATGATGGGAAGGCTCTAGTAGTGAGCCCTGAAAAGTTCCAAGCGATCATGACTCAAAATAAGAGAAACCCACATAGAAAGAAAACAAAAGATAGATAAATAGTCAAACCAAATTCATGAACAACAAAAGGTTAAATCCCCTGTCTCGAGACTTCCCATGTGATAACTTGCACCATGCACAAGAAATCATTGCCTAATTAAACTAATTTTAAAAACAGCCCTAGACCAAGACACAAAACATACACCTTAATCTTTAGCTAATTGCCTACGAGCAGTTTGAAGTAGCTAATCGCGTTGCATTCTCCCTAACAAAGGGAAAAAGAAACCAGTGCACCGGTTTCGTCGGAGGAGAAGAAGAAACCGGCAAAGCGCGTAAATCGGACGACCAACACAGAAGAAGACGAGTGAGGAAGCTGCAAATCTGAAAAGTGAAAAACCCAAAATCGCTATTAAAAGGTTTTGACTTGACCTGCGAGAACCGGTCGGTTCAATCACGAGACTCGGTTCGCTAATTTCGAAACCCAGACCGCTTTGCCAAAATCTGAAGTCGGACGAGACCGGCTTGATAAATAAAAAATTCCGTGCAGGCCATAAAAGCCCAATGAAGTGTTCCACATTTCTAATTTCCCAAAGCAATAAGAACACAATACTTTTCGTAGACAAATTTTTCTGCTTGATTCTCTCTTTAACGATGTCTTTAAATACACACAGTCAAAATAAAAAAACAAACAATAACAACTAAAAAACGTTAAGAGGTGGGGATACAATCCCATTAATTTAGGAGACATAACAAAGTCGGTTTACTCCGATTATGTTATCATCACACAAATACAAACCTTAATAAACAATCTCGTTTTTATCCGGTTCGAGACTTTGTAACGATTTTGAAGCTAGTTTATCCGGTACACACAATATTTTGTAACAATTTTTGAACCTAACTATAGCATGTGTAATATTTTATAAAATGAAATTGTTGTTTCAGTCTTTTGCTTAGTGAACAGGTCTGAGAGAGTGACATCTCAAAAAAATTTAGAGAGATATATTATATTCAGTTAGAAGTAATTTATTTTAGAACGGAGGAAGCAGCAAAGTTTCATAATTGTTCTTCTTGTAGGTAAATTGTCAAGGTTTTTTCTGCTTAAAACCAAAACTTTAGATATCAATTTCTGATGAACATTATCCGTATCAACAAAAAAATGCATTCAAAAAATTTGTAACACCATTAATTAATTCCCAACATTGATGAAATGAAATATTACGCAAAATAGCAAGAAAACAAGAAAATAGAGCCTTTTTTTTTCTTTAAAGAATAATAGAACAAAATTGCATGGATAACAAAGTAGTTAATGTACCTATTTAAATACTCCATCTGTTTCAAAATATTAGATATTTTGACAAAAACACAAAAAATAAAAAATTAATTATTTTTTTAAAAATAACTATTTAATATTTAATTTAAAACAACTAAACCAATCATAAAAAAAACTGCATAATACAAATGGTCATAAAACACTAAACACATTTAAAATTTGCATTGAAAAGTGAAAATATCATATATTTTGAAACAAAATAAAAACTATAAAACATCTTATATTATGAAAGATATGTAGTATATGTTAAAAAACAATCAATATTCATATTGAAAAGTAATGAGTTGACAAAAAAAAGTTTCTAAAATCTTCTGTGTTATGAAAGTCATTAATAGTCGTTTATACATATTTTTTTTGTTAACCAGGAGGACTTCGGGCCTAAGTCCACTAATCCTCCTATGTCTGGGACCAGCCTTTGCTAATACCAATGACGCAGCGTAAAACATCCCTTCCAACGGAGTTTGAACTAAGGAGCTCATGGGACCAACCCCTGTGCCGAAACCACTAGCCCAACCATCCTCTAGTATTGTTTTGTCAGCTCTTGTTTTGTTTCTTATAAATACCATTTAAGGATGAAAAAGAGTATGGACCATAAAAGCATGATGTAAACCTTGGTTTTCGATTTATATCTAGATAGTGGATTTTACTTGGTTTGTGACTTTCTATTTTTATTTGTTCCTTGTTTAACTGTTTCGGTTGTGTAATTTTGTTCTTTTGTGTTTTTTTTAGGTGTTTTTGGCTCCGGAAATTTATGCGTTATTCTATCCACCGGCTTATGTACCAGATTTCAATCAATAAATATAAAATTTCAGATGAAAAAGAAAAGAAGAGTGATGTGAACCAAACCAAAAAGAAAATTATTTGGAATTTTAAAACATCATGCGTGACGCGCGTTATAGCTGTAATCGATTTAAATTGAATTATTAATATATTTGTAACTTTTAGTATAGCCATCTACGATCTATGTTTAGGAACGTAGGGATCATCGTTCCCCTATAGTAGGGTATCGTATAGTCATAGTCTCATAGATGAAGTTTTAGGATTAAAAAAAATATATATATATATATATATAACTCTATAACTCTATATATATATATATATGTATATATAAACCCCATATCATCTACGGCCACAAGAAAAATTGTACTTAAAGAAATTAATTATGCTTTTTTTCGACTAAAGACATTTTGTTATGTAAATTGAGAGTTATATAGTCCTTGCACAAATGAAAGGCTACCAAAGTTAAGTTTCGGATCCATAACTCGGACAGCTTTCTCATGCCGATATCAAAGTTAGTAAGTCACAATATCAATTTAATAAACGTTAATAATTTTTATCAGAATCTAAATACTACATCTAGAACCAGATTCTGGGAATATAGAAGAAACATTCAATTACTGTTGTTTAACCCCCCAACATCCATATACTGTTTGGGATAAGTCTTTAACGGGATACAACAAAAATTAAAGTCTTCTGATTCTCCTATGCTTCTTTTTTTTTGCTATACGGGAAGAAACGAAAACTATCAAATCATATGATTGATTAGAGTTGTAGTTGTTTTTTCTTTTTCATTTCTTACTTTTTGTCTTTTGTTGTTGTGGTTGGAAGTTGAACTCTTAACTAATTAGTTATGCAAAAATTAATAATATATATATGGGACGAAACGAAACGAACAACACAAAAAAATGGTATGATCTATATATGTCTATTAGATCAAACTCAATCGATTGTTGTTTTCTATATCGCTAAGTTGAAAATTGATAGCGGTAAATGGAAACCAGATTTTGGACTTCGACCAACAATATCTACCGATATAAGAATTTCCTTACTTAGTACTTTAATTACAAATTTACAATGACCAATCCAAGTTAAATTATATATATAAAAAAGGAAGATAGCTCGCAACACCAACAAAGCAACGGCCCGAGAATAACGGTAGCTTTGTGGAGACACACAAATAAGATAGTTGCAGGATCATGTGCCACGCCTACGCTTTCTTTTCCATTCCATCTCATTCACGCGTTTTTTTTTTCCATTCTTTTAATTATATATGATCACAATCCAAATAATATCCCTTAATCTATGCCTAGAACATGCATAATATAATAATTAATACATTCCACCACTAAAAGCCAAAACTATAGTATATAGTAGTAAAAAAAAGCTCATTTGTACATAGAGGATGAAAGAATGAAAAATAACGGAATCCAATAACAATGTTTGTAATAAACGGACATGGAATGTGAATTATTATATAATATAGTATAAATGATCTGTAAAATGTAGCATTGATATAACGGATATATAAAAATATAATAAAACAAATATGTAATAAAGAGAGAAGAGGGCAAAACGGGGAACATGTCACGCGGATAGGTGTGAGAGAGTAAATGACGTAGGTTCCGTTATTTAAGAACCCTTAAGATGTTCCCACACATCACAAGAGAGAAAGAGAAAGAGAAAGAGAAAGAGAAATGGGGAGAGAAGAAGAAGATGACAACAACGGAGGAGGAGAGAGAAAGCTGGGAGATGAAACGGCGACTTCTTTATTGGACGGAACGGGGTTGGTTTGTGTGACGGGAGGGACTGGATTCATTGCTTCTTGGCTCATCATGCGTCTCTTACAACGTGGCTATTCCGTTCGAGCCACTGTTCGAACCAACACAGGTTCGAATCGGTTGTACTTTATTTTCCAATTAGCTTCACTTTTGCTTTTATACACTTGGAATTATCATTATTGTTTTACCAAATGCGAGTAAAATTGCTGTTTATTTTAGGGTTGATTGGTCCGTTTTAACATAGAGTACCCAAAAAAAGATATACTATAGTCTATATTTATAGATAAAACATTTAAAGTTGATTTTTGGATCGACAATTAAAATATGTATTTTTTTTTTATGGATGTGAAAAATTTATTGTACTTGGCTGGAATTATCTGTCAGTTTGTAGGATCTTGAAGCTGCATAGCTATGTTATGTTCCATGCATCTTCTATATAGAATGTCAACCATCAATTATACGATCAATAATTAATAACCATAGATGATATAAATGATGTTAATATCTCATAATTTGTTTATTTATTAAATACAGAAGGGAATAAGAAAGATATATGCTACCTAACAGAACTCCCATTTGCGTCGGAGAGGCTTATAATATTCACCGCCGATCTCAACGAACCGGAAAGCTTTAAACCGGCGATCGAAGGATGCAAAGCTGTATTCCACGTGGCACATCCTATGGACCCGAACAGCAACGAAACCGAGGAGACCGTAACGAAACGCACCGTACAAGGTCTCATGGGGATACTAAATTCGTGTTTGGACGCTAAAACCGTCAAACGCTTTTTCTACACGTCAAGCGCCGTAACCGTTTTCTACGGCGGCGGAGGAAACGGAGGAGAAGTAGACGAGAGCGTTTGGAGCGACGTGGAAGTGTTTAGGAATCAGAAGGAGAAGAGAGTGAGTAGCTCTTACGTCGTGTCGAAAATGGCGGCGGAGACGGCGGCGCTTGAGTTCGGCGGGAAGAATGGATTGGAGGTTGTGACACTAGTGATCCCTCTCGTCGTCGGACCTTTTATATCTCCGTCGTTGCCTTCCTCCGTCTTCATCTCCCTGGCCATGATCTTTGGTACTTAATTCTTATATCTAATAAATTTTATTTTATTTCTCCATAACTAATTTAAAGCTTACAAAAAAACTAATAAATTAAAGCTCGATCAATATAACAACTTTAGTTACATATAGGTATAATTCTTATCAAAACTAATACCTTCAAATTTTATAAATCAAACATGGTAAATTTAACCATGGTGATCGAAAAGTTAAAAGTTTCATCGATCAATGTTCAAATTCTCACATAACGATTTCAATCATTGTTGAACAAATCTAAATATTCTAAATGATAAAAATACTCAATAATAGGTTTTGAAGATTAGTTTGGATTTTTGTTATGAATTTCCGGTTTAAAAAAAATGTAAAATACAAAATGCAAATTTATAATTTTAACCAAAATATGTTTGTTTTTTATATGAAAAAACTAAAATTCTAGTTACGACGGATAGAACATCTTTTTTGCTTGTTGTTAAAATACGTGTAAACATGAGTGTTGAGTAATAATCACTATTCACTATAATAGTACTTCACTTTATTTTTTGTATGAAGGAAATTACAAGGAGAAGTATTTGTTCGATACTTACAATATGGTGCATATTGATGACTTGGCAAGGGCGATGATATTTCTATTAGAAAAGCCAATAGCGAAAGGGAGATATATATGTTCGTCGGTGGAGATGAAGATCAATGAGGTCTTTGAGTTTTTGTCTACGAGATTTCCTCAGTTCCAGCTACCTTCAATTGAGTAAGTAAATTAGCCTACGTGTACTTATGTTATTGGTTTTTCCAAGCATCTGATTGATATATATATATATATATATTTTTTTTTTGTGGGTACGTAAAGTTTGAAGAATTATAAAGTAGAGAAGAGGATGAGTCTCTCGTCGAAGAAGCTGAGGAGTGCAGGGTTCGAGTTTAAGTATGGAGCGGAGGAAATATTCACTGGAGCTATAAAGAGCTGCGAAGCGAGAGGCTTTCTTTAAATTCCTCTGGGATTTTGGGTTTATTAAATTTTGTATATGAATTGAAAATATCATTTCTTTTATTGGCCATTTCCGTTTTGTAACATGTTGTTGACGCAAGGAAAACAAAAGTTTCTACTTCGTATTTTTATTTTGAATAAAATAACCAAACAAGACAAAAAAAAAAATTGAAAATAAACGCCCACCGTGGGGCTCGAACCCACGACCACAAGGTTAAGAGCCTTGCGCTCTACCAACTGAGCTAGACGGGCTTATTGCCAAGTAATATTTATACGTTGTATTTAACTTGTTCTGTGGTACACGTACTATTACTATATGCATGTACCACTATTTTAGGATTTCAGAATCAACGTGATCGTATTCGAACTTTGAAGTGGTCAGATGTTTGAGAATATGGGCTATGTCTCTTTCCTTCTTCTTTTTTTTTTTTCCGAACATCGGGCTATGTCTCTTTCCTGGTATAACTTCTATTAGTTCTATAGATGATTCTAGGCTTCTAGCGTATATTGGTGCAGCAAAAACAATTCAACCAGAAAAAATGACATATTTTTCTATTTTTCTTTCCATCTTTAAGAAAGTATAGTTCTTCAGTTAAATATGATTAATTTAATGTTTTTTTATCGATGCTAGTGTTTAGTGCTACGCATCAATGTTGTGTTTAGTGCTACGCATCAATGTTGTGTTTAACGCAATCAAAGCTTTAAGCTTTGTTTCGCTAGAGAGTAGTTTGATTCAAGTTTTATGACTAAATTTGCAAAATATCTAACCCGATATCCAAACTAGGATTGTAAAATCGGATTCCAAAGAGTTCCTTCAGAAGCAATGAGTTTTCTCATATGCAATTACGAAAGAATATATCCAACCTCACTAAAACAAAATCAGACAAATATTTCTCCAGCTTCATTTTTTTTTCTCCTCCTTTCCTTATTATTTAAGAATATTCTTATAAATTTCTCAAGAAACGAAAACCGCTTTTTGAAGTCAGTGGTAAATTAATAAAATACATTAGCACAAAAACTTCAAATAAACGGTAAATTAATAAAATACACTGGCACAAAAACTTATTTTTGTAAAATGCCGAACTTATAGGCCAGTGTCGTTCTTTTCAATCCTCACTTTTTTACCAAACACAACTCATATGAGAATACACACATTCTTTCATTCCTCACATTCGTTTGAACTTAGACTTACTAACAATGCCTAACTTGACAAAAAAAAAAAAACAATCAACCCAAATGCTTAAAGTGCATTTTTTGTACATGTGTATCCAAAAGAATGCATAATTGCATTCATGGATTTATGGAAAGAATCCCTATAGTGAACTGCATTATCTTAAACTCTCTCGTTCTATTTTTCTTCATTCCCACGCCGATGTGAACCTTAAGGTCCAAGTAAGATGTCCTATCCGTTTCCATCAATTAGACCCATGGGGGGGGGGTTCACACGGAATTGTCCGGCTCGTAGAATTGGGAGGTTGATAATTCGAATCTCATGGAAGAATTTAGCGTGTTTGAATAAGATCTGAAGATTGTAAAAATGGAGCCACCCTTGCGTCGACGTTAAAATCACTTGTGGTAACACTGTGCCATAAGCAAAAATATTGGTGTTAAATTTGAAGTTTGAACACACTAAAATCTCATGATTTCATTTGGTTTATTTGATGAAACGCAGGACGAGTAAGCGATTGTGTTAAATTCGAAGTTTGAACCAATTGGATAATTGATTGGTATTGAGTAGATGGATCTGGTTCAACTCCAGATTGATGCCCTGCAAATTGTTGCCGCCGCCTTCCATGGAATTTCGTTCTTGGTTTGGTTTGGACTCCTCTCGATTTTTTTTTTTTGTGTGTTTTTTTTGTTGTTAAAAATAGTTTAAGGCTAAATTTTTCTTTCTCATTTGTTAAACAATAAACGATCTCTACTCACCTAATTTTTTTATTTTTTTATACTATGTTCTTAATTTAGTTATCACACAAATTCTCTCTAAAATGATAGCCTGCTCAATTAGATGATTATATATCATATGTCTTTTTGAGAATCAAATTTGTAAATCATATTGTTATATGCCACTTTAGAACCGGATTGGCCGGTCGAACCTCTTCGACAGCGACTCGTAAGGCAATCCGAATCGGTTTATCGCATAAAACCGGAACTAAAAAAATTCAGAAAATTCGGATATAGAACGGTCAAAACCGGTGAACAACGAAAATCCGGTTCTACAACGTTTGAGTCTTTCACAATTAATTTTTAGGTTTTTTTTATTACTAGTATTTTTAAAAAATAATTGTAAAGTATGTAATAATATACACTCACGGATTTATTGCCATATGACTATTAATAAATAAAAAATAAATATTGTGAATCCGGTTGAACCATGACCCAGAGGTTCTTCCGGTTCGTCCTCCGGTCCGGTTTAAAAAACATTGATTAATTGACTATTATGTCTAACTAATCGTTAAATATAGCATCCGAAAATTATAGTTAGCTCCAAAAGGGAAAGGAAAAAAAAAAAAAAAAAATCTCCGAGTACAAAAAAATCCAATTTGTCAGGTAGTAGCTTCGTCTTCGTCGATGAGTTCTGCATCTGGAATTTCTCGCTAGCATTTGTTCCATAAACCCTTTTGAATCACACGGTTTTTCGATTCCAGATTAAACCGTAGAATCTGAGATTTCCTCGTCTAATTCTATCTCCCAAGAAAAGTCCCTCCCCTATTTTTCTCTGCTCTGCCTCAAACCGATCCAGAAATTGGAAAGGTTAGATTTTCCCATCGATCGTGATTGATTGACTATGCATAGATCTGGTACTACAATGGCGTGGAACGTCTTCCAATTCTGTACGGCTCTACGAGGACTCGGATCGATCATGATCCTTCTGGTCTTGGGGGTTGTTGGTGTGACATATTACGCCGTCGTTTGGACCAATTACGGACCGGCACTATCAGATGGAGGGCTCGATTCTCTTGCCGCTCTTACTATTATAATCCTTTTCCATTTCTTGGTAAACCCTTTGATAAACTTATTAATTTTACCATTTCTCTCCAACAAAAGTTTCGTAATTCGATGGATTCACCATCATAATTTTGTTGGGTTTCAAGTAATTTTTGTGTTTGATTGCTGAGAAAGTTATAATGGTGTGTGTGTGTTATTGGTACAGTTGGCGATGCTTTTGTGGAGCTACTTCTCTGTTGTGTTTACTGATCCTGGTGTTGTGCCTCCTAATTGGAGGTCAGCTTCTGACGAAGAACAACGAGGCGAGTCTGATCCGTTAAACAGTTTGGAGTTTGGCGGGTTACAGCCCGATTCTTCGAATCAAAGAACTCGGTTTTGTAGAAAATGCAATCAACCTAAGCCTCCTCGTTGTCATCATTGCTCTGTTTGTAAGATCTCTCAGTCACACTTTCTATTTTATGCTCCTTTTCTTTAATGCATTTGTTGAAGGAGAATCAGGAAGCTGATTGTGTTTTACATTAAATCCAGGTGGTCGGTGTGTGTTGAAAATGGACCACCATTGTGTTTGGGTTGTTAACTGTGTCGGGGCGCTTAACTATAAGTATTTTCTTCTTTTCTTGGTAAGTCTACTTTGATCTATTAGTCAATTTCCATTTTCTGTTGTGATCCCTGTCCTGCTTAATACGAATTTCTGGTTACAGTTCACAGTTTAGTTAGCTCCAGATTTTAAAGTTGAATTGTGCCAAACTAGTTCCCTTTAATGTTTCTTACCAAAATTAGAGTTCTTATTTTTGGCTTTAGGATACATCCATGTTTGTTGCTGCCAAGTGATAGAAATTCTTACCCTTTGTGTTGTGTCGTAACTCTTGTGTGCTAAAATATGTTACAAATGCAGCTTTACACCTTTCTGGAAACAACTCTTGTGACTTTACTTCTCATGCCGCACTTCATAGCGTTCTTTAGTGATGAAGAGATACCTGGAACCCCGGGCACCCTTGCTACTACTTTTCTTGCATTTGGTACGTTCCCAATTCCTAGTTTTCCTATGTTTAATCGATTTTCTCAGTCCCACTTATCCAGCCATCTGACGATGTTTCATCTTCACTACTGCAGTTTTAAACCTGGCATTTGCTTTAAGCGTTATGGGCTTTTTAATTATGCACATCTCGCTCGTAGCTGCCAATACCACAACTATAGAGGTATGTTCTTTTCTTTTTCATCTCTAGCCTGCAACAGTTTGGTGCATCACTTGGTCAAGCTTTCTTTGGTGTATCACATGGTCAAGCGTTCTTTGGTGTATTGACTTTTTGAACAGGCATATGAGAAGAAAACAAGTCCAAAATGGCCGTATGACCTCGGTCGAAAGAAGAATTTTGAACAAGTAAGTGTAGACTTTGATAACTTGTTTTGGACTTATTAAGTTTATTTCTTTCTCATGTTGTAATCTCTTTTTGGGAGTTTATGTTTTTTAGGTATTTGGTATGGATAAGAGATACTGGTTGATACCGGCATACTCAGAAGAAGATTTAAGACGAATGCCGGAACTTCAGGGACTCGACTACCCTTCGAAACCTGACTTTGATTCTCAAGATTTCTGAAGAAAAGATGGTTTCTTTACCTTTAAGGCTGTAACAATACCTTAGAGATGACAGAGATAGAGAAAGACCCGGAAAAGACTTTGGAAGAGAAAATGTACTAACTTCAAAGAGTTGCTTCTCGGCTTCTCGTTTACACGGTGTCGGATTGAAGAACGCTGAGACTAAGGGCAAATCAAACGACCAGATGATATTTTGGATCCATATGTTCTTCTTTCTTGAGTAGTTAGCATATGATTGTTAATCTATAAATGTAGAGCCAGTCTCACGTTGAGAAGAATCTTCCTGTTTGGTTAAGTCTTACCCCTTTTGTTGATGTTGTCTTTTTTACTTTGCCACTAGATTTGTGTGGTCAATAAATGAAATTCATGAGGAAGAAGAATGATGAAGAAGGTTCTAGCGTATGGTGTAAATGACACGTGTCTTAATCTAAAATGATATTCCCGTTTAAAGTGCCTGTTATATATTGGGTATCTTTTGAATCGTCGACTCTGTGGAATTTCTGGGCTCTTCTCGGCAGGTACGCTCTTCTCTTGGGTCTTGATCTCTTCAATTGTCTGTTGTTTGAGTCTAATAATATGTTGGATACGATTTTGAATTTCCGATAAGCGGAGTGTAACGGAATTTGCTACAACGAGATCGGAGTTTTCGCTGATTGTTTTTCAAATTTGAGCTTTTTCGGAGAAGAAAAGTATGTAGCTTTTTCAAATCCTCCTTTCCTCAGCTCTGTACTTCTTCAGAGGATCATACACTACTGCTAGGACGATAGGTTATATACTCTTCAGAGGACATTTTTTTGGTTGTTCGTAGAGATCTGTTTAATGTAACTGTGAAATTTGACAGGGAGTTCTAAGGCCATGTCAGGTGCCTAACTTTGTTACTAAAAATTTATGCATAAAGATTGCAGAGCTTAACAAAGAGTTGGAAAAATGGGCGATCCATTTCCATTTGGTGGTAGGTTCGGAAACTTTGGTGGTTTCGGAGCATTTAGAGGTAGCTTGTTCGGAGGGAGAGATCCTTTTGATGACCCCTTCTTCTATCGACCATTTGAAGATTTGCTCGAACCCAACAGCTTTAGCTCAGGTGCTTCCTTTAGTAACGCACAAGGTAACAATAGTGGAAGAGGTTTAACAATTGAAGAATTATCATCTGATGAAGAAGAAGAGGAAGGGAAAGATACTGGAAATGAGGAACAACATACTGTTACTAGTTCAGAGAATCAGCCATCTGTTGAGCACCCTGAAGATGATGCTGATGGTAAATGCTTAAAGTCATTAGATATTTTGTTTACGGATTGCGTCTCATGTCTATTTGTGATTTTGCTTGGTTTGTTGTAGCTGAGAGGAAGATTCGGAATTTGAATCAAAGGAGTAACTTCAACATAAGAGAGGGTACGCAGTCTCAAGCTAAAACTTTCAGACATCACACCTCTAAGGTTACATATGGTGGCATAGATGGTGTGTACTATATGTCCAGTAGAACCAGAAGAAAAGGCAGTGATGGAGTATGTTGTCTCTCTTTTCAAATCCTTTCTATTAATGGAAGTTTTGTACAGACTAACCGGATTCTGTTTCTAGATGGTGGTTGAGGAAAGCAAAGAAGCCGATAAGACTACTGGTGAAGCCACTCATAAGATCTCCAGAGGAATCAATGATAAGGTGATAAATACTATTGATGTTGATGTTTTTGCTCCATTACTTCTTAATTCCAACAAGTTTCAATATTGATTTGTCTGAGTCTGACTCTGTTGGTTTGGTGTATTCAGGGTCATTCGGTCACTAGGAAGCTTAACTCGAGTGGTGGCGTGGAGTCGACACAGACTCTTCACAACCTCGATGAAGGTCGGTCTGCAGAATCTGCACAGCCTAATCAAATCATAAATTAAGCTCTTTGAAGGAAAATGGTGAGAATCTAAAAGACTGCTTCTTTGTTTTATTTTTTTTGTTTTTGTTTTTGTTTTTGTTCCAGACGAACTAAGTGGTTTTGAAGAAGCATGGAAAGGCAATTCTTCTCTTGCCAAGCATGAATCCACTGGTTAGCAAACTGTTCATCTCAAAACTATCTTTGATCTCAAATTCATCAGAATCGAGTTTCAGTCCATTTTACTATATTGTTTTTTTTTATGTCCGTACAATGTTGCAGGCTCTGATCATAGTTTTGGAGGATGGCTTCTTACATCTCCTGACCAAACTCCTCGGCGACCAGACCAAAGTCAGACCGGTTCGAGCCGATCTGCAACTGGAGCTAAGAAGGTTGTTCGGATCAACATTGAATGAATAATCAGAAAACCTCCTATAGAAAATTATGTATCAATCCATATGTGTAATTAAATAATGCTCTAGAATGATGTTTGAAGCTGTAATGTCAAATAATTTTACATTCGTGTGAACACAACATGATATGGAGTTTTGGGGAAAATTATTTCAAGTTTTGTAACGTATATACATCATTGGACTCGCAAAATGAAGTAGCGGAAAAGAGTAAAAAAGAGTAAAAGTGGTTTAGCGTCTGAACAAATGCACCTCTCCCGATAGATGATCTACGTGTCTAATCCAACGGCTAGTACGCTTCCTCGAGTCACCACGCTGATGGCTACCAGAGGCTCCCACGTGTGCGATATCTAACCCACTCCCAACCGGTAAAAACACGGATCTCACCACACGTGTCCCTCTTTTCAACACATCGTGCCATTTAAACCCAGAGATCGCTCCCTGCGTGGCGTTTTTACATACCAAAACGGCACCCTTGTTGCTCAATTTCGCAAACCTCAGCGTTCTAACGAACTCGCGCCGCTTCGAGTCCACCACCATGAAATCTACGCCGGGAAACTCCTCAACCGCGTTCTCCACAGACTCTCCGACCACCACAACCTCCGTGGCCTCCGTGGTAACCACTCCTCTCATGGCCGACACGTACTCTAACTTAGACTGCTCATCAGGCACTATACACACGTGTCTTCCGCACGTGTGAGTTGCAGCAACCGCGAGTCCGACGCTAGTCGCAATTGGATCGCCGCGTGACCATGTCTCAACGATTAGCCTCGCGTTCCACCCAGCTGCCGTAGCTGATAAAAACTCCGCTACTCCTGATTCCTTGTAGCTCTTACACTATACACATCCATACATGCAAATTAACGAAAGATAAATAAATATAAGCATATGTACGTATGATTATAAGTTAAATCACATACCGATCTAACGGTGTCGATGTAAGCGTCAGAGGCGGTTTCAGGCGACCAGACAAGCTTCATGGTGAGAGTCAAATGGAGATTTTATGATTTGTGATGAAGGAAGCGGTTAGGTTCTATAAATATACAGACGAAGCGTTGACATTGGCTTACACTAATTAACAACGTGTCAATTGGTCTCATTGCTCCCATTTATTACTCCCACTATTTTTTTTTTTTCCTTTCAAACTGTTATTGGTAACATCAATCATTTTTTCCTTTTCTTTTAATTCCATGAAAATTGAGCAAATGTAAAAAAAAAATATATATATTATATGTCGTCAATTTGCGTCAGCCCACCATTTTAACAAGGTAAACCAATATCCATATATATCAGTAAACATACATCGATGATCGATCGATCGCTGTACTATATTTTTAGTTATGTGTCCAAAAAGTATATAACTTCATATTTATTATCTAAAATGAGTTATTGTGAGTTTATCTAAATTAAACCTAATATATTTTCACATACAATTGTATAAATGTTTGTATGCTTATTCGTTTACTAAATTTTAATTTTATGGCTATTTTTTTTATATAAAAAAACATATAATACTAACAAAATTATAAGAATTATATTTTACACATGAAATTCTTATATTTAATCATTGGTTTTGTTATAATACTAGCTAGTTGATTGTCTTGTGTTTGGTATTTGTTTCATTTTTGTCAAAAGGGTCGAGTGTAGATATATACGTAGATCAAAGGATTTGATTGCTGACATTGTGGACTTAGTGAGACAACTTGAATAATTTACATGAGATGGTCAGCCTCAATGTTTGATATTTTTTTTCTCTCTTTTCTAATCTTTGATTTAAGCCTTTGTTATCTCAACATAATGACGATTCAAGTTTTGGTTTTTCTTTGACACTCGCTTTCATTTTGCCAACCAACAGTCATTTATATAGGATAACATCAAACATATATAAACATAATTTCATCGCCGGCCAGTTTGGTTTATTATGTACGTACCACATAAGCTAATAAACCGATATGCGACAAAGATATCTATAAATTACAAAACATATAAGATCGTTGAATGTATTAATGGTAGCTCGATCGACTAAAAAATGTGATTTTTGTATTTGGAATTAAAATTCAGGTTATATATGAAAATAGTTTGTTTTTCATAGTAGAATTTTTTTCTTGTTCTTAGGTCCAACAAATATGAACCAAAAGTACAAAATTCCTGGCTTGATTTAATAAACAATATTTAAATCCGCCGATCAAATATATATATATATATAGACTTTCTTAGTCTAATAACCACTGTATTGATTAAATTATGGTTATACTAACTAAGCCAATGAAATCTTACAAAATGTTATCTTAATCTTAATTAACACATATATCTTTGATTCTTTTAACCTTATAATCCTTTTATTGATTAAATTATAAGATTTAGTTAGTAAAATCTCTCGAATAAGTGTACATTTGAATATGTGTGTGTAGCCTCGAATGTGCAGAACTATGAGTAGTTATGAACTTAAATTTGCATTACCGTGATAACTTAAATCGAATATTAAACCCATAATATACCAAATATCTAGCTAAGTACTCTGATCAAGCTGATTAAATTCTGAAGTTGACATGATTTTAATTTGATTTACTATTGAGTAAACGACAAATTCGGGCTTTCGTTTTATATTAAAGACGCACGATTTTTAAATTGCAACTTTGCATTAAAATCATATTATATTTATAAATAACCAATTTGATAAAGGGGATAAATGTACGATATATCGTACCACTCCATCCTGACTATGACTTATGAAGAAGTCAATGCTTATCAACTTGCTTATCAATATCTTATTATCACTATCAGTTTCTATTTTCTATACATATATTATTTCGTAGAGATCCCTTTGGCGAACATATTTTAATCGACCTAAACGTTAAGATCTATGTAACTTGTATTGAGGAATATGCTTTAAAGTCGAATGTTAGTCTAATTCTATTCTTTCTTGTTGGTGTCTTTAATCTCTTCGTTGAAACCATTTAATAATGTTTCACAACTATTTGACAAAAAGAATACACGCGGTTCAACCTACATACTACATAATAAAAGAGTATCCAAATAACATTTTAACCAAAAAGAAATATATACGGTTACCCAAAAAAAAAATCTTAATAACTTTATATTGTAACCCTTTAGAAAAACATTTATCACAAAAAAAACTTTATATTGTAACCAGAGTAGAGAGTTTGTTAGACAAATCACAGAGGTCAAGAAGTTGGTGAATTGGTGATATAATAGCTGAAATTATTTTACAGGTCTTAGACTTGGGCCAATAATATTTATTATTGGGCCTTAATTTGAGAGACTGCTTTGTAAGCAATACTAATCGACGTCATTTAATCTCATCCCCACAGAGACTACACATAGCCGTTAAACGATCATAAAACCAATCCGGTTTATCTCCAACAGAACTGTGATGCTTGTCTTGGCGCATTCTCAGCATCCATGGAGTTCGATTTCACCCACCATCCAACTCCTCGGAAGCTGCCAAACTTCAGATGACGTGAAAAAAATCCACGCGAGATTGATTACGACGGGATTCATCAAAAACCCCAATCTCACTACGAGGATCGTTCTCGCTTTTGCCGCTTCTCGACCCCCGTATCTCGCCGAATTCGCGCGTTGTGTCTTCTACGAGTATCATGTATGTTCTTCTTCGCCCGGAGAGGTGGAAGATCCCTTTTTATGGAATTCCGTAATAAAATCTCACTCTCATGGAGTCGATCCGAGACGAGCTCTGCTCTTGTTCTGTTTGATGCTCGAGAATGGTGTTTCCGTGGACAAATTCTCGATGTCCCTTGTGCTGAAAGCTTGTTCTAGGTTAGGGTATGTAAATGGAGGAATGCAGATTCATGGGTTTCTGAGAAAGACTGGAATTTGGTCGGATTTGTTTCTGCAGAATTGTCTTATTGGGGTGTATCTGAAATGTGGTTCTTTAGGGTTTGCCCGCCAGGTATTTGATAGAATGCCGCAGAGAGACTCAGTTTCTTATAATTCTATGATCGACGGGTACGTCAAATGTGGAGTGATTGAATCTGCGCGTGAATTGTTTGACTTGATGCCAAGGGAGAAGAAAAATTTGATATCTTGGAACTCTATGATAGGTGGGTATGCTCAGACAGCAGCTGGAGTTAACATAGCGTCAAAAATGTTTGATGAAATGCCAGAGAAGGACTTGATTTCGTGGAACTCGTTGATCGATGGATATGTAAAACACGGAAGAATCGAGGATGCTAAAGGTTTATTCGATGTGATGCCGAGTAGGGATGTAGTTACTTGGGCTACCATGATTGATGGGTATGCAAAGTTAGGTTTTGTTCATCAGGCTAAGAGTCTGTTCGACCAAATGCCTCAGAGAGATGTTGTGGCATATAACTCCATGATGGCTGGTTATGTTCAAAACAGGTATCACATGGAAGCTCTTGAAATATTTAACGACATGGAAAAGGAGAGTCACTTATCACCCGATGAAACGACTTTGGTGATAGTTCTTTCTGCAATTGCTCAACTCGGCCGATTAACCAAAGCGATTGATATGCATTTGTACATTGTGGAGAAACAATTCCTTTTAGGTGGAAAACTCGGCGTTGCTCTCATTGATATGTATTCGAAATGCGGAAGCATACAACATGCCATGTGGGTTTTCGAGGGAATCGAAATCAAAAGTATTGATCACTGGAATGCCATGATTGGTGGGCTAGCTGTTCATGGTCTTGGAGAATCCGCATTCGATATGCTTTTGCAGATCGAGAGGCGCTCCATAAAACCCGACTATATCACTTTTGTTGGAGTCCTAAATGCCTGCAGCCACTCTGGGTTGGTGAAGGAAGGCCTTCTCTGCTTTGAGCTCATGAGGAGAAAACACAAGATAGAACCAAGATTGCAACACTATGGATGTATGGTCGACATACTATCAAGGTCAGGAAGTATAGAGCTAGCCAAAAACTTAATAGAGGAAATGCCAATTGAACCAAATGATGTCATATGGAGAACGTTTCTCACCGCTTGTAGTCACCACAAGGAGTTTGATACGGGAGAGCTTGTTGCAAAACACCTTATATTTCAGGCTGGCTATAACCCTAGCTCTTATGTGATTCTCTCTAACATGTATGCTAGTCTTGGAATGTGGAAGGATGTTCGTAGAGTTAGAACGATGATGAAGGAAAGAAAGCTAAAGAAAATTCCTGGATGTAGCTGGATTGAGCTCGACGGAAGAGTCCATGAGTTCTTCGTAGATAGCATGGAAGTTTCCAATACATTGTAGATAAACGATTGTGCAGCCATATATTTTCAAGCGCTTAAACTTATTCTGCAATTTCTTGCCATACATCAAATGGAGAACGAAACAGAGTCATACATGAAGACAATGTCACAACATATTCACATGTTGGTTGGTTTTGTGCAGCTGAAATATGTCTGAAAAAAAGCTTCCCACAAAATCACCTAAAATGTCTTAAAAACGCTTATTTTTACAGCCTACATCAGCTACAGTTACAAGGAGATAAGATTGTTACATCATGAACCGATTTTTTTCGGATCCCCTATACTCAACCTAAACAGAGCTAACATCAGGGGAATCCTTGGTGTGCCTTAAATTCTTGGACAATCAAAAGTAAGAATCTTGTTAAATGGAAACTAATAATTCGCTGCGAGTTTATTCAGTTCTTGCATAACATCTTCCATGGATGGTCTCAGGTTTGAGGATTCATGAGTGCAGAGAAGTCCAAGTCTAGCGAGCTGAGCTGCTTCTGCTTCCGGAAAGTTCTTTCGAAGATTTGGATCTATGAAATCTTCATTCAGTCTTCCTGACTCTACAGCTTGTAAGATCATCAAATGGCTGATTTTGCTTTTACCACTGAGTATCTGTAAGAGAATCATACCAAAGGCATAGACGTCGCTCTTGTCAGTAAACCTTCCTGTAGTTATGTACTCAGGAGCTAAGTATCCCATTGCAGCACTAGCTTTGAGTTTGGAGAAAACGATATCATCCGTGAAAAGCTTGTGAAGACCGGAATCCGCAAGAGAAGGATTATACCAATGATCAATGAGAATCTTCTCTGCAGATAGATTCTGGTGAACTATTGCAGGTTTGTTCCCATTTTCTCCATGTAAGTACACAATGCCTGAAAGAAGGAAAAAAAAAACAAAAAGACATGAGACACAATCCAATTTTAGTTTGCGAAAGAATGAATACGCAGAATCCAACCTCTGGCGATTCCATTTATGATGGAAACTCGGGTTGTCCATTCAAGAACCTCTCCAGTCTCATCCTTCACATCAAGGTACTGCAAAAGATTGCCATTGGGGACAAACTCGTAGATAAGGAAACATTCTCCTCGGCCTTTCGAGCAGCAAAATCCTCTCAACCTCACTAAATTCTCATGCTTCAGCAATGTCAGCATCTTCAACCCTTTGAGAAACTCGGATTCATCGGATTTACAGCTCGATTTCGCAATACATTTGATGGCTGCAACAGAACCGTCTCTAAGGATACCTTTATAAACCGAAGACACATTACTCTTCCCCAACATATTAACCTCAGAGAAGCTCTGTGTCGCTCTCTCAATCTCCTCAAGATTGAACATAAAGCTCTCAAAGACTTCTTGAGACAATGCACTATTGTTGCTGTTCTGTCCTCGACCTAACGGATCCCAACCGTTGGCGTACTCCAAGCTTATCAATGGAGAAGAGCTTTTTCTTCTAGAAGCTTCTTTGAAATTGTACTCAGTGCTAATCCTACCGTCCATAGCATCGAGACTGCTTCCTATCTTCTGTTTCCTTCGTCTGTACCATGTGAATGTTGAGCCTCCGAAGATTGCAACTGCGAGGATTGATCCGATTAGACCCATGACGATCCCAAAAGGTGTGGACTTTGAGGTTTTTGATGAACATCCGCCCTTGTTGTTACTGCAGTTGTTTCGTTGTAAATCTGCAGATTCTGGTTTCACATCATCAGTTGTTCTGAAATTCTTCGGGTTTGTTGGGTCGGGACGGTTTAGGTTCGGATCGTTAGAACCAGTGCAAGCTTTCAAACCCGTGAACCCATCTCCGCATAAACCGTGATTGTTTGAATACTGGAATCCATTGTTTAGCCTCTTCAGAGCTTCAAAATCAAAAAAAAAAAACAAATAACAAAAGTCAGCAAAACATGTTTAATGTGAATATAAAATCCGGATTTTCGTTTGTGGTTTAGAAATCAAAATACCGATTTTGATACTCGGTCCAGAGTCGATTGTCTTAGCAAATTGTTTCCTCTAATTAGTATGATTTTCAAACAAAATGAGGCTTTTAATCGATTTTTTTTTTTTTACGATTCGGTTTATTTTCTCTTCGATCCGGTTTTGGATTGGTTTTGGTTCGTTTAAACCGGATTGGTCAACCCTAATCTTTCAGCAATCTGAAGAATTAACGAATCTAGAAGTAAATTACCAGAGGGAACGAAGCCGGAGAAAGAGTTGTTGCGAATGTCGAGAACTTCAAGCAAGGGAGCTACGGCGAGTTTCACCGGAACAGGACCAAAGAGATCGTTAAAGCTCAAATCCAGCCTCGTTAACGTATCAATATCGCCTAAACTGGCCGGAATAGCGCCGGATAGTTGGTTATACTGTAAAGCCAAGACAGTTATCTTCTTAAGAGAACCTAACTGTGTCGGTATACTCCCACTTAACTTGTTGTAACATAACTGTAGAACTGCAAAAGGCAATAAAAACACACAAAAAAATAGAATTGATGCAATTTTCTTATTGAGTTTCAAGTATTTAGCTTTTAGATTTTGTTGTAAGATTTAATCTCAAAAGACAAAAACTCAGATAAATTTAGCTTTTGGTTTTAGCATAGGAAAAAAAGAGTTTCCCTAATTTTTAGGAGAATTAAATAACTAAGAACTTGAATGGTTAATTAAATCAAAAGATTTACTCTACCACTTTTCTAAAAAATTGTATGGGTGATTAAATGAGGTTTCGAAAACTAAAAAACAAAAACACTTTGAAAAATCCACACCAATTCAAGACCTAAACTCTTTTAGCTAATTTAATAAAACCAAACCTGACCCACTTAAGATCTTTTTGCTGCAATAAATGAAGTATTATGAATGAGTGAGATTAATTAAGAACACATGCATAAAAAGACTGACCTTGAAGATTGTCTAGGTTTCCGATTTGGGGAGGGATTTCGCCGGAGAGATTGTTGACATTGAGGTATAAATCGGTGAGGAGAGGCAAATTTGAGATATCTTTTGGAATATGACCGGTCAATGAGTTGAAGTGAAGGTATAAACCGGTTAAGCTAGGGAGAAGACCGATTGAAGGAGGGATAGTTCCCGTAAGACCCATTCCTTGCAGAGAGATGTTAGCGACGCGGCGGTTTCCGTCGCAAGCTACGCCGTCGAAAGAGCCGGAGGAGCAAGGGTCGGCCTCGGGAGTCCATGAAGTGAGGAAGCGTTTTTCTGGGTCGAGAGACGATTTGATATCGAGGAGAATGTCGAGCTCTGATGAGAAAGATAGTGAAGGAGAAAGGAAGAGGAAGAAGAAGGAGAGGATGAGGGAGAGGGAGAGGGAGAGGGAGAGGGAGAGTGAGAGTGGAGAGGCCATGTTTGGTTGGACAGAAGAGAGAAGAGAGAAGAGAGAAGAGAGAAGAGAGAAGAGAGATTGTGATGAGGAAGAAAATGACTCTTCTCTTTTGGTTTTGAAGCAAAAAAAAACGTCTTTTCAAAAGAAAAATGTCTATATTTGTTAATTCTGAAAAAGGTTGTAGACCACACAATATGACACAATTGTGAAAGAAAAGAAAAATGTAGAATTTGTAAAACAACAAGTATAATTTGACTACCTGTAAAAAAAATTTAAACTTCCATATTTTTGCATTACTACGAAAGAACTAAATATATAAGTCACGGTTTCAGAAGGAAACAAATATTTCATTTTAAAAAACATAAAGTATGGCCGTTAAAATTATACTCTGTTCGTTTTCTATTTAGTGATGTTTAAGATATATTTTCTGTTTCGTTTCTCTAATACGATTGCTTACTTGTCCTTATGGACCTTATATAAATGAAAACTTTTTTATTCATTAATATAAAATGTGATTATATTAGACATCTAACAAAATATTTAATACGTGTATTCAATAAAAACATAATTTATAATGATACAGAGGAAATATAGTTTTGAAATTTTGTGTGAATGGTTTTTGATTGATTAGTAACGATATACTAAAACGAAGAGGAGAAAAAGAGTACTTATCAGAATTTAAATTCTTGATGTCCACGAGTTTTTTTTTGTCAATATTTTTTTTGTGTGGGTACTTTATACGGTAAAGATTCTTTTAAAGACTTTTCAGAGAAAAACAATAATAGTTAGGCGAATCTAGTCTTTTTATTCAAAATTGAAAATGATACCACTCTCTCTATATATTTAATGGTAAGAAAAGTTGTTTCTTTTTCAGTGCACCAGCTATAAAATCGTACTTTGCATATCATTGTTTCAACTTTTCATATATCCATTAAAGTTATTGCTAACATTAATCTCTAATAATAAGCGAATTCATAAATGTTTCATTCCACTATGAAAAAAAATCTCAATTATTTTATAATCTATGAAAATATTTACATAGAAACATAAAAATGTTTATTCAGATTTCATTTAAGATATCAATCAATTTAGTATAGTTTTGTTTTCGTTTCAAAATTAAGTTTTAACCATATATATAATTCTAAAAAACTACAGTACGTTTTTTCAGATTTTGAATATGAAAAATAGGAAACTAAACTTAACTAAATTAGTGTTGTACTTGGTTTTCAGATAATCGTGACTTCGTGAGTAAATACCCTTAGCTATGATATGTACAATAACCTGATAACTAGCTTTATATGTTCACATGGGGAATAAGGTACAAAGATAAATGGGATTTCTTGACATTATTCCATTGCATTACTCTATTTGATGCAAATAATTGTTACATGAATAAAACAAGAGTAGCTTATATTTTTATATATATATATATATGTGTAATAAAATAAATAAATAATAAAAAGGCATCCAAGAGGCATGGGGCTAAGAGTACATCAAATGGGACAAAGAAAGATGATGGAGGCAAGTCAATAGAAGCAACATGTGAACATTTTATACGCAATTAATCAAAAATAAGTAAAAATTTTAAAACATGTGACCTTCTCTTGAGTGAATGTTTTGCAATTTTCTTGATTTGATCACAGCAAAATGTAAATGGACCAACACCTCGCTCTCCTCTAAGTGTAACATGTGAATTTACAGAAACAAGAAAGACATAAAGCAAGAGAATAAAGCAAAAGGCTACATAAGAGTTTTTATTTTCTCTGTAAGTTGTTACTTCGTGGGTAGTGGTGGATGATATATAGTTATACAGACACTGACACACACACACACACACACACACTTATATATGTGTATATATAGAGGGAATGAGATAATGTATGAGTGAGAATGAGAATTAGCAAAAGTAACGTGTCCAGTATAACTTAATCAGTGTAGTCAATTCTCTATATGATGACATGATTTACTCTAGTTTTATGACCATGGTTAGTACATACAACTCAACTAAAACAACTAATTTGTGACCAATCAGCTAGCATACATCTAATAAACGTAACGAAGTTTTAAATCTTCATATATAGTGTTTTGTATTCGATGATAACAAACTTAGCTAAAACAACTAATTTGTGACCAATCAGCTAGCATACATCTAATAAATGTAACAAAGTTTTAAATCGTCATATTTAGTTTTTTGTATTCGATATGATAACAAAAAAAAAAAAACCAAAACCATAAACGTAAATATAAAATTATATAGAACTCTAAAGGAAATATTATTTTGCCCCAAATGTAATATTATTACACCATATAACACCCTAGTGGTGAATTTTATAGAAGCATGTATATGTAGATAGCCTAGCACTTATTCCTCTATTTTTATTTGCTATACTAAACTAGTAATATGTTGTCATTCAAAGTCGCTCCTTATACAGTATTTGGATAGTCTTTAAGAGAAACTTCACACACGTTATCAAACCCCAGCCTGTCCCATTTTGTTTCAAACTATATTGTTACAATCTTCCAAAATTAAATTCATAAGCATTATAATTGTATATGTTGGTACTTGGTAGGCGTACTTGGTAGGCACCGCATTTAACTGATTATCATCCTTGTTTTGTTGTTTTTGAGTAAATCTGTGTATTTTGTTCTGTTATATATCGTGTCTAAATGTAAGTGGAACTTTTATAAATTATATTTTATTTCCTTCTCGCAAATTCAGACGTTGAAAACCGAAACTCATGTGTGTTCGATGTTTTCTTTGATTTATTAGATCTAAAATTGGTCCAACGCTATATATACGCGTGCCAATTAATGATCAGATGTTAGAAAATGCGAACATTTTCAAATGCATAACTTATTTATAGTTAAGTAGCCTCGCCACGTATTTCAAGTTTTCAGTTCACATTTGCATCAACTCGTCAACATGTAACTACTCAAGGTTCGTAAATATGAATGCACCAGCCGGAATCGAATCCGGGTTTGGGATAACCTAATGAGAAGACTAC
This sequence comes from Eutrema heterophyllum, assembly GCA_002933915.1. NCBI lineage: Eukaryota > Viridiplantae > Streptophyta > Magnoliopsida > Brassicales > Brassicaceae > Eutrema > Eutrema heterophyllum. The sequence continues at coordinate 263,292 of PKMM01010180.1, read as the reverse complement.
TTGGGAGTGGCTACGCAACAAACTGGCACATCATTGTTGCCCTTTTTCACTCTGATTTTGATTAGGTTATACGTTTCAAACTATTTTTTAGCACATTTGGCGCGAGAGAAATGAGCGGAAACATAAAACCTCTATTCTCCTTTCTTCACGGCTAATCAAACTCATTGACAATAATGTACGAAATCGAATTAGTTCGATTCGAAGAACGGGCGTCAACACTTATATGGTTTGATGTTTAGGTTTTCCATTCGTCCATAACACCTTCCGTAAACGATGAAGTTCAGTTTTCTCAATATATCTATCGTGTACATATGAAATTTTGAACTAAAGTATGAATTCATTGTAAAAACAGTTTTTTGGTTGAATAAATTGTATATTCGATTTTTTTTTAAAACATATTTTATAAACAAAAAAAAGTTCCACTAAAAAAAGTTCCACAACCTGAAAAATCACATTTCAAATTTAGAAAATTTAAATATAAAAGTACGATTTGATATATTTCTTCTGTCTCACCTAACACGGGAAGACAAAACGAAGTTGTGTCCATGATCGAACACAAACAGTATGTAAGCTAATGATTACATTTTTTTTAATATACTTAATATGTGAAGAAGAAAAAAGTTTAATTTTTTACATAAAAACACATAAATTTATGTATGTTATTATTATATAAAGTTTTAGACGCTTACTTTGTAAAGATATGTGTAACTTTTTTTTGACTGATTAGATTTTGACATGTGAAACTTTTTTCTAATTAGATTTTAACACGTATACGTTTGAAAAGTTTGAAATAAGTAATATAAAAATAGAAAAATATACAATTGATTATATACAAGATGTAGTTGGACTGTATTGCGAAATGAAGTGTGTGAGGTTGAAATCCGGTTTTTAGAAGAGCTGCCAATCAAATTCAAAACAAGTGTGCGGGGTACAAGTTATAATTCAAATATTGATTTCAATAAAAAAAATAACTTATAATGATTATATATGCGTATAGACGAGTCTTAATATAGTTAATTAATAGTACATACACAAAATATTTGTATCAAACAAAAATCATTTCGAAACACGATCAATATTTAAAATATAAATATGAAATAGATATTTGATTATTGTTGAAATAATTTAATTTCTCTCAGCTTTGGCAGATATTTATTTTTGTTCACATAGTTGACTGCTGTATGCCATCCCTGTACAGTTCGCAATGATAGATCAAAATTCCAATACCATATAGTTTAAAGTATTATATATTAAACACACGTCACATCAAAGATCATTGAGGTTCTGTTTAAGTGTTTTTTTTTTGAACTAAGTTTTGTAGTGGACTCGCGAAAAACTATATACCACCAATGGATTTCTTCACCACGAAATTAGTCGGACATTTGGACAAATTCCGGATATATCCAATACTAAATCTAAAAAAATAAGGTAACATTTTATAAAGTTTATTAGGAATAATATTCTAAAGCTCTGGTTAAGTAAATAAATTTGGAAAAGTAACATAGACATATGTATATCTATTTGTGAGAGTTCGTAGATGTAGTAATCGATAAGTAAGTTTTGAATAAAAATTAAATCTGAAATTGATGTATATATATTTCATTATTTTTTGTCAACAAATTAGATCAAATTATACAAACAGAAATTATTTTTTGTATTTATATTGAATAGGAATAGTATATGTCTATATGATATGATATGTTTGCATCACGGAAACCGAGTTCCATTGGAGACCACAATAAACCAACCAAGTCGAAGACAAGATTGAAGTATAAAGTTTTAAAAGCCTAGACTACTTAATTAATGATATTTGTATATTCATTCTATGCTAATTAAAGCTCGAATACGCTCACAAGAAATCACGTAACCAAGACAAATGTGCACTTTAATTAATTAACAATAATGAATCTCATCGACAATACTGATCTTTTACAAGTTTTCTCTTTTACTTTCACGATTCTCACTCTTATATTCTTGCGTTTCTCTAAAACTTTTTTATTTATTTTTCCATTTCTTCTACATTAACTTTCTTGATATCGTGACCCCAAAAAAAAAAAAATCTTGATATGCTGTACCCGAATGTTTATTTTATAATTTCTGACATATGATATAATCAAAGACTAATAATACAATAAAGGTATTGAGAATTGCAACTTAAAAGACTAAATCCAACTTTAAGCATATGCATGATCACACTTTTCAGACCAAGCTTGCAAAGAAAAAGAGCTCTCATTGTACCAAAACTCGAAACGACGTCGTATATCTGGGCTTCGAATTCTTCTATCGAAAATCACCCGTAGCGAATTTCTTATCTGATGGGCTTTTAGTTAAAAAAGAAAATAGAGATAATGGGCTTTACTTTTTATCCATGGGCTTGTTATCGTTTCATACGAGCTATTACAAACAAGACCTGAAGCCCAACGGTTGAATACAAAATGACACGTAGCTCAATTGCAAATGGTGAAATTAGGGTTTATATCTTCTCACTAGACGCGCAGCAGGAAGGATCTCACCGAAACAGTGAAGAAGCACCGTAAACCCTAATTCGTCACCATGGGACGTATGCACAGCAGAGGGTTCGTAAATTTCTTCTCTTCTTCGTATATGTTTTCCGATTCATGGGACATTGTTATTTTTATACGATCTTTCTGGTTTTAGGTTTTGATCTCGTCTTCTTTTCATTTGTCTTCTGTAGAAAGGGAATCTCGGCATCTGCTTTGCCATACAAGCGTTCACCCCCAACTTGGCTCAAGACCACCGCGCAGGATGTAAGACTTCTCGGATATCTTAGATTTTGATTTGTGGTTTGTGTTCGTGTTGAGATATTAGCTTCATTGGCTTCAGCTCTATTTTCGATTGTTGTTGCTTGGTTTCGTAACTACTCCACTCATATTACTCATAGTATTAATACTAGAACTTTGGAATTGTAATTTGTTTTATTGGATTTGTTGGAACGTTTGCTTTCTAGCCTAGTCTGCTGTTATCATATCTTCGAAGGAGAGTTGTTTTTTGAAATCTATACATTTGAATATTCTTAGCTCGTTTTAGCGAATCTTGTTCCATTGTTGTTCCTTGATGCTTGTTTGAAAAGTATTAGTTTATTTTATCTTACATGGTCTGAATAAACAGGTTGATGAGTCAATCTGCAAGTTTGCAAAGAAGGGTTTGACTCCATCTCAGATTGGTGTGATTCTTCGTGACTCTCACGGTATCCCTCAGGTGAAGAGTGTTACCGGAAACAAGATCTTGCGAATTCTGAAAGCCCACGGTTTGTGTCTAACCCGGGTCATATCTGTTATCTATATCCTACAGAAACATATATAGGAGGAAACTTAAAGACTTTGATTGTATTGCTGCTTTTGAAAAAGGTCTTGCTCCTGAGATTCCTGAGGATCTATACCACCTGATCAAGAAAGCAGTTGCTATCCGCAAGCACTTGGAGAGGAACAGGAAAGACAAAGATTCCAAGTTTAGGTTGATTCTTGTGGAGAGCAGGATTCACCGTCTTGCTCGTTATTACAAGAAGACCAAGAAGCTTCCTCCAGTATGGAAGTAGTAAGTACACTTGCTTGCAAAATCGGCTCTTTTATCCTCTTTTTTTTGCTTGTTGTTTCTTTTCTTTCGTTAAGTAAAGATTATGATATATATCTTGATTGTGCGTTTTTGCAGTGAGTCTACTACTGCAAGCACTCTTGTGGCTTAAAAGCATGGAGTTAAGTGAATGGCTTCAAGAACGTTAACGTTTTTATTTACCGCATATCACTGGACTTAATTTCTCTGTTTCGCTTTAGTTTTTTTTGTTGTTGTTGTCAAGCTACAATGAAGGTTCTGATCATTTCAAGGAACAAACGTGTTTAATATATTTTCTGAAATATCGTTCAAAGTACCAAATAGGCTTTTCATCAGTTGGTTTGTTTCTGCAAATATAAGGTTTCCACGGCTTCCGACAACTGAAATAATAGAATCTTGAAAGTGCAAAGAAGCTGCCATATGCCATTGATACGATATTAAGACATTATCAAAGATTAAGGTTAGAATAATTGTCATAGGACCTTGAAAATCCTTAACAAACACATTGATCTTGTCCACCAAAAAGTTGCAAAAATATAAACGTATACAACAAATCAGAAAGGTATTGGTTGCCGATTAGGCCAAGACTCGATCTTTTGGAAGTAATCGACAGGCACTACACCATCAATGCCTTCAGTCAAAATCACCTTGTTGTCTGAAATGTAGAATGCTATCCCATCTGAATGGAACAAAAGTAAAATGAAATATTGAACCTTTGGAGGGCATAGCAATATTGTTAAGACATGGGAATTTGTTTTCTCGTACTAAAATAATACCTTCAAGAGCTTTCTTGATGTCGAGGAAGATTAAGATATTAACATCCCTTCTCATGCCTTAGCCAAATCATGTCAAATTTTGGAATCAGATATATGTGCATTATGCAATCATGCAGGAACAACAAAAAGATCAAAATCTTACCACTTATCACTTCACCATCTGTCGGCAAGCCACAAGAGAAGTGAACATGGAGTCTATTCATACGCTTTAAGCCAGATGCTAAGATTGATTCCAAATTCTTCCTATAAGTTCCATGTACACATACTGCCATGACAGAAATTCAAATGAATATGAACAACTATGCGATACGGAACAGAAGTCAGAGGTCTGTGTCCTAATACTGCTTTTACCTGGAGCTTCTTCCGGTGACAATATTGGTTTAAGTAACTTTTCAGATTCAACCGTCTGCACAGAAAGACATGAGCAGACTATAACTAGAAAGCATATTGATCAAAACTGGAAGAAACAAATTATACTGTGTTATACATCACGAAAAATCACTGCAAATAGAAGATCAATGGTTTCAAGAGACATGACAAGCCAAACTTTTCTGCAAAGAAATGGCAAGGCCTCAACTTTCAAGACAACATGTCAAATAGAAAATCGTGAGAAAACGATCAAATGAGGATTTCTTTTACCGTGATCGAGTGGCCTTGATTTGCGCGAATCAAGAGCTCTCCATTCTCTTCTATGAGGCTAAATCGTTGTTTATTGTCCCTTCTCACTGCCTGCAAGTTAACAGCACCAGACGAAATCATACGCAAACCCACCAGGAATCACTGAAATCGAAATGCTCGTAGACAAAAACAAATGAAGATAGTGAAACTGACCTCTCTGATTTCATCAATCGTGTGGGACTTCAATTGAATATTTGCGGATGTTTTCAAGTTCAGCTTAAGTAAATCTTCAACTTTAACAAAACCATCACCCCGCATGTTCAAGCTCAGCTCAGTAGCCATGTGGCGCAAGATTCGCGTCCTGATCATATTCCATCCAAAGAGATTCAAAATTAAGCTAANNCCCCCCCCCAATATCGCGAATCAGTAACGATCGCACTTACAAGAGTCTTCCAAGCGCATCGATTCTATCTTTACCGTCTCCTCCGCCGCCGCCACGTCCCTGCGGTCTCCGTCGATCATTCTCTCTCTCGTTTCCTCTTCCTCTACCGCCGCTACATCCATCAAAAACTGATAATCAAATCGAGACCAAACCTCACTAATCATGAGGTTTTTTTTGACTTTCGAGTAATGTGAAAACGCTGACTCACCTTCTGCTGGACTGAGCGAAGGAAGAGAAGGCAGGTTTGCTGGAAGAATCGAGATTCGAAGCATCCATGAAAGCGTAAAAAGGAGAAAATTTGGGGAAGATGCCGCTGCTGCTCAAGGTTAGAGTTGGAAGAAGAAGACGATTAAAACGGAGAAGCCGACCAGTGTTATACATTGAAACCACGACGAGAGAAATCGCTGATAAATCCGCCAATTTCACCCGATTAATCGATAACCGGTTCGAATTTTCAAAATTGACGAATCATAAAATGGTTTGCGATAAGTTTGAATTTAACCAAACGGAAGGAGCTGATGATGATGACGAGAAAAATTCTCAGTTCAAGTTACGGGATCAGCGATAATTAGAGCTATTTTTCTCTGCCTGATTCACCCAATGGAAGCGAATTTCGGCTGGGAGAAATTTGAAATTCGATTTTGAACAGAAAAGGTCTCTCGAGAAAAAGACGAAGAAATCACTTGTGCCTGTGGTGGGTTTGGGTTTTAGAAGAATCCCACGAACCAGACCTATTAATTGAACCCGCCGGTTCGTAATTTAAGTGAACCAAAAAAATAAGCCGAATGAACTCGAACTACTCACGAAAGTTGACATCTTTTTTTTCTTCTCTCTGTCTATCGAGTTTTGATGGATTCGACTCTGAATCCAAACAAGCATCTCAAAGAACAGTAGAGCTTCTCTCTTTCTCTTTCTCTCGTCTTCTCGATGATCTGTATTTTTTCAAATTGTTTGATTTGTGATTCTTCCTTCGTTTATGTTTATTCGAATTGACTTGGCAGATTTGTAAGCAATCTGGATGGATCTTCTATTCTGGAAATCGCAGCACTATTGACCATTGTCCCTGTAAGTTTATCTTTTTCGCACATTTCTTTGATTTTGCTCGATTTCTTAATGATGACGTCTATTGTTTCAGCTCTTGGTTCTTCTGCGATACTCCATTGGCTTTCACTGTAAAATCGGTTCGCTTATCTGATTATCTTTCTCGCTTTTCATCTTCCCATTTAAAGAAATCTCATTCTGGACATAGAATTGCCAAAACTGTCTGCTTGGCAAGAGCAATCACCATTAAAGTCATCTCCATAGTGCTTTTTGGACTGAGTGATGCTCTTTGTTCGATTAGTCTAAGTTGTTTCATGTTTGTTATAGATAATAATGCCAAATCCATTTCATCGAAGAAAAACGACGATGAGATTGTTGTTTCCAGAAATTGGAAGGCTTACACTTGTGACATATCCTTGGACTTCATCTTCATTGTCTTCCCCATGCTCTTGTTTTTCACCGTATGTCCCTTCAAACTTCTTCTTTTTTTTTATTCGATTTTCGCCTGTGAGTTTTTTCTTTTTTAACTCGCTAATGTTGTCTTATGAGCAGCAAAACTGATGAACCATTATATTATTACAGGTTCTATCAGAATGGGTTTATCTTGGGGCAGTTTTGTTATCGTTATTGTTGTTGGTTCTTTCTGTGACTGCCAAAAGGTAGAAACTTTCATGTATGTTCCCTTATCTTCAAAACAATCCTGTGGTAGCTTTTTAAAACTAAAAAATATGATTCCAGATCTTCTTCAGGGTTGCAGAGAGGACAGTCTCTCTCGTTTAGAGCCAATGTATCTTCTTATAGAGTTGCTCTGGTATACAACAATACTTTGTTAATTTAAAATCCACTCTGCTTTTATCTTCCATTTACTCTGAAGTATGTTCTCGTTGTTTCAGATGCTAATTACATGCTTGTGTATCTTGGCTGTTGACTTCACTATCTTTCCGAGGAGATACGCCAAGACAGAGACTTACGGTACTAGCTTGGTATGTTTTTGGAATGTCGAATTGCACATTTGTTTTCCTTTAGTCCTTTAGTCTCTAAATCAATTTGAGATTTGCCTTCCTATTGTGATCAGTAACTGTATATTACAACTTGAAATGAAAACAGATGGATCTTGGGGTTGGCTCTTTTGTGCTGGCTAATGCTATAGTTTCTCGGCAAGCTAGAGACGTCTCATCAGGGTGGGTGATTCTCCTTAGCACTCCATTATCCGCTTTGTTAGTGGTTCAGCATTATGTAAACTTGGTCCGATTTTTACTTGCCTTGCTTCAGAAACTGGATTACTGGACTTAAGGCAACTGCTCCTCTGCTATTACTCGGGTTTATTCGTTTGGTTACCACTTCAGGTGTGGATTATCAGGTAAAGAAAATCTCCACAATTTCTCGTTATTATGCATTGATAATTCTCGCTTTACAAAGTCTAACCATTGTTGTTCTTATCTATATGAAGGTCCACGTTACGGAATATGGACAACACTGGAATTTCTTTTTCACACTTGCAGCCATATCAATTCTCACATCATTTGTTAACGTACCAGCTAAGTACTGTGGAATCCTAGGTTTCGCTATTCTTGCAGGTATATTCCAGTTTTATGTTATTTTCTCTCTCAATTTAAAGATAATGAAACCTAAGTATCTTCAACCTCCTTTGTGCTCAGGGTACCAAAGTTGGTTGGTTAGTGGGCTGAACACATATCTACTTTCCGACGAAAGAGGAGTTAACATTATCAGCAAGAACAAGGAAGGAGTATTTAGCACCCTTGGTAAGGTTTTGATTTGGTTGATTTACTACTACTCTCTTTTGATATTGTGGCGTCTAACTCTCTTCTGATTCAGGTTATTGGGGCATGTACCTTCTCGGCGTTCACTTAGGCTATCGTCTCTTTTATGTAAAACATACAAATATTCGAAGCACCACGAGCTCAATTGCTAGAGTCTTTCTCGTTTCTCTTCTATTATGGTAAAAACAAGCGGTTATAGAACATACTATCTCATTATGATGGTATCACTCATGAGCATATATGTATGCATGTCTCAGGATTATGACTATACTTGTTGACAACTATGTCGAGAGGATTTCCCGTCGAACGGTAATGATACTCACTTAAAGCTCAAAAGCATTTTAAGGGACAACATTGGTTGAAAATCGTTTTTTATCTTCTGCAGTGCAACATGCCTTATGTTACTTGGGTGCTCGCTCAAGATCTTCAGGTCTTTTAAGTTCATGATTTGATTATAAAGGTGAAGACTTTGTCTTTTAAGATTAGAGGTATGAGAATTTTTTTTTTTTTTTTTTTTTTTTCAGGCTCTGGGTATATTTATGCTTTCTAGTTATATGCCTATGAACAAACTCTCATCCCTTGAAGAAGCAATTGACCAGAATCTTTTAGCTACATTTCTTCTTGTAAGTCTCTTATCAATTGATTACTCCACAATCTTTAAGAATCTAGATTCTCTGTGAACTCATTTCAAATTTACCGTATTTTTTTTACAGGCAAACGTTTTTACAGGAATGGTGAACCTCGCCGTAGATACCATGTTTTCTTCTCCACTATCTTCCCTTGTGATACTAACCGCTTATGCCTTTGCTTTATGTGCTATTATCGGAACCATTCATTTCTTGAGTTTCCGGTTAAAGTTCTGGTAATTAGTACAACATCTTGTAAGCTCTTTACGGGTCTTTAGTGACATGTAATTGATCCAGATCTGCTTGTGTCTGCATATGAACAGAGAAGCTAAACACAGTCTTTGTGAAGTCTTAATCTTTCTTCTATATGAAACTTTTACTGTGATTGATCAACGGCACACTATTGGATAATAAATGTCACGTAGATTAGACCCGGTCCGGTTCGTCCATACTGGCCTCACTAGTCAAAAGGCGACTCACCTTTAAATTGTGCATGACGAGAGAATTTGTTGGTAATCGCCCCGCCAATCACACTGATTATTTGATAATCGGTCCGAAATCGTAAATTCGGTTCAAACCTACATCGCGTACCGGGTATTTCCTTTGCCGGCCCAGAAAAACAAGAGAACCTCGCGTCGTTCTTTTTCTTTCAACGGCACATTGTTCAACAACATTTCAGTCAAACGTCACGTAGTTTTGATTCTTCTGATAAACCCAAGATCGGATAATAGAATTAGAAGAAATAGAGTAGGGGACGATGAAGAAAGGGGGAGAAGATTCGGTGATGGTATATGATAAATTTGGGCTTCAGACTTAGATACTCCTCCACCGATCTGAAATTATTTTCGTTGATCGGCGATTGCAGAGAACTAAGCACCAAAGACGGCGAGAAATTTGTCTGTATGACCAATGGTCTCCCGGAGAGATTATCGGAGCATGAGATCGTGTAGCGGATGGCGTCGCTTTCTCTTGCTTGTTCCTGTGCTCTTTCTCCTTCCTCATCTCTCGTCAGTTGTTGATTTTTCTTCGACTTCGGCTCGGAACGAAGCGCAAAGCATTCGCAGCAAGAAGTTAGATCACCTTGTGCTCGGTCCTGTGGCTGGACAAGGCTTGCCGGATCGATTGCATTGCCAAGGTCAGATTTTGCGTATAATCCCACTATATTTAGTTCCTAGAAGTTCCTAATTAAGCATTTTGTTTTCCTATCTGAATCATCACCATCTTGGATTTGTGTTCCAGAAAGTGATCTGAGCGATTCTGTCCTACAATTATGCCAGAACCTCGTCTCAGGACTTTCTCTTATTTGAATGAGATACATCATATACACTTAGATTGTCTTGTTGCCTCACAAATATTACACCATTGTTTTCATTTTTCATGCTCGAAATGTAAATTGAAGGCATTTTAGGAACTGCAACATTGGAATGGTATGTTGGTGTGACTGTGTTTGTACATTGTCACATTTGTTTAGGCACGAAGGCTCTCAATAGGACTCACACTTCAACTTCTCTTGTGTCTGGTGCTGGAAATGGTGTTTCTTTTGTCACGGTGTTTACTGTTTATAATACATCGGTGGATAATGTGAAATCCTCAAATATGGTTTCTGTTGTTGGGAATGTTACCTACAGCAAGCCAGAGAGGTCAGTAGCAGTTTTAAATGCATTCACCAACTTCATTCAGGTAACTTGCATAGTTTCCTATAAAGTTTTCGCCTAAAATTTGACCTTTTTTTGGTGTTTTTTTTTGTAGCTCATGTGTCTGCTCCATTTATCTTGTAGACTGATATTTTCTGAAAAATCTGTTTTTAGGTGACTATGCCCAAGAGCAACGTTGTCATATTAACTGATCCAGCTTCTGATCTCTCCATCCAAAAAAGCAACGTGATGGTACAGCCTATCAGGGGTGATTATTCACGGGGTAACCTGATGCTTCAAAGAATCAGGTCTTACATTGTAAGAGCAAAATCACACTTGATACCTAGGTAGAATACGTTTGTTGACATTGGTTATCTATCTATATCTTTGACATAGATTTCTTTAAGATCCCGCCTAGTTTTCCTTTTTATTCGTAGTTGAAAGTGTTTAGTGAAGATCTCGGACTTGTAGAGCGTATAGGAGTGCTCACTGGGTCGTGATTTTTGTTAAAATTTGGCCCTGCAGACTTTTCTTGAGATGAAGCTCGAGAAGAATGATGGTGGGATAAACCACTATATCTTCACTGATTCTGATATAGCCGTGGTTGATAACATCGAGACAATATTTGACAAGCATCCCAACTTCCATATGGCTCTCACATTCAGGAACAATAAAGATCAACCGCTGAATTCAGGATTTATAGCAGTGAGAGGCACACGTGAAGGGATTCTAAGGTTTGCATTGATCCCTTTTCTCTCCTCATTTAACTCAAGAAAAATCACTTACAGTAAAAGTAACACTTGTCTCTTTGGAATCAGTATCTGAACCTGGTATGCTAATCAGGATGGATAACAAAAAAAACTGCTTGTTTCTCTACTGAAACTTATATATATACACTCAGTATTGATGAGTTTGTCTTACATGGGATCCAAAATGCAGGGCTAAAGTTTTTCTTCAGGAAGTCCTAAAAGCGTACAAAACCAAATATATGAAGGCTTCGCGTATGCTTGGTGATCAACTAGCTTTGGTGTGGGTTGTCAAATCTCATCCTTCATTTGAAGCAAAGAGATTTACAAAGCCACAAGCTTTCACACAAGAAATAGCTGGAGCTTCAGTGCTATTCTTACCATGTGCTTTATACAACTGGACACCTCCTGAAGGTGCTGGTCAGTTTCATGGCATGCCATCAGATGTCAAGGTACTCTCAAAACCCTAAAACCATCACAAATCTATTCCTCATATTCTCACTAGTCTTAAAAAAAACGCAGATTGTTCACTTCAAAGGATCAAGGAAACGACTAATGCTAGAGGCATGGACTTTCTACAAAGCTACTTCCAACATTCCTGATATGTTGTGTCTTGTTCTAGGTAGTGGAAGAACTAAATACGATTTCTAAACTAAGAAAAATGGTTGAACCAATTTGTTTTTTGACGACGACGACGACTTGTTCTGTGTTTCATCTCTTCGAGTCTCTGTATTTTTTATTTGACCGTAGGAGATGAATCAAATTCACTACAACAGTTACTTAATGGAGAAGTCAAATAAATAAATTAAATAAAATACCGATGGGATCTGTTCACTGTGTTACAATCCCCAGAATTTACTCAAACAAACAAGAAATCAAAAGATGAGCGACCAAAAAACAATCATCTAGCGGCGGCTTTCTTCTCGCCGGAGTAATAGCTCAGATACCATCTCACGAACTTCTTCAATCCCGTCTGCAAATCCGTCGTCGGTTTATATCCAAGCTCGCGTTGAGCTAAGCTGATATTAGCGTGAGTGAAGGGAACGTCGCCGTTTCGTGGCATCTTGATCACATTCCTCTTGGCCTTCACTTTCAGTTGTCTCTCCAATATACTCACCAGATCGGAAACCGGCACCGGCGATGTGTTTCCGAGGTTAAACACCCTCAATTGCGCTGGACCTCTCTTCTTTCCTCCGCTTCCTGTACTCTTCTCCGCCGTATCAAGCGCCGCTAAACATCCCTTGACGATATCGTCGATGTAAGTGAAATCTCTAGCCACCGTGCCGTGATTCGCCGATTCGAAAATCGAAATCGATTTCCCTTTCAGAATATCCTTTGTGAAGAAGAAATACGCCATGTCCGGTCTTCCCCAGGGTCCGTACACCGTGAAAAACCTTAATCCCGTGAGGGATAATCCGTAGATGTGGTTATACGTGTGTGCGATTTCTTCGCCGGCTTTTTTAGTCGCGGCGTATAAACTCGCCGGTTGATCTGTTTTGTCTTTCTCGGAAAAGGGAACTTTCGTGTTGAGTCCATAGACGGAGCTAGACGAAGCCCAGACGATCGCAGGTTGTGAATTAGCCGATTTGCAGATCTCGAGCAGATTGACTAATCCGGCGATGTTGCTGTGGACATACGAGCTAGGGTTTTCCATTGCGTACCGTACTCCGGCTTGAGCCGCTAAATGCATAACGTGAGTGAAGGAGACGATCTTGAAGAGCTTACGGAGCAATTCGACGTCGTTTATGTCTCCTTCTACGATGAAGATCCCGCTTCTCTCTAGTAAAGCTTGTCTTGCTCGTTTCAGGGATGGATCGTAGTAATCGTTGAAGTTGTCGAGGCCGATAACTCCGTCTCCACGTCGTTTCAGAGCGGCGGAGACGTGTGTCCCGACGAAACCGGCTGCTCCGGTGACTAAAACGGTGATTCCGTTATTTGAGGTTCGGATTCGAGCGGAGGCTCGGAGACGTTTTTCCCAAGCGGGTCCTCCGTAGCTGTAGGTTCGGAGTGAGCGGCGAGATGGATCGGATTGTGAGGGGTTACCGGACGGTGGAGATCGGAGGAAGAGTATGGAGATGAGACAGAGGAGGAAGAAGGAGAAGAATGCGAATTTTGTGAGAGACGATTGAAATCTGAGGCGATGGAAGTAAGAAGATTTCTCCATCTTGAATTTGCCTGGGCTTGAAGGTATGTCATCAAGACGCGACATTTTCTCGGGAAAGTTGTAGTTTCTTGGGTTTTCTTTGAACACCTTTCTTCTTCTTCTTCCTCTCTCTTCTTTTCTTTCTAGTTTTTATGGCAGCTTCTTAGAATTTCTTGGAGGGGTAAAATTAAAGAAACTTAGCTTTCTTTATTATGACTCCACAATGAGAAACACGAATAATATCTTTTACTAATATATATTCGAGGATCAAAGTTTGGTTAAAGAGAGTGTGAATTTTACATTGGAAAATGTGGATTGGAGATTTATATTAGAGAATCCAAATCAAGGAAAATAAGAAGAAAGAGAGTCAAAACAGGTATTTTGATCTGTTTGACTTGAATAAATAATAGAAACTGTGAGTTTTCTGTAAATAATTGATAAACAATAAAAAAAAAATTACTCTAAAAGTTTTGTTGGACTCTTCAATAGATTCGTTGTCATGTCTTGAATTGAAATTTTGATTGGTGAATACTATTCCAAGATTTTCGGGAAGCCTCTAATACAAAAGTTTTGAATTTGAACCAAAGTTAACTTCTTTTAATAAATTTGTTTAGTGGATTGGTGCTAAATGAGACTGGACCCTCCTAAATTTGAACAAAGGTTGTTGTTCCTATGTTTGATTAATACATTTTTTCTTGAATGGTGTGAGAGATATTTTGGGCCCTTCAATTTTGTTTGTGATTTCCTCTAAATAATTACTATACATTTCCAAGAAATCAAGCATAACAATTCTCTAAATATGGCATTCCTTTTACAAGCCTGATATATAATTCCTATGTATAGCAAGCAGTATAGGGTTGAAATCATGGTTTAGTCTTTCATTGAAACCCACTTTGTAAAATATATAAACAAAAAAGTTGTTGGAGTCACAAGATGATTTTTTAAAATTTTTAAAAGGGCAAAAAAAAGGTGCAAGTGAATAAAGGCCTATAATGGCACTCAAAGACCCCATGTGAAGATTTGATTACATAAGACAAGAACATGTCCTCTCGTTTCCCTTTATGAATTGGCATAACATGTCCCCATGCCTCTGTCCCTCCTTCGGATGTATCTACTCTGAGATCCACTCTCTTCTCTCTATATTCAACCCATTGCAGTTAACACATTCCAAGACCACACACAAGAGTAAAAAAACCCTTTTGTTCATGATTCTAAATCTTGTAAGGTTGGGCTCAATCTTTCAAGACTGGGTTTAAACTACAAATTCAGATCTGAGTTGGGTTTAAAACGGGCTGGAACAAGAACGGCAGCCTTGGGTAGCCAATCAGTTTCGGTTTTATCGGTACAATTTTTGTAGTTCGGTTTTGGTTTGGTTCGAACTGATGCATTGTCGGTTTGGTTTAATTTGGTATTCGGTGTTTGGTTTTAATTAACAAAATAATCTATGTATATAATTATTTAATTAATTCTATGTTTGAAATACGCATATATGTATTTTTACTATATAAAAAGTAAAAATTTAATAAATTTTGATTAGTCACTTCGGTTACACTAAAATCGGTTTTAGTAGGATTTAGGTTGCGTGTTTTTTTTGTCCAACTCTAATCACAACCCTAATTACAAGTGTATTAAGACGAAAACAGATTCAACGATTGCATCTCACTCAGTTCCGGTACACGCAAACAATCTTAATACTCTTTGTTCCTAATAATGTTACAGTGGCAACAGATAGGAAAGAGAGATCACCATTGGATCAAAAGAAAAAGACAAATGGGTTTCGGGCCTGTCTAGTGCTTTGTGATTCTTTCAAGGACTTGGAAGTAGTCAGGGAAAGTTTTCCTAGTGCAACCAGGATCCTTGATGGTGACCGGAACATCAGCACAAGCTGCAAGAGAGAATGCCATTGCCATTCTGTGATCATCATATGTATCAATCTCGGCCGGTATCAGTTTCTTTGGAGGAGTTATCACACAATAATCTGAACCTTCTTCCACTGTAGCTCCCAGCTGAACACAAAAACCGTTTAGGCAGCGATTTACTTAAAACGAGCATTAGAAACCCAAGAGAGAGAGAGTGTGCAAGAGAGAAGAATCTTACCTTTCGGAGCTCTGTGCAAATGGCAATCATCCTTTCTGTCTCCTTTACTCTCCAGCTAGCCACTATATTGACCAAATACAATTACTGTAAGTGACCATAAATCTTAAAAAAACACTAATTTAAAGAGAAGGTTTACTTACCATCTCTAATGGTGGTTGGACCATCGGCAAAGAGAGCAACAACGGCAAGAGTCATGGCTACATCAGGCATTTTGTTCATGTTGACATCAACAGCACGCAAGTGTCTCATTCCAAAAGCATCTCTAGAGGGTCCAGTCACAGTCACACTGTTCTCTGTCCAGGACACTTCACATCCCATTTTCTCAAGAACCTCGGCGAATTTCACGTCTCCCTTAAGATTCATCACCAAAAGACAAAAATTTGAGCTAATCGCATTTCGCAATAAACTCAACAGCCTTTTTGATGATTCATATTACCTGTAAGCTGGTTGTTCCACAACCTTCAACAGTGACAGTTTGACCGGTAATGGCAGCACCAGCCAAGAAATAACTAGCACTAGAAGCATCACCTTCTACATAAGCATTACCTGGCGACCTGAATCAATTTTTCCATTTGGTTGGTCATTCTTTGCTAATCTAAGGTATGTGATTTCAGAAAAGGAAGAATTGATAACTCTTACTTATATTTCTGACTGCCCTTGACAAAGAAACGATCCCAGCTATCACTATGCTCGGCACTAACACCAAAACGTTCCATCAACTTCAATGTCATTTCAACATATGGAACAGAGATCAATTTATCGACAATCTCAATCTCGACGTCTCCAAGAGCTAAGGGAGCTGCCATGAGGAGAGCAGTCAAGTATTGGCTACTGATTGATCCAGAAAGCTTCACCTGCAAATGCAAAACATGTCCGAAGAGTCAATCAAGAAAACCATACAAGAGAAAAGGTAGTCGAGAAAGAAAACTACTCCCTACAAAAATAATCAATTCCAGTTCCAGTTTAGAATCCATCCGTAGCAACAACAAAAAAAAAAGGAAATCTTGTCAAGCTAAGACTGTGGTGAACACACATTGCTGCAAGTGTTGATAAAGTAAATGCCTGAGATTTACACATTCGAATGCCATTTGCAAGATCTCACCTTTCCACCGGGAAGGCCACCGCTAGCGTTCACACGAACAGGAGGGCAGTTAGTTCCAAGAGTACATTCAACATCTGCACCAAGCTGCTTAAGACCAACAACCAAATCCCCTATAGGTCTTTCTCTCATTCGGGGCACTCCATCGAGCACATAACTGGAAATAAACCAAAACGAAGCTAAACGCATCAACACAAATTGAATCTCGAGATAACAAAACTAAGAAGCATTTACTCCTTTAATCTACCTTGCGTTTCCACCCGCAGCAGTAACTGCAGCTGTAAGTGGACGCATGGCTGTTCCTGCATTTCCGAGGTACAATTCGATATCACTCTTGGAATCTATGGAAGCTGGGAATATCCCGCCACATCCTTCAACTACCGCACGGTTATTTTCACTGTCACGTTCCACATTAAGCCCTAATTTCTTCAACGCATCAAGCATGTAATTGATGTCATCACTGTTCAACAAGTTGTCTACTACAGTAGTTCCCTATAAAAAGCACAGCAAATGGGAAGTGTCTTCAATCTCAAGCCGGAAAAAAATTGCAGATTTGTGAACACTAAGCAAACAGAGAAAGAAGAAAACGATGAAATCGAGTGGTACATACCTCAGATAGAGCGGCAAGAAGAAGAATCCGATTGGACAGAGACTTGGATCCCGGTAGCTTAATCAGACCCGAGATTTCTCTAATGGGTTGAAGCACAATCTCCGACGCTTTCTCCGCCGTGGAAACAGAAGCCGTAACCATAACCGGACGAATTCCAGAACCATTCAGCATCATCCCACTCTTCTTCAATCCCCACGAAGAAATCGGATAAGCTCGGGGCTGCTGCGTCTTCAGCGAGACCGATAAAGGCGATTTGCGCTGGTTGGATTTCGAGAGATTGGAAATAACACATGGGTTCTGCACGCCATGGCAGATTCTGCTAGCTTGCGCCATTGGAGGATTTTTTTATTGAAGCAAATCGAGAAATGGGGTTTCAGATATTGTGAAGAAAATTGAAAAACTGGTTGTTGAGAATTTTGATATTTCAACTCACCAACCCACTCTGCCTTAATCAAATTACGCAAAATTCCAAATAAAAATGTGTTCGATTAATCAAACTACAAAAATCAAATTTATAATAAAACTTTCATCTCCTTCGTTGTAATGGCGGCTTTACAAATACAACACTTTTGGGTTTGGGGGAGTTGGTGAAGTAGAGAGAGGCATCCATCAAAATCGGGTTTTCACCAACCCAACTCTACGACTCAGGGATGGTAATGAGCAATTTTCTTCATAGCCAATAAGAATGTGGCACATCCTAAATATTTGTCCACGTCAGCTATTCCAGAGGTGCAGAACACGATTTTGAATCAAATGAAAAAAAAAATCTTAAGCTTTCAATAGTTTCATATCTGCTTTTTTCTACCTAGTTACATTAATATAAGTAATTCGTGTTAGAGGTAAACTGCGCACCACCGTAAACTCTTCCCAAATCAAATTTAGGGTATCATATGCGCATAAGACTTAACATATCTGAAGAAATTCTTCTTCCGTTGTATGCCTAATGATACACATAGATTATCCTATTCGGGATTGATATAGCCAACACAGCCCAGTGATTACCTTTTATGTGTATCACCACATATATATCATCAACGTCTTTCCCAAACTGCTTATTTGTACATCCAACAGTAGGCAAGACGCGTTATAGTAATCGACAGCACCAGATTTCCATGTATAATTCTTAGGGTCTTTCTCAAATTCCTTGTAGTTATGAGCAATGGCCACTGTGAATCCAATATCCATAAATGACATTCTCCCACCTTTATACGGACATGGAGTCATCAACGATCTTCTCCGAAATAATGCCATTCCTGCATCAATGTGCTGCAGACCAAAATACATGATTAAGTATCAATATTAAATCATACAAATACGGAATGTTTTTAGCTTACACTATTACTAATATGAATCTCTGGTGTCCTTAATTTTTCAAAGAAAACTTATCCTACTTTGTCAGCCATGTTGCCACATGGAACCGTCCTGAAAAAAGAAATATATGCCGCTTATAAAAAATGTTAAAATGTTAGAAAGAAAAATAAATACATATCTATAAATAAACTTACAGATTACGAGTCATCCATTCGTCTAAGGCCATTACAAATATCTTTTTAACCAGCTCGAAAGGATCATCGTCCATGGTTTTTCTTCTGTTTTGATATTCTTAATGATGTTGGTAGTAATAGTAAACGGGTGTTTAAGTGGCCCTGACTTTATATTCTCTTTTTCTTTCTCAATCGGCTTCTTTTTGGTCAAAGCCTTCACTTGTGTGATAAATTGGACCTAGTCTAGTAATGATGGTGTGAGAGATTGTGAGGATTGATTAGTGTATTAAATTCAAAAATTGTGCTCCAAATGACCAATTTTGTTTTCATATTTGTAGCCTTTTGAAAATTCTTATTAATTTCTTCATAAACTATATAAAAATTGAGAGTCTAAATCAAACATGGATATCATGTACAATTATGAAAACAAAATTGGTCATTTGGACCCAAAAAATGTTTTAGTGCACAATTTTTGTATATGATATCCATGTTTGATTTAGTTTCTCAATTATGTAATTGATCAAACCAAAACTATGTTGATCTCACTGAAAACAATTTTGTTATTGTTTTTTGTTTTTTTTTTACATTTTTTTTTTGTGGACAGAAAAGATAATGCTTATGAATGAACGTCTCTTACTTCAAATCCAAACCCTCGCCCGAAGATAAACTTTAGATAAGTGACTTAGTTGTTGCAACCACAACTTCAATGGTGATACTAAACTCTTCATAAAGCTTCGTTGTATGTGTGATGTGAGCTCTCATACTAGTAAAAATGGATAGAATAAATTGTTTTTCTTAAACATATGCAAGTGTATAGAAAACAAATCTCCCAATTTTTTGGAAAATCAATGTCAAAGTCAGGTTGGTAGTCATATGTTTGATTGTTCCAGCTTATGTATGGCCTTTCAGGAACTGCTCGAGATCTTTCGGCGAGATTTTGGGGACTTACCCAACTATCCTGATGCTGCATGCGTTGAATTTGAGAAAACAGTAAGCGATAGTGATGGATAGAGAGAATATAAATTATAAACATGATGGTTTGAGAGATTGTGACGATTGATCAGTGTCTCAAATTCAAAAATTGTGCACTAAACATTTTTTTTTGTCCAAATGACCAATTTTGTTTTCATATTTGTAGCTTTTTGAAAATTCTTGTTAATTTCTTCATGAACTATATAAAAATTAGATAAATGAGAGTCTAAATCAAATATGGATATCATGTACAAGTATGAAAACAAAATTTGTCATTTGGACCAAAAAAATGTTTTAGTGCACAATTTTTGTATATGATATCTTTTAGTTTCTCAACTATGTAATTGATCAAACCAAACCTATGTTGATCTCACCGAAAACAATTTTTTTTTATTTTTTGTGTTTTTTTACATTTTTTTTTGTGGGCAAAGAGGATATATAATGTACGTCTCTTACTTCAAATTCCGAACCCTCACTTACTTCAAATTCCGAACCCTCACTTAGCTGTTGCAACCACAACTTCAATGGTGATATCAAACTCTTTATAAAGCTTCCGATGCGAGAGCTAAAAGGAAGAATTTCTCAAAGAAACCCACAACTTAACACACTACAACTCTAGTTTAATGTCAAAAGGAACTTGAAATTTTTCATTCTTCTTGATTTATATAAAATTATAGATTTTTGGATTAGTGCATAATTCCAGATCAGCCATGAATACAAAAGACTTGTTACAAAAACCAAACCTATGTTGATATCTCCGAGAATTACAAGAAAACAATTTGTTTGTTTTTTGTTTTCTTTACATTTTTTTTCTACTTGGACAAAGATAATGCTTATGGAACGTCTCTTACTTCAAATCCATACTCTTTAGATAAGTGACTTAGCTGCTGCAACCACAGCTTCAATGGTGATACCAAATTCTTTATAAAGCTTCCCTGCTGGTGCACTTGCCCCAAATGAATCAATTCCAATCGATTTTCCTTTTCCACCAACAATCTTTCCCCATCCAAATGTCGATCCGGCTTCGATACTAACTCTAGCTGATACATCAGATGGCAAAACACTTTCCTTGTATGCATCTGATTGCTCATCAAACAGTTCCCAACATACAAAAGAAACGACTCTTACAGTTTTGCCTTCTTTCCTTAACTCCTCTGCAGCTTGAGCAGCAATCTCTAGCTCTGATCCGGTTCCGATCAAGATCACATCGGGTTTGTAACCTGTTGAGTTATCAGAAATGGTGTATCCACCTTTCTCGACCCTTTCAATGGATGTTCCTGGAAGTTGTGGCAGCTTTTGTCTAGATAAGGCTAAAACAGAAGGTGTCTTACGTTTAGTGACAGCGATTTTGTATGCACCAGCTGTTTCATTGCCATCAGCAGGACGGAACATTAGAATATTGGGCATGGCACGGAAACTGGATAAGTGTTCGACGGGTTGATGGGTTGGTCCATCTTCTCCAAGACCAATGGAGTCATGTGTCATAACGTATATAACACCAGCTTCAGACAGAGCCGAGATTCTCATTGCAGCTCTCATGTAGTCAGTAAACACAAAGAAAGTTGCGCAGTAAGGGATAAAACCGGGGCTGTGAAGGGCAATGCCGTTGCAGATAGCTCCCATACCGTGTTCCCTTACACCAAACCGAAGGTTTCTCTCTTCAGGTGTGGCTTTTTGGAAGTTGCCAAATGCTTTAAGCAACGTCATGTTGGAAGATGCAAGGTCAGCACTCCCGCCAAGGAAACCGGGCACAACTTTCGCAAGGGCGTTAATACATTGCTGAGACAGGTTTCTGGTGGCATCACCTGGAGATTCTGGCGTATATGTCTGAAAAAAATGAAATTTAAGTTGCAGTAAATAAGACATATCTCAAGAATACCTATTAGACGTTACAGATTACCAGAAGTTCTACTTACAGGAAGTGCCTTCTCCCAACCGGCAGGCAATTCCCCTGACATAATAGATTTCAATTCTCTTGCTTCCTCTGCGTACTTCTTCTCATAAGCTGCAAACTTGGCATTCCAATCAGCTTCAAGAGCAGCGCCTATGGGAGTGTGACGGCTCCAATGGCTAGAAAATTTAAGAGTTATGGTAAATTATCAAAGCTGGTTTCCATAACACAAACATAAACAGAAGTGTAGTTAGGTTCCAGTTACCTTTTGACATCCTCAGGTACCTGGAACGGCTCATATGGCCATCCAAGGTTATTTCTGGTAGCCTCAACTTCCTTCTCTCCAAGCGCAGCTCCGTGGACACTGTATGAGTTTGCCTTGTTGGGAGACCCATAACCAATGGTAGTAGTGATCTGAATCATGTCAAAATATAGTAAATACCAAACGCTTTGAGATCAGGTGTTGCTAATGACAAAACATAATTGTGATGAAACCTTAATCAAAGTGGGCTTGTCTGTTACAGCCTTAGCTTCCTTAATGGCAGCACGGATCTCATCATATCCATTGTTTCCATTCTTAACCCAAATAACATGCCATCCAAGAGCTTCAAAGCGCTTGTCCACGCTCTCTGTCAAGGCAATTTCTGTGTCTCCGTCAATGGAAATGTGATTGTCATCGTAGAAAGCGATGAGCTTTCCAAGTCCCCAGTGGCCAGCCAGAGAGCAAACTTCATTTGAAATCCCTTCCATTTGACAACCATCTCCAAGAATCGAATATCTAAATCCAAAACAGCAGTTTCCAACATCAGAATCAAAGACAAACCAAGAAAGATAACCATAAATCGAGCTCAACATCTTACGTGTAGTGGTCAACGATTTCATTGTCAGGTTTGTTGAATCTAGCAGCCAGATGCTTCTCAGCAAGAGCCAAACCAACAGCATTTGCAATACCTTGTCCAAGAGGACCTGCATGTTGGCAAAACCAAACAATGCTATAACAAAGTTCGACGGAGAGAGAGAAGTTTCTTCCGAACCCAAAAGAAGCAGAAAGTCTAACCAGTAGTGGCTTCAACACCAGGAGTCTCGAAATTCTCAGGGTGTCCTGGCGTCTTACTTCTCCATTGACGGAAGCTCTTCAAATCCTCCTCCTAATAAACAATCGTAAATCTCCTTGTTTCCTTCTACAATCCTAAAAATCTCAGACTCCAAATCTAAAGCAGAGTAAGAAGAGATAACAAACCCTGACGCTGTCGTAGCCAGCGAGGTGAAGCAAAGCGTATTGCAGCAAGCATCCATGTCCAGCGGAGAGAACGAATCGATCACGGTTAAACCAGTAAGGGTTCTTCGGGTTATACCTCATGACCTCATCGTACAAAATGTGAGACATCGGAGCACAACCCATGGGAAGACCAGGATGACCCGATTTCGCCTTCTCAACCGCGTCGATCGCCAGAAACCTGATCGTGTTAACCGATTTATCAACCAGGGACGAATCAGTCGTTGTCTCTACGGCGGCTGCACGAATGAGAGGGCGGAGGGAGTGACTGTTCGTGGAGGCGCTGTGTCGACGGGAAAAGGTGCTGCGTGGGGGAGTGGATTTGAGACCAGAGAAAGCTGGCATAGAGACGCACTTGTCAGAGCCATTGTGAGAGATGGCTCGGCCAAGGAGAGCTTGAGAGATCGCTAGAGAAGAAGTAGAAGCCATGGATGCTCTCAGGTTAATTGAGAGAGAGTAAGAAAGAGACTAATGAAATGAAGAAATGTAAGAGAAAGCTTTCTCTGCAACTTATTTCAGGAGACTTGCTTTAAAGAGAGAGAGAGAGAGAGAATAGTCAACCAATCAGATCTCGCCAACTCCTCGTCTTCGCTAAGGGACAAATCGAGCTAAAGAAAATCTGACCGTTGGATTCGAAAAGAACACAATCTTGTTCGGTGATCCTCTACGCCTTTTCACAATTTTACCGACAACAATTTATTTCCACCAAATCGTTGGATTCGGCGAGTTTGTTTCCGGTTGACCACGGCTGTTGCTTCTTTTGTGGGCTGATTGCCACGTGTATTTTTCACTTTACACGTGGCATTGTCTTTTTGTTTAGGATGTTTAAACCTTTATCATTTGTTTATTATATGGATGCGGCAAGAGTTGGTGTTTAAAGCAAAAGCCATGGCCCATGGTCATGACAAGGGTTGGTGCAGAATATCATTGCTTTAGATTTAAGAGACAAATTAGTCACTAATCCACCAACTCTTGTCCCGGTTTTGATATTGACCGGTCAAACCGGGATTTAAGAGATAAATATATGCTTCTAAGTTCCAACAAGATTTTTCCTTTGAATAAACTAAAACAACAAGCTCTTCGTTTTCCTATCATGAACGATCGCAACGCCACCCATAAGAATCACGGAGAGCCTCAGAGCCATTGGAACCGGCGGGTTCAAATCTCTTCGCTGGGAGAAAGTAAAATAAACCAGTCAGCAAAAAAAGGGAAAATAAAATAAAATCAAAGTTTGCTTTTCATACCACCCGAGGATCGAATCTAATCAAAAAGGGCCAGCAGATCTCCCCTGACCAGATTTCTAGGATATCGATACGGTCCAGTTGCTTCTGCTTGATCTTCGCACCCCACGTAGCAGCCATCCTGGAAAAACAAAGACAACAAATTAGAAGAAACGGAAAAAAAACAGAGGTCGGAGATTACAAACCAGAGTGGCGATCAAAGCAGTTTTTTAACTGACCATATCTGACCCAGAGGAGCTTTTCGAGCTAGAAGTTGATGAGAGTAAAACATGGAAATGTGCAAAAATTTGTGTAAAGAAAAGATTTTTGTCTGTAATTATAGGAAGAAACTCGCACTGGTCGGAGCATAAGAGCAATGCTAAACATACACTGGCTGTTACAAAAGTATCACTAGNATTTCTAGGATATCGATACGGTCCAGTTGCTTCTGCTTGATCTTCGCACCCCACGTAGCAGCCATCCTGGAAAAACAAAGACAACAAATTAGAAGAAACGGAAAAAAAACAGAGGTCGGAGATTACAAACCAGAGTGGCGATCAAAGCAGTTTTTTAACTGACCATATCTGACCCAGAGGAGCTTTTCGAGCTAGAAGTTGATGAGAGTAAAACATGGAAATGTGCAAAAATTTGTGTAAAGAAAATATTTTTGTCTGTAATTATAGGAGCATAAGAGCAATGCTAAACATACACTGGCTGTTACAAAAGTATCATTAGTTGTCCTCTCAAATTCTGACACGTAAGCAGCGTATCAATTGGAATTCGTTACAGCCGCTCTCCAGACTACACCTTTCCTTTTCACTGCTTGCCATTTTGAAATGAAAAAATCTGCATGTAGTTGATTCTTGGAAAATTAAAACCCTCTTGTGGCGAGCTCTGATAAATCCCAAAAACGGCGTCGTTACGTCTGTAACGTTCCTTTTTTAAAAAACTGTGTCGGAAGCTTTGAATTGTTTTTACTGTTTTAAGAACCGTAGAGAAGCGATGAGATTTTTTTTAAAAAGGAACGTTAAAAAAATGACCGTTGGGGCCACACGAAGCTTATAAATATGGAGAGAGTTAGAATTTTCGATCTCTCTGGTTGTATCATCGATGGAGGAGGGTATCAGAGCCCTAGATCTCCGTCTTCGCAGCCGTATTTGCCAGTCTCCATCATCGATCTCTCTGGTTCGAGAGATGAGGCTGTTCGATCCATGGCCGGTGTTCTTCAGTAGGGAATGGAAACGTTGCTGGCCATTCATCACCGGTCACCGGCGTCCTCATCACCAAGCTAACCGCATTGGTAAGTCGTCGGATCCCAATGATCATCTCTTGGAATAATAATTACCAAATCACTCCCCTTCATATGTGTTTTAGGGATTTAGATCGGATTTATGAGATTTCTTTGTGTATCGTGTATTGGGATCGATTGTGATTTTGGGAAATCCTGATAATTTACAGAGGAAGATGCGAAGAACTCCAAGTTCGTTCAGCAACACAGGAGGTAACGCCAAAACTCACCCTTGATTATCATATAGTCTTGGATTTCGGATCATTTGTGTTAACTTGGTGATTCGCTGTTTGGGAGAGGATTTGATCTTAGAGCATTAAGGAAAAAATGTAACCAAATCAGCCTTAAGGTTTCTAGGGTTTATGTTAATGGATCCATATTCGTATTAAGTAGATATATCTCAATGTCATTTTTTTTTTTTTTGAAATGAGCCCCTCAATGTCATTTTGCTATTATCCCAAATCAAATTACGTACTAACCATGAGATTTTAGTTGCTAGATTGATAATCAAACATTTAAGTCTACCATTTGCCTATAGATTTCACCTTGAAGTGGGAACGAGCACTTCAAGGTTCTATTTTTTTCCTCAACGTTTTGAATCGTATGTTCCACATTTGCATTTCTTTGAATCTGATCCTAGTTTGACCTCAATTTACTCTCAGAAACAAGACTACAAGATGGCTCTGAGAAAGTACCGCAAGGCTTTGCGCTATCTGGATATTTGCTGGGAGAAAGAGAGCATTGATCAAGGTGGCTCATCATTTTCCTTTAAATATGTTTACTTTTACTGCGTCTCAGGGAATATTGATACTGCGCAGACCAATGTCTCTCACTCACTCTCTCTCCTTGACTCCTTGTGTGCAGAGACAAGTATTGCCTTGCGTAAGACAAAGTCACAAATCTTCATAATAGTGCTGTAAGTTTCATGTTTTAACCTTTTGTTAAACTTCCTAACTTCCTTGTTAATATTTTCTGTTTTGAGTGAAATCTATAATCAAAAATTACTAACATTTAAGTTGCTCTTGTCTGCTCATATTATTATATTGTTATTCTAAATTGAAACCATTTAGGGGAATATTTTATGTTGTTGGATTAGTTAAAGAATTTTTGTGTTTTAACTGTATAATTGTGAAACCAAGTCAGACATGGACATCTTGTCTTTTAGATCGTTAGAGGTGTCACAAGTTTCATTTGTCTTTTCACTTTTATATTAGTTTTAACACTCAAATTTTTGATTAATTTGACAATTAGAATATTCCCGTTTTAGTTTACTAAAAAGCGGAAGTATGATGCTTGAGAGAATTGACTATGTGTGTTTTTTTTCATGTCCTGAGATTGCTTTTGGACATGCTGCTTGTGGCTGAACTGAGCGAGGAGGAGAGACTCATGAAGGTAAAGTTGCTCTTGTCTGCTCATATTACTATATTGTTACCGCTACTGTTCTAAATTGAAACCATTTATGGGAATATTTTATGTTGTTGGATTAGTTAAAGAATTTTTGTGTTTTAATTGTATAATTGTGAAACCAAATCAGGCATGGACATCAAATCTTTTAGATCGTTAGAGGTGTCACAAGTTTCATTTGTCTTTTCACTTTTCTGCTAGTTTTAACACTCAAATTTTTGATTAATTTGACAATTAGAATATTCTCTTAACTCTAAAGTTTTAGTTTAAAGCGGAAGTATGATGCTTGAGAGATTTGACTATGTGTTTTTTTTTTCTGTCTTGAGATTGCTTTTGGACATGCTTCTTGTGGTTGAACTGAGCCAGGAGAAGAGGCTCATAAAGGTAAAGTTGCTCTTGTCTATTCAGGAATCGTACAGTTCTTCTAATTAACTTATGTGAGTGTCTGTTGTTTGACTAAGATATTGAAATATCTCTGCGTCACTTGACTATGTGAGTGTATGTAGTTTGACTAAGATATTTGAAATATCTTCGCTCGACTGACATACTATTTCAATATCTCCGCGTCTATAAATTCTTCAAACTACAGACACTCATCTGATCGAGGATTCATGCATGTGGGTATTGGACTGGGAATGGGCTGTATTGAAGATACTCATTACAAGTAGACATATTGTAAATTGAAGAAGAAAAGTCTTATTGACATAACAAACAAGCTTGTAGGCGCTGCATCAAAACAAAGGAGAGGTGATGTCGACCTAGTAAGATTGTCCAAGGCCATCACTTCTAAGGCAGCCAAATGTTGCAAAGGTAAGAACAATCTCCCTTCATCTACTCTGTTGTAAGGTGGCATATTGTGTAGACCATAACACATTTTAGGAACTTTCAAAATCTGTTTTTTCAGTTCTATCAAAATTCATAATATTCATATTATGAATTTTGGTTAAAATAGAATTGATAAATCCAAATTTGGTTATCTTGAACATACACAATCCCAAATTTGAGAAACATTCATAATCAAAAGGAAACATACACAGTTCTTAACTCTTAAACAAGGAAAAATATTTCACCTAACATATTGACTGGTCAACCCCGTCTGTTCAATCAAATCAAAACTAAACTGGAGAAAAGCTTACTCATGTGCGTATTTTGTCTTTACATCATCTTGACTCGCTTGCTGCTTGAGGAGGAGTTTCTTAGACCTCTGCTAGTTATACTGTATGAAGCTGAAGCTGAAGGAAGTGAAGGGGATTTATCGATATAAGCATAACGCTCATCACCGTTCCAATACAGAATCACTCTGTTGGTGCAAGAATGAGACCAGCTATCGCCTGAAACAGCACAAGTTGAAACATTAAGAATCATAAGAAAGGGATGATGATGATGATGATGATGATAATAGCAATTAGCAAATAAAGATGGTAGATTTAAGTTTGGTCACCTAAAGCAAGAGCTAATTGAAACGAGCCTTCGGTATACTTTGTGGTCACCTGGTTTAATAACACAACCTAAGTGTTATAGAGTTAGTTATAGAGTATAAGAGTTAGTTAATTGTGTAGCTGATTATAGAGTTAGTCTGGTTTGAGTAAAGGAAGTGTTGTGAATTAGATAAATGCTTACAGCAAGTGAGAACTTTTTGGCAAGCTTCATGAACTTTAAAGCCATTTCGCTGAGCACTCGTGTCCTCTGGGCTAAGTCATCAAAGTCCTGACGGAAATGAAACGTGATACTATCTACAATTACCACTTTGACCTACATTCATCAAAGATAAAGAGTTTATATTAGTGATAATCGGAATTCTGTTTCAATATTCTTGTAGAAGCGAGATTATTAAACAATCTCAGATGATCTCAAAGTCTTATACCTACATCTTTATTTTCAGAGATGAACTTGTCAAGATGATTGACCAATGCGATTTGCTCGGTGTAACTGCAGACACGGAAGTAGAATATGTTCTCTAAGATATCTTCGGGTTTCATCTGTACTTGATTAGCTTTAAAATGTTTATGCATGTATCCTGTGTATTCCTCCATGTCCTCCACACAAGCTTCTGCGATCTGTAAAGCACGCTCCACCATGAAGCTACCTTCTGTATCTATAGCATAAAAAAACTTGGGAATTGCAGGCATCAACAACAAAGAATTGAGCAGCCCAGTCATTATTAAGGAAACATACCGATATAAATTGCTTTCCCTCCAAGACCACCAAACTCACGAGGAATCTGAACATTCACAGAGAGCTGGATCCTGAAATCAAATCGAAGTTAACCGAAGAGTAAAGCCCGATTAGGAAGTAGATGAAGCGGATTTTACCCAATCTGAGTCTTGCCAATACCCGGTACCCCACCTGCAGAAGATAAGCAAAGATTAAATCACTTAAAATGGAGCAGAGAAAGAAAAAAATGAATGGAGATGGCTGCTTACCAATCTCGGTAACATCCCTACAGCTTACTCCACCGCCCAAGATGCTATCAAGATCAGAACAAGATGTAGTAATGCGCGGCAAAGATTCCTCCTCATAAAGCATATCCCAAGCATTCTTTGCTCCTTTTTTGAGTTAGAAAAGAGAATCCTTCAGTGAATCAAATAAGAAGAAGAAAACCCAACAGAGCTCATCAAGTTACCATTTATAAGCGAACTGCTTCCATTGGATCCAGAAATTTGATTTGCCAGCTTCAAAATGTCAAATGCTTCCGCCTCTGTGATATTTACATCTGTTCACAACACCAAGGATGACTGAATTTTTTCCTCAAAAACACACGGAGAGAGAGAATTATACAGGAAATAAGCTTTCCCTTTGTACTTCAACTAGATAATAGATAGTTTAATCAAAAGCATGAGTAATCGATTGCGTTTTACCAGAAAACCAGAGAACAACAGTATTAAGGAGACATTAACCATGAAACGATTCAAACATCTCTTTTCCCAAAAAAAACCCGATACTATCAACAGATTACAATCTTCTGGGTAAGATTAGGGTAAAGAAGAAATTCACCTCGAGCGAGATCAGTTGAAGAGACGGAAGAAATCGATGCAAGAGAAGTATAACCGGCCGATATCAGCTTTCCTCTAATCGAAGACGATAACGGCAGCCTCGATGTCTCCATGACTAGTCGCGAGTGAAGATTCTTCAATCGCCGGCCGCCCAAAGTGAGAGTGTTGGCGCCATTATTAAGTAAAATGAAACCGGACACGGTTTAGATTAACCGGATACGAAGATAAACCATTGGTTTAATGAAATTGATTTTAATAATCGACCGGACAATCGTTTGTTGAACATTGAGAGACGAAGGAAGCAAAAAGATTTGTATTGTTTAGTTGCAGGAGAATATCTGTCTTCTACGTTTGTGTCTGTTGTTGAAGAGAATCTGCTCGGATGATTGAAGTAAGTGACGGATGAATCCGTGCGGTTCTCAAAGAACGAGCGTCGCTTCTTCCTTCTGCGTACTCCTCTCCAAGAGACCACCTCGGTCGCAGATCATACTAAATTCATAAACCACCAAACATCAATCACAAAGTTTTCAATCTTTTTCAACAATAGAATCTTTAAAAGTATCGTGCTTTGTTTAAAGAACGTACCACAAAATCATCAGGTTCACTTGCAGGTGGGGGTGGATCGAATCTTCCTACACGAAAATGCTCGAGACCAGTCCAAGCCACCATTACTCCTGGAGAGATTACTGAATTGTTAATCTCTATTCTCTGTATAGCTAATTTGATCAGCAGGAGGATCTCACACTGTATTTACCATTGTCTGTGCAAAGGCTAGGAGGAGGGCAAACAAGTTTCAAGTTTTTGTTTTCGACAATGCTCTTGAGTCGAAAGCGTACATACTGGTTTGAAGCAACACCACCAGAGACTACCTGAAGATTAGTCAACATTAGTACGAGAAGCGTATTGTCAAGCAAAACAGAAGTTTTGGTTTTTTTTTCCTCATCTTATGTCTCACCATATGTTTTATAGAAGGCTCTAGTTTTAGTGCCCAGTCTATTGCTCGCTCGCACTTTTCCTCCAGATGCAAGACAGCTACTCGCTGGTTCATATAAACCGAACATGTTTAGAAATCAGCATTTCACAAGAACATTAAACCATAGATTGATTTCTACCTGGAAAGAAGCGGCGATATCAGCACGGTTTCTTCTGTCTTTGTTTGTTGCAAAAGAGAGTGGACATTTAGCATCGCTGCAAATCCAAAAGACCATTATTTTTTTAACACAAAGCTTCCTCATATGTGACGTAACTCAGAATAACCGAAGCTGATTTTAAAATCTTGATTATTATAAACGTTACATTTCTTTGGCTTCAATGGCTAGCCTCACTTGTGTCTTCAAGCCAGCATAAGAAAAGTTGCAATCTTTATGATGTTTCATCGGAACCTGATAAAACAAGGTAAAAACATAACATAAATGACGCACACAATGAGTGGAACAAGAAAAGAAAAAAA
This sequence comes from Eutrema heterophyllum, assembly GCA_002933915.1. Classification (NCBI taxonomy): domain Eukaryota; kingdom Viridiplantae; phylum Streptophyta; class Magnoliopsida; order Brassicales; family Brassicaceae; genus Eutrema; species Eutrema heterophyllum. The sequence continues at coordinate 232,131 of PKMM01010180.1, read as the reverse complement.
AATCTAAACAGCGAGCAAACCAGTTTCACTTACATTAAACTTAACAGATTTTGCATCACCCTCCAGAGCAAGTTCTTCAACAGCTGGTCCACCACTCCTTCGCATATCAAGACCGAGCCATTTTGCTGTCTTGTCAAATGCTTCGCCTATAGCATCATCTATTGTAGTCCCAAGTTGTGTGTACTGACCAAGCTTATGAGCAAGAACTAGAAGATTGTGCCCACCTACAGAGGAAAAAACAGAATTGTTTTTTTTTATAGAAACCTAAACCCCCTTTCGATATTTCTATTCTGCTACTAGAAACCATTCAGGTAATACCTGATATAAGCAATGCCATGAAAGGAAAACTTAATTCCTGTTCAAGTAATCTACAAAGACAAATCAAAAGCTGATGAGCAATTCAAAAATCTCAAATTAGAAGTAAACACATAAAGTGAGCACATTAAGCAATACCTCGCTACAAGAGCATGAGCCTCCATGTGATGCACCCCAACAATCGGGAGATTAAAACTACCAGCAACTCTTCGAGCCTTCTGCACACCAACTGTATGACTCGAAAAGAAACTCTTCTATCTTAGTTCTCTAACGACACTTACTATTCCATTACACAAGAGTGAAGACTTTTTTCTCCAACTTACCGCGTAGACAGAGGCTCAAACCAGGTCCAATGGTAACAGCAACAGCAGAGAGATCCTTCTCGGTTAAATTGGCACTGTCAAGTGCGTCTTGCACAACCTGAAACCGATGAATACACATTTTTGTCTGCCATCAGCATAAAAATCCCAAGGCCTAAACCTATGCATATCTCGGGGCAAAAGGAAGTAGCTGGACCATGTCTAGGCTTGCAATGCTTTGTAAAGAGGAAAAAGTCTATATTACCTTATCGATAACCCGAGAGTGTGCTTCTTCAGCCTGTTTAGGAGCGACGCCTCCATATTGAGAAAGCAGTTCTGCCTTGATGTCGCCAATTCCGAGATCAGAACAGGTGAAAACTTGACGGATTATATAAGGGAAAGAAAAATTTAAGAGCAGTAGTGAATCCAAAATTCCAAGGAGAGTTCCAAACAAAAAAAAGTGAAGGCTCTCAGACAAAAAAAATATGTTTTCGAACATTAGTGGAGTCTTGTAAAACATCAAATGCACGCCAGAGAATCTACTTGCCGAAAAAGCAAAGGAACGATCTTTTACCTGAGAAGAAATGACTTGACTAAGAATTTCACCATTGCCTCTCACCTGAAAGCCACAAATTCTAATATCAGTGAACTAATAAGTTCCCATAAGTAAACAAAAACTGAGACAAATAGACCAAATATTTGATTAAATGGACTTACGACAGCAGCGGCAGTGTCGTCGCAGCTCGTTTCAATGCCCAGAACAACCAAATTATCATCAAATTTCAAAGTTTCGCTTTTGGGTAAAGAGTAAACTCTTATTCCGGTAGAATAAGAACGTGTGCTATAAAAATTGGATGAAGATGATGGAGCAATTGGCGAGAAAGTGTGGGTTTGGGTTATAAGCTTATGCTTTTGGTGTTTTTGTAATCTGAGAGAAGGAGACGTCGCGAGAAAAGAAATTCCAGGATAAATATTCAGTCGGGAAATCGCCGGAGAAAGCGTAAGAAACAGGCGAACCATTTCACCGACCGATAAATAGAGAGAGAGAGAGAGAGAGAGAGAAACTCAGGCAATGCGGAGACGGAGAAGATGAATTACGGGGGTGAGTTTGGTGCCCAATCCGGATCTAACCGAAATTGGCAAACCGCCGAATGACATTCGGTTTTCTTTTTTCAGTATACATGCCATAAACCGAAAATTTGAAAAAACATTCGGCTTAATTTTCTTTTTCAACGGTTTAAATGTTAAAATTATTATTGTTTTCCGTATCTCTCTATTTCCTATCTTCTCAAAGGGAGACAATAAATATATAAATCGGAAAAGAAATTGAATAGATAAACCGGGAAAAAATCTATAGAATTAATTACATATATGTTTCGGACGAAGCTAGGATGCTGCTGTTTGAAGTAGTAATTACAACCAATAACTAAAGGACCAAACAGAGGAATGTAGTAAAAACCATGATTGTTCAGAAACGCTAAACGCCAGTCGGTCTTAAATATGAATAGTAAAACCTTAAATGTTGGGTCTTCTTGCTAGGGTTGTATCCGTTATATCCGAAATGAAACCTTAAATATCCGTTATATCCGTTTCGATCCGGTATTCGTCTTGATTCGATTCGAAAAATTCGGATATCCGTAAATATTTGGAGCAAAACAAATAGCAAAATGTAGTATCCGTAAAAAACGAAGCAAAGCAAATACCAAAATATTATTTTTTTAAAAGTCGGATATCCGCTCCGCTCCGTAAACTTATAATTATATATTTATATATGTAATTATGTATATACAAATGATATGGTTTGCCTTTGATATATATTTTTCAATCAATTTTGCAGGTGATTATTGTCTGGTTCTAATGTATTTCTTTATCTTATTTTTTTCAGAGATAGAGTCGGCAAACATAACATCGGTACTATATTTATTGATGGTTGATTTAAATTTAGGTCTGGTTGATAAATTTATTAAGTTTGTACTTTTTTCTTGTGTTTGTGTTTGATAAATTTATTAAGTTTGTATTTTGTTCTCGTGTTTGTGTTTTTGGAACTATTTTTGAATGCATGTCAGACAGTAATTTTTTAAGGCATACATATCTAATTTTCTGAAATTTATGTTTTTTGTTTTTAAAAAAATATATTTTTAACGGATCAGATCGGATATCCGCGGATATATATTGAAATTCCGGATATCCACATTTACCGATATCCAAAAAATTTCGGATCGAAACGAATCGAAAACTCAAATATCCGGACGGAGCGGAGTGGATCGCAAATACCAAAAAAATCCAACTTCTTGCAATAAGAATGTCACCATAAGGCTGTCTTTGTTCCACCTTTATCACTCCACGAGTCGCTAACACTGGAAATAAAAAAAAAATCATTTATACTCAGATTTTTCAATGATGCGTGCTTTAATTTTAAGTGATGGAACTAGAAAGGAGGTTATATAGTACCACAGGATTCGTAGAAGAGTTGAGCTGCAGCGCTTCTGTTCATTCCAACAGCGAGCTTGTTAAGAGATTCCACTTGAGCAGCTCCAGGTGTTTCTAAATGTGTCTTGAGCTGACTGTGTTTGGTTTTTATACATCTCATCATTTTTCTATACACATTCATGAATATACACAGCATTTTTCTATCTCATGATTTACCTTTTGATGCTATCTAGTGGTGGAACTATTATCCGGGATTCGAGATCCGCTCTGAAAATCCGGATATCTGAGGAGGTCGGATCTGTATAGTTAAATTATAAGGTCCGGATATCCGGATCCTTTAAATATATTAATTTTTTTTTTTTTTTATTGNATTATATAAAAGTTTAATTTTATCATTATTTTAAATATTTTAATATATTTTTTTAATTTTTACAGATCCGGATCCAAATATCCGCGGATATCTAAATATTTAGGCAGATATCCGAAGTCCGGATATCCCAAAATTTCTCAAAATTTCCCGGATATCCGATCCGTCTCACCCCTAATGCTATTTGTCTTCCCTTCCGAGGGTATGAAATCTGGTTCTGGATCTTGAGTATGTGTAGGTCTAGTTTCCATTAGCACTCCTGTAAAATAAATTACAGAGACAGAAACGAAGTTAGGTTTGTAAATCATTTTTTGAAAATTGTATGGAGATAAACTTACCGTTTTTGGATGAGACATTTGACATTGGAAAATCAATGTCAAAGTCATGTTGGTAGTCTTGGCTGTTCCAGCTTATGTATGGCCTTTCAGGAACTGCTCGAGATGTTTTTGTGAGATTTAGGGGGCTTATCCTCAACCTCTCCCTGGAAAAAGGCCAAGCGATCGAGGAGCTGGTGTGTTATTTGGGGGAGATGTAACCAAGAAATTCTTAAAAGACAACAATCTAGGTAAGTGTTTTTCCCACTCTCATGATGCTCCATGCGTCGAGTTTATGCATTGGCATTACCAAATGTTAGATCTGTTTCAACAAGGAGAAAACAGTAGAGTTTCAAACAAAGGAAACCATGAGAATTTCAATATTCGTTTAAGTGGGATGAAGCCAATACCAAGAATGTGAGAAGAGAAACACCTTGACTTGAAAACACAATAATTCAAGTGAGATTTGGAGCAAACATCAATGACACAACTCTGAAGTTTTAGTTTACTAAAAAGCGGAAGTACGATGCTTGAAAGAGTTGACTATGTGTTTTTTTTTCTATCATGAGATTGCTTTTGGACATGTTGCTTGTGGCTGAACTGAGCCAGGAGGAGAAGCTCATGAAGGTAAAGTTGCTCTTGTGTGCTCATATTACTATCTTGTTACAGTTAATGTTCTAAACTGAAACCATTTAGGGAAAATATTTTATGTTGTTGGATTAGTTAAAATTGCTCTTGTGCGCAAATTTAGTTCATATGAGTTAAGGATTCATGCATGTGGGTATTGGACTGGGAATGGGCTGTATCTAGGTGAAGATACTCAATACAAGTAGAGACATGTTGTAAATTGAAGAAGAAAGTCTTATTGACATAACAAACAAGCTTGTAAGAATAAGGTGACAGCTTCAACATCAACTGCATCAAAACGAAGGAGAGGTGATGTCGACCTAGTAAAATTGTCCAAGGCCATCACTTCTAAGGCAGCCAAATGTTGCAAAGGACAGTCTCCTTTATCTACTATGTTGTAAGCTGGCATATTATGTAGACCATAACACATTTTAGGAACTTTCAAAATCTGATTTTTCGGTTCTATTAAAACTTAAACATTCATAATATGAATTTTTGTTAAAATAGAATGGAAATCCAAATTTGGTTATCTTGAACATACACAATCCCAAATTTGAGAAACATTCATAATCAAAAAGAAACATACACAGTTCTTAACTCTTAAACAAGGAAAACATTTCATCTAACATACACTTCTTCCAACTTCTTCCTAAAAGAGACGATGGTAGAGACATAAACATCCCAACAACACATACAAGAATTTTTTTAACTGTTGCCTTCAGTGTTTTTACTTCACACTTGAGCTTCTTTGTCTTCTCCACAAGCTTCTCTAGTTCTCTAGCTTGTCCAACAAATGCTTCTCACAATCATCTAATTGCGTTGTAACTACATATGTGACTCATTCCTATACAACAACGTCCTATGTCCGAAAGATTACAAATCAAAATTTAAACCCAAACCCGAATCATCAAATCACTTCACATCGACAAATCTATTTATAATTGAAACTGAGAAACAAAAAAAAAAACCACAATCTGAGGTTAAAAACATAAACCCATAAATCATAAACGAAACTAAATCTCTACCATAAATCTCGTACCTTGTTTATGGACAGATTCGATTTCGCCCACAAATCCTCAGTGCCCAATCCGGATCTAACCGAAATTGGCAAACCGCCGATTGACATTCGGTTTTTTTTTTTCAATATACATGCCATAAACCGAAAATTTGAAGAAGAAAAAAACGAAAGAATTGAACCGAGCCGAGGTTCGGTTTTGGCTAGACCACGGCGATAGGGAACTCTCTATCTGGTTTAGAGTTGGAGCAAGTTGAAGTAATGAATGAGCTTTTACCATTTCAATTTCTTTCGTTCACTTCCTTCAAAAGCATTCCTGTCTCCGTATTTCCTTCATCTCCGGCGAAGGATCCGGCCGAGAGCTTGATGTTTCGTTTTCCTCTACTTATTTGGCTGGTTAAAAGTTTAGTTGACGCGAAACTTCTTCTGTCTGAATAGTGAATACACACACGAAAGCAAATCCAGGTGATCTCTTTTGTCTTCCATCTTTTTCTCTAGATCCAGATGAAATCATACCCGTTCCTTGTTTAATCCCTGAGCCTAATTCGAAAAGGTTGTGAAGTTTTCGGCAAATTAACACTGTAGAAAGATCTTTTAGGGTTTGATGTTTTCACATTTTCCATAGTTTCTTAGTCTACAACATCCAGATGCCAGATTTTATATCCAGGTGATGATTCACTTCGAGATCTGTAAACACAAAGGGTTTTAAGAAAATCATGTAACAGAAAGATACGGAGGTGAATACAGCTTGTGTCGAGTTTATGCGGAGAAACAAGAATTTTGCTTATGTGAACAATTTATGTTCTCTGGTTTGTTAAATTGAATCTGCTGCTCAACAAAATTGATGCTGAGACCGAAAAACCTTTTTTTTTTTTTTGCAGGACAAATTTGGTGGGTTTTGGAAGAGATTAGGAGGTTCCACATTGTTTGGTGGTTTCAACTATGCTACCTAGTGGGTTGAAAGAAACCCAACTCCGCGAGAGCAACAACAGCCAGAAGGTCCATCCTCAACCAATGGAAGAGTCTATCAATCAGAATCCAGAAGCTATGGAAGCTCTTATTTCCAATTTGTTTGGAAACATCTCGTCTTTGAAATCGGCTTATATCGAGCTTCAATCTGCCCATACGCCTTACGATCCCGAGAAGATTCAGGCAGCGGACAAAGTTGTGATTTCTGAACTCAAGAATCTTTCGGAACTGAAGCATTTTTACAGAGAGAATAACCCCAAGCCTGTATGCGTCTCTCCACAAGACTCTCGTTTAGCTGCAGAGATTCAAGAACAGCAGAGTCTGCTGAAGACTTATGAGGTCATGGTGAAGAAGTTTCAGTCTGAGATTCAGAACAAGGATTCTGAGATCAGTCAGATGCTGCAGAAGATCGAGGAAGCAAACCAGAAACGGCTTAAGCTTGAGAAGAATCTCAAGTTAAGGGGAATGTCTACAAACGAATCTTCTGGTGGAGACGGCAATTTGCACTATCCTGACTTGACCACTGAACTCTTTATATCAACTTACGAAGCTGCTTCCAAAGCCGTGCATGATTTCTCCAAGCCGCTAATCAACATGATGAAAGCTGCGGGATGGGATCTTGATTCTGCAGCCAATTCAATTGAGCCTGATGTTGTTTACGCCAAGAGGCCTCACAAGAAATATGCATTTGAATCATACATTTGCCAGAGGATGTTCAGTGGGTTTCAGCAGAAGAATTTCTCAGTAGACTTAGAGAGTGCAACGGCCGATGACACAGAGACCTTCTTCTGCCAGTTTCTTGCTCTCAAGGACATGGATCCACTAGATGCTCTAGGGACAAACCCGGATTCCAATTTTGGTAAATTCTGCAGGAGCAAGTATCTCATCTTGATCCATCCAAAGATGGAAGCTTCTTTCTTTGGAAATCTAGACCAGCGTGACTACGTGACAGGAGGTGGGCATCCGAGGACCGTGTTTTACCAGGCGTTCTTGAAACTTGCAAAGTCGATATGGATCTTGCACAGGCTTGCTTACTCGTTTGATCCAGCCGCAAAGATCTTCCAAGTGAAAAAGGGTAGTGAGTTCTCTGATTCATACATGGAAAGTGTTGTGAAGAACATAGTTGTGGATGAAAAAGAAGAGAACCCAAGAGTTGGTCTTATGGTCATGCCTGGGTTTTGGATTGGTGGTAGTGTGATTCAAAGCCGAGTTTATGTTTCAGGTGTGAAGGTCGTTGAATGAAGGACATTCTGGTGTCCCTGAAATCTCGAGAGAACTGTCTTAAAGCTTCCCACTTTGTTGTGTAACTTTTATTTTCCTGCTTGTTATAAATTATATTTTCAGTAAGCCTACATGTAATTGTCCAGAATTCATAAGCAAACAAGATATCTATTATTAAAATAAAAAAAAATAAAAAACAGGAAGGAGGAAATTATTGCCCGCCTTATCTGATTTCTTCGACTCTTGGTCCTAGCAATGAATGGGCCTCTATATGCTCTAAGTGCCTGAACCCATATTATGGGCCTAATAATTGGGCCGTAATAGAGTGAGCACGTGGGCCGAAAGGGGTCCAGTCTCCAGTGCTATCTAACGCCGTCTACATCGTCTTCAGCTTCACGGCGATCGTAATCCAATGAAGGTCGTTTATTTCGAATTTCTTTTCAGGATTTACATTTTTGGGTTTACAAGATTACTGAGAAACAAAAATAAACCGAACTTCAGGTTCAGGTTCGCAAAAAATTTCTATAGGTTAAAATTTGGATTAGATTATATAGAAAATGAAACAATATAAACTTAATCTTTTCGATTCATATTCAGATAAATAGGTTTCTTACACTTCAATCAAAAACAAAAGTAATAATAACCAACACAGATTTTTTTTCTGCATAAAACTACATAACACAAAGACAACAAGGTAACAAATGGTCCTCAATAGCAAATAGATGACACTATCCACAACCAAACCCAATGAATCAAAAAGAAAATATAAAGAGAGTAACAAACAGACCAATGCAGTTACACAAAAGAAGAAAAATGCAATGTGGAGTAAAGGTCCAAAAAACTTTGATCAATTACTTGTTAAGCCAAGGGTATACGTCCGGCGATGAAGGAAGCCTCGCCGTTAACACCTCCACACCTGTCTCCGTTACCTGCGAAAAAGCACATTAACCTTTGACTGATACCAAAATTAATGACTTTTTAAAGGTTTTACAAGTTTTTACCAAGAGGGTATGCTCAAACTGAGCACTGCGTTTCCCATCTGCGGTAACTGCGGTCCATCCATCAGGCCATGTACGATCCCTCCACGACCCTAACATGACAATGTCCTTATGGTATTAACTGGAGAGATTCACTAAGGAGTTGACGAAAATTATAATAAGCAAATGCAAAAACACTCACCTGCGTTGATCATTGGCTCGATTGTGAAAGTCTGACCAGCTTTCATCACTCCAACTGCTTTGTTTCCTGATTTCGGGGTTAAGGGAATTTACACTGTAATAGACTAACAGGACAACAACAAACCAGGTACTAAAATCTAAAACAGATGTTTTATTATCTGCGATCTTAAACCAAGTCACAAAGGATACTTGCATAGTGTGGAATGTTTGGGGCGCAATGGAAGAGATCCCCAATACCATGACCACAATAGGATCTCACCTGTTTAACCACCACAAGTAAGTTATCATCTAGGCAAAGGTTCTACAAACAGATCCTGTGATGGTTGTAGAGACGCAAAAAAAACTAGATTTTACCACTGATAACCCAGACATTGTAGCATGGCGGTTGACTATCTCTCCAATTTCACGAAATCGAACTCCAGGTTTAACTGAATAAGAAAAAGAAAGAAAACCACAGAAACTCTCAATAATTTAGTCGTATAACATAACAGTCAAAACATAAAAGCTGTGAACAGGTAAAGCTTAGGACCTACCACTTGCTATGGCTTTTTCCAAGCACTCGTATGTGCACTTAACTAGTTGACGTGATGCTTCGTCAACATTTCCAACAAAGTATGTCTCATTAAGGTCGCCTACCCATAAATCATACTGTTAGATAGGATCGCTAGAGGTAACAAAATCACTACAAATAATCAATTTTCTTCAGGAGATAACTTACCATGGCAACCTTTATAACAAACTGTTACATCAACATTTACTATATCCCCATCTTCTAGTTTTCTGAAGAAATTAAAGCACAAAGAGTAATTAGCGTAAAATTTCCTGGATCTTTTTAGCTATTTGTCAGGGAGGCTCCAAAATTTCCAGACATAAGCATACCTGGCGTCCGGAATTCCATGACAAATCACTTCATTAACAGAACTGAAAGGGAATATCCAAAAGATTCAACTTTAGAAAGCAGAGGATAAACATGGTAGAGGTAATAATGTACATGCAAAAGAAGTGCCTACGTGCAGCAAGATTTGGGAAAGAAATAGTAGTTGAGGGGTGATGGATATCCTCCTGGCAGAGCATAAGATTATATAATAATAGTTATAATGCTGTGATGGATGGACTTGAATGATTGAATTCCCAAAAGGATATGAAAAACTTAAAGGTACAAACCTGCTGCGATAGTTGCTTCGTGAACCACTCGATCAATCTCATCAGTTGTCACACCAGGGCGAATCACCCTAGCCGCTGCATCCAATACCTCCCTGGCAATCTGATAACAGAATATATTCAAGTGAGAACCTTGACAAAAGATCAGATAATGGAAATGCAGACCATTGGCATTAAAGCAAAGAAAGAAAATAACACTAACTTTACAGGTCTCACGCATTCTCCGAATTTGTTCAGGCGTTTTTATCTACAATGCAAGTATAAAACCTTGTCAGTTGTAAATGATAAAGATGAGTATCCAATGAAACCAAAAAAAATATACAGTAATGAGATACAAGATTTGAGATCATAGCTCCGGATTCAAGACAACTGATTGAACAAAAAAAAATTATCAAAGCATCGCTAACCTCAACAACATGTTGTAGCTCACTGTTTGGTTCAATTTTGGGAGTCCCCTGGATGTGAAAAATGGAAGAAAGTTTGTTAGCAGCATATAACAGGGAAATAATTAGAAACTATCAACTCATTGCAAGACAAGCTAGATCTACACAGACATAGCACATAAAAAAATGGTTATATAACAGCTTATGTGCAAGTGTTGAGACTAAACCATTCTTTGATAAATGGTTATTCCATTATTCCATTATTAAATCGAACTGAATACGGTTCGACTTTTCCAGTAATAAAGTACTTAGTGCAAGAGAAAAATAAATCCAGATCACAGAGTGATAAGGACTTACGTCAATTGCCCAGTCAGGTTTATCAATTTCAGCAGGCACAACACGCTTGGTAGATATGGGATATTGCTTCAGGGGCCTACACAACGCAAGAAGAAATGAAAGCTCCAAAATGGGGAAGAACTAACAACATAAGAAAAAAAAGTTATGCAATATCTAATCAACATATGATTTGATTTGTATCCCTCAGTCCTATCTTGAGGGAAGACAGTAAAATAGAGAATAAGGAAGAAACTCTAGGTTACGAACCCTGTCCAATCAAAGTGTGGAAGCTTAGGTGTTCTAGCCTGCCCTTTCTTCACACAATACAGCCAACCTTGAGAAATTAGATCAGAATTCTGGTCTCCGGGAAGGGATTTCGCAATTGAAGACAGCTGAGCTTTCACGTGTACTGATTTATGCGAGCTCCAAGCTGCTTTGAAACAGTCTTGAGTGCTGTTCGCATAAAACAGAAAGAAACAAAAAATTAGAACTTTGAAAACGAAGTCGTCATGAAGAAAGTTGAAGATTCCGCAATCAAAAAAGGATGGAGAGACAACATACCAGAAAGAAGCTCCTTCACGAGGAAGCTTCAGCTCCATGCATTTCGGACACCTGTGAGCATAAGGAAGCAGTTTACACATGCTTGCCTAGGGCCAAAGAGGATTTCAATTGGAACCAAGAAAATCGAAGTGAACATCAGCATCCTATACCCTAATCTAATTAAAAACAACGGTTATCGAAATCATCAAGAAACATCGAATTTTGGAGCTAGATTGATACCAACTTTGCAAGTAAAATCCAAAGAAGAAGAAGACGAGGATAATGATGGGTAATTACGTACTGAAGATGCGCTGGCTTCTCGCACCGAGCACACGAGAGAGTAGCAATGTTCGATGCATCTGATTCACCGGCCATTCAATTTTCTTCAGTCTCGTCTCTTTAGCTCGAAGCAGCGTCTGCGATTGAATACAGTAAGAGGTAAGCCCTCCACAGTTCAATCAGAGAGAAAGAGTGGAGAGACTCTAGGGTTTATCGACCGCTGTTGAAATTAACAACTTCAAAACGGCGTCGTTCGTTGAATCTTTTCTTTCTTTTTTTTGGTTTAAGTTATCTTTATACAAAACCAGAAAATTTGACATATGCATTCACTATGCATCGGTATCTTTTTTTAAGTGGTTTGACACGAAACTATAGTTTGTTCCTAACTAAATTCGCCCTTTTTAAAAAACTAAAATCTTAAGATAAAACATCATTTTTTCAAGCACTGAATTTGATTCCAATTTTGTACGATCAACTACAAAACTATTTCACAATCTATCTATATTATTAAAACATAAACAGTTTTGAAATTTGTTTCCAAACACCTCTTATTTTTTAAAAATAAATTAAACTTGTTGTCAAACAGTTATTAAACACGTTGTCAAACATTTATTAAATATATTATAAATTTAAAAAATATAAATTAAACATATTTGAATTAATAACACTTAAATTAGTTTGTATTGTTCGTTCGCGAAAGCGCGGATTTAGAATATAGTTTACTTTAAAAACACAACCATTGGCTCGTACAGACAATGCATAGTACTGCCAATAGTAGAGAGTACTTCTTCCATTGGTGGCCCAAATAGCTAATAGACCAGGCTTTACAGAATTAAAGGGCCCAAATATATCGCCGCGCATGACCCAAACCACCAAATAGCCAATTAACCATGAACGAGGGGACTATTTTACAAGTAAAAACAATCGATAGAAAACAAAAACAAAAAATGTATTCTCTCATGCATGCGGCTTGTCTCTGCCTTCGTTCATGTTAACTAGTGTGATTTTTTTTATTTTTTTTGACAAAACTAGTGTGATTTTTGCTAACAAAATTTATGATATCTCGGACTCGGATTACACAAAGTATCATAAATGTTACAGCCACTGGTAAATGCGAAGCGAATGTGTTAAATAACGTGTCTTTTTAATTACTATATCTCTAAAGTAGAATCAGCTGAAAAGTACAATGATTACTTGAAAATTACGATAAGCTATCAAATTTGAAAAGGTCGATCCATGCTTTTTCTCTTTTTCTATATAATTAAAAAAAAATATTAGTCTCTTCATGTCTGTTTTATGTTTGGACCGGAGAATTTCTACCCAAAAAAAGAGTGGCGACTGTTTAATGGACGTTTTAGCAAAATTTACGATAGGTAAAGACATAAGAAAAAATTTATCTAGAATCCACTTACAAATATATTGGAATTTGTTTTTATAACCGCGAAAATTTAGACCAAAAACTTGTAGAAATTCATATTTTTGTCATATAAAATGTTTATAGCGCCGCCAAAAACGAACTAACCATAGAAATGGTATATGTATTCTATCATTGGACCTATTTATCACTGACAACAAAAGCAACAAAAATTGAAACTAGTTTAATTTAAAACCAATTTTACCAACAACAAAAAAATAGTTACCATTTTTTTAATGAACTAATGCATATACCAAAAAACAAAACAAAAAATTGCGATTGTTGCTATCAAACTACGTAGCAACATTTTCATATCATCTTACATCAAAAGTTTTCATATGTTTCTTAACACTTATCATCACTAATACATTTACGAAAAAGTCGATTTGTTATTGACCTTTTTCTTAATGATTTGTTATTAACTTATTAACAAACAAAATGTAATTAAGAGGAACAACGACACAATATGAAATGATTACGATCGAGGACAAAACGAAGACAGCCAAACAAAGTATTTGCGGGCCTCAAACGGAAACTTGTATTATAAGAAATCAGTACCTTATACTAAAACTTATTGTGGAAAACCGAATCTTCCTTTAATAGTTAAAATGATAAGTTTCAATTTAATATTCGTGATTCGTCCTTTCGATAACGAGGTTTTAACGATCTTAAGTCTATCATTGCTACAGCTTTTGTACTTTTTTTTCTTTTGCGTGAGAATTTTAAAAACTAATGTGTTTATATACAATTAGATATAATTAATACATATGATAAGATATAGATGTATGGAACATATATGTGCACTGCAGCATATGCATATATATATATGAAAATAGGGGTTTATTGCTTAAATCAACATGAGTGGTCATGCACAAATTAGATCAAAATCAGCTTAGATCGTTTTTGAGATTTCAAAAATTCAGTTCATTCAGGTAATTACTTCAATATTACAGACTATTATTATTTTTCATTGTATCAATATGATTTTTTGTCCACCCTATATGTTTTATATATAGGCAACAATTTGTCATTACGAAGGTGAGACTTGAGAGTGTATTAATGCTTCCCTGTGGATGTAAAAAAAAGTGTTCGGTTGAGGTGAGGAATGTCGTCAAAACGATTGTTGTTTTAAAATACTTGTTAAGTAAAATACTTGTTAAGTATATTCATGATATAATTTTGTCAAAAGACTAGATTAATTGTGATCGTACTCAATTTGGTGATCACCTCTTCATCCATTGATTTTATTTTATATCTATTCTAAAAAAAAAGATCTCTATGGATAATCCATAGTTTCAAAAAAAAAAAAAAAAGATAATCCATGAAAAGACTAATTAACGTCCAGAGGTCAAATCATATCGTTACTTCGTCGTCAAATGAAAAAAAAAACATATAAATAAACTTCGTTACCAATAAAATAAGGAACGTTTATTTTTTTGGGTCGTGCTTAAAAAGTCAACTTAGACCAGATGATAATGTTGGTAATCTACCCATAGATTGAAACATGTCTACGTTTTCTGCTAGTTTTTGTAACCTCGTTTCTTCCGTCTACGTTACGTGTAACGCAGGCTTGTGTTGAACGGCGACGTTTCAAGATTCCAGAGCTTGAATGATATATACTACCAATTAAGTAAACCTTTCAACAAAAGTCTAATTTTGCACAAAACAACTCTTTTTGTATTCTAATTCTAATATTAATCAGAAACCAACAAAAAAAAGTCTAATTAAGTGAGCACAAAGGAATGGGAAAAAATTATATGTTCTTGTCATGTTGCGGCTTAATTCTTGAGAAGGCTATAGTGGATGACCACGATCTATGATGTAGAAACCTTAGGCCTTAGAGTTTGCATAATTTCGTTGTCTTGTGTCCAGAGTCTCGACCAAGCGGCCTTACATGTTAAGTAAATATTAAATAAATAATCATTTTTCAAAAATTATAATTTTGTAAAGATTAAGAAAAGTTGGTTTCAAATCATAATATATTGATGAGAAAACTTATATATCATACATTTTTATACACTAGAAAAAAAATAATTACATATATTAAAGTAAATAAAATTACATAATATATTCCTTTTTGTTATAGATCTACATCTATGAATCGAACTATAAATTAAATGATATAATTTTAATGATCAGAGACCTAATCTGTAATGGATTTGACCTGCAATTTTTTTTTTTTTAATAGAGATTCCTTAGAAAAAATATTCGTCAGTTTGCTTCACAAATTCTTAACTCCGACGGTCGACTGACATCTAATTGTCACGGTATTTGGATTTTTGATTTTTTTAAAATGAGTTGAAGACTCCCTGCAAAACAAATGCCTAACTGTCGGTATTTGGATATTATTATAGATAACTAGATTAAATATATATATATATATATTATGTTTTTAACAGACAAATTGTAAGAAACAAAGGATTAACGTAGGACTCCAACGACGATTGTATATGGTGCCTTTCTCATTATTGGTTTTTAAGTTTTAGTCTTCGCATTTTTTAAACCCACTAAACCTAATTATAAAAACGCAAGTTGTATTACGTTAGCTAGTCTTCATTTCTCATTCATTTTAATGTTGACGGACAACTTTCTAGTAGTAGAAACATATATAGCTGTGCATTGCATGTAATCAATTCTTCAACCACTTAATAATCAGTTTTTTGATGGATAAGATCATTAATATTATTGCTTTTTAATATGACTAACCTACCATTGATATAGTCTTACGTCCTCTCAATTTGTTTATTTTTTTAATTTTTAAATTAACATATACTAATTATAGAGTTAAATCTATATATATCCCATTACCAACTTAATTAGATTAAGTGCAGTTCACAAAAGTCATATAAATTATGTTCCACTAGTCCGGAAATTTTATAAATTCTACCCACCAAAGATTCATTTCAATTACTCTGAACATGACCGTTAACCCAAATTAAAAGTTTATCTAATGTGATTTTTATAAAATGATTTGTTAGATATGTTGATTTTATAATTAATTGGACGTTGTGACTTAATAGTTAATATCCATGTTCTAAAGATCAGCCGCCTAACCGCTAGGCGGCGACAGATTTTGGCGATTTATAGGTAATCCGTTCAATAAATAGGGTGTCCGATTAATCTTTGTCTAGGCCAATTAATCTCGTATATGCCGATTAATTTCCGCCTAAGCCGATTGATTTCCGCCTAGGCAGTCGCCTAGTCCAGTTTTTTTTAAAAATAATAATTAAGTTGGTTCCAAAATTTGATAAATCCAATTTATGTTCATATTTTTAATGACCTAATATATGTGTTTTATCCATTCTTGAGCACAATATTATATTAAAACTATAAATTATAATGAATTAACATGTTAAAAAAATATTAAAAAGGTCAAAAACTAATCTCCGATTAATCCCCAATTTTTGTGCTAGGCGTTAGGCCAAACTTGACCGCCCAACTAGCGCCTAACGATTTTTTGAACATTGGTTANGTCGGAATTCCGTCGGAAAAGGTCCGCCGGAAGTCCGTCGGAAAGACGTCGGAAAAAATCCGTGGGAAATCCGTCGGAACATCGACTGATTTTTCCGACAATTATCTGTCGGAATATCCGTCGAAATAAACGTCTGTCGGAAATCCGTCGGAACATTTCCGATCAAATATCCGTCGGAACTCCGTCGGAAATAATGCTGTCGGTAATCCGTCGGAGAATATTCCGACGGCCTATATCCGTCGGAAATCCTTCACAAAAACTACCGTCGGTAATCCGTCGGAAATTTCCTACGGATTTCCGACGGATATTTTTTTCCGACGAGCTTGAACCGACGGATAAATTCCGTCGGAAATCCGTCAGAAATGGCCTTTTCCGACGGATTTCCGACAGAAACTGCTGTGGGAAAACGCATGTTTTCTTGTAGTGATAATAAAATCTAGCGCGGATAGTTCACTTGATCTAAGAATAATGTTATTGGGAAAGTTGAGTTTTTTCCATCCGATTACGGATCTTTGCTTATTTATACCTTAACATGTATTATCAAAAGTTGGTTTTGGCCGAGGAAAATTATAGGCCTAAAGTCCATATTTAAAAAAAAAAAAATCGGTGTATGACAAAAAGATTAATGGATATTGTTGGTAATTCCTTATCGCAAAGGTAAGGAATATATAGTTTTAATAGTAACTAATCACAAAAACAGTAACAACTAGCACTGAAAACGATATTTTCATCTGTATTTTACCGTTACTTTTTCTATTTTAACTATTTTAGTATTGTTTACGATTTTTTCTTTCTGCTAAAAAACTATTACTAGGTTGTATACCAATCGTTATTTTAGTTGGGAAAGCTTTAGGGGAGAATATTGTTTGATTATGTACACACAAAAAAGTTTGCCATTTTCAAAATACTTATATATATATATATATATCACTGGTGAACACGCAAGAAAGATTACACAGAATCTATAGGAAAAAGCTAAGGTATCCCTTTATACATTTTCTTTTTTGCCGTTATAGTCTAGAATTTACTTTAACCTAAAAACTTTTATTTGTTTTAATAGTAGAAAAGAATTTTGCAAATGGCTGGTCGTCGTATACAGTGCGCTACGGTAAACGAGTCGTATATATCGATGAAACAAACCAGTGTAAAATTCGAAGTTGACGTCTAGACCGACTAGACGAGACGTCAACGGTTGATTAGTCTTTGTGGATAGCGATTACACTGTCTCTGCCTTACATGCATATAATTTTTTTTATTATTGTTGTTACAACCACATAAATAAACCAATCTAATTATATAGAGGCATGACTTTGAATTTTTATTCTTCTTTCATTTAAGAGACTTTTGGACATCCGATATATTGAGTTACCTCCCATAGACGCATATATGCCAATAACGTTATTGAGTATTTTTTTTATAAAAAAAAATGTTGTTGAGTTTCACAACTAAAATTTTATAAATGTGTTGCTGAAAAAAAAATTATAATGTTCTTACTACTAAATACGACTTCTGCTAATTAATAAACATATTATTTTCATGCTATCATAATTATGTCGTTTCTAAGATTTCGTATATAAATTCGATTGTGGCATTTTTTTTACCTGATTGAAAATAATTTTACATTATTTTGTCGCCTACTCAAATTTTAGCTTTATATTGCACACGTCAAAAAGAGATAGGCCAAACTTGAAAATTATTTCTACATAGAGAATATATGACGGCATGATGGTCACCAATTCATTGGTTGGTATAGACATAATTAAATACTTGTTTTTTCTTCAACTATTATGAAATGACATATTAATATATTTAAATTATTTAATTATAAAAGCATAAGTCACCCATACATCTATATAAACACATCGATTCAAGACATCAATCTCATCATCCAATACCTTTAAACACAAACTTCTTTCTCAGAACATTTGGTCTTATAATGGCTTTCCGAGTTTATATTATTACCTTTGTGTTCTTATGCATTTTCGTGGCATCGACCGTTTCGGGTTACAACTCGAAAGACGTGAAAGCGTGGTGTAGCCAAACTCCAAACCCTAAACCATGCGAGTATTTCTTAACCCATAACTCAAACCAAAAACCCATAAAATCTGAATCCGAGTTCCTCAAAATCTCAATGAAACTCGCTTTGGACAGAGCCATCCTCGCCAAAACCCACGCGTCTACACTAGGACCAAAGTGCCGCGACACACGCGAAAAAGCTGCTTGGGAAGATTGTCTTAAGCTCTACGACTTCACCGTCTCTAAAATCAACGAGACGATGGACCCAAACGTGAAGTGCTCGAAAACAGATGCGCAAACATGGCTCAGCACGGCTCTAACTAATCTCGACACTTGTCGAGCCGGGTTCTTAGAGCTTGGTGTTTCCGATATCGTTCTTCCTTTAATGTCAAACAACGTCTCAAATCTTATATGCAATACACTTGCCATTAACAAAGTTCCTTTCAACTATACCCCACCCGAGAAAGATGGGTTCCCTTCATGGGTCAAACCCGGTGACCGGAAGCTTTTGCAAAGCTCGACGCCAGGAGATAACGCGGTGGTGGCTAAAGACGGGTCTGGTAATTTCAGAACGATTAAAGAAGCGATTAACGCGGCTTCAGGGAGTGGTAGGTTCGTAATATATGTGAAGCAAGGCGTTTACAGTGAGAATCTTGAGATTCGAAAAAAGAATGTTATGTTGAGAGGAGATGGTAAAGGAAAAACAGTTATCACCGGAAGCAGAAGTGTTGGAGGAGGAACGACCACGTTTAATTCAGCTACTGTCGGTACGTATGGTTACAAAACTACAAAGAAAATTTTATTTTTATTTATTTAGTATATGTTTTAGTTTGCGAAATTTTACGTGCATGAATGAACACACCAAAGTAGATAGCGATTTCGAAAGTGATGTATAAGAACCACGCTCCGCGTCTTATAGGTTTTATAGATTCATTAGTTTAGATTTGGGTTTTAGTTATCGTTGATATCTTTTTCTTGCAAAGTAAATTTATTTTATTTTTTAAAAAAATTTTGTTAAAAAAGTAAATTTATTTCCATACAGTTTTATGGAAAGTATTAGTCAATTCAGTTTTTTCTATGCTTCGTTTGATATTTAGAAGTATACGCAAACCTCTATTATTTATTACACAATTATTTACAGAATCATTAGCGTGATATTAAAAAACTATATGGATTTGTTTGACAATCCACGAATTGACACAATAATTTATACGAATCGTTAAATTTGATAAATCCAATAGAATTGCCTTTTATGCTTGATTTAGGTTATTTCGCAAATCTATTTTGATAAAAGTAAAAACAATTTGTCATTTCACAAATCTGATAATTAAATTCAAAACTTTATAATTAATTATTTTCTCCCTTTTCCTCCGTAATTTAATTATATTTTAGATGATGTACAATTTTACCATACACATCGTGATAATATATTAGATTACGTGATAATTCGACAGATGACATAATTAAAAAAGTAACTAATCGTTTTTATACTCTTTTCTCAAATCATTACAGCGGCGGTTGGAGACGGGTTTATAGCGCGTGGAATAACGTTTAGAAACACGGCGGGTGCAAACAACGCGCAAGCGGTAGCTCTAAGATCCGGGTCGGATCTATCCGTTTTCTATCAATGCAGTTTTGAAGGTTACCAAGACACGCTCTATGTTCACTCCAACCGCCAATTTTATCGTGATTGCGACGTTTACGGAACCGTTGATTTCATCTTCGGAAACGCAGCCGCCGTTCTCCAGAACTGTAACATCTTCGCACGCCGTCCACGTAGTCGCACCAACACAATCACCGCACAAGGAAGATCCGACCCGAATCAAAACACGGGTATTATTATCCACAACTCTCGGGTCACCGCAGCTTCGGATCTCCGTCCCGTTTTGGGATCCACCAAAACTTATTTGGGTCGACCCTGGAGACAATATTCCAGGACAGTATTTATGAAGACTTCTCTCGATAGTCTGATTGATCCACGTGGATGGCTTGAGTGGGATGGTAATTTCGCTTTGAATACTCTGTTTTATGCTGAGTTTCAGAACACGGGTCCAGGTGCTTCGACTTCAGGTCGAGTCACATGGCCTGGGTTTCGGGTCCTTCGTTCTGCCTCGGAGGCTTCAAAGTTTACTGTTGGTAGTTTTATTGCCGGTAGTTCTTGGATTCCGTCAAGCGTGCCGTTTACTTCTGGTCTGTGAAAAAATATACCTGATTAATTCAAATATTACATGATATATGATGCAAAGTTGTATATACGACGCAATTGATTGGTCTATTACAAAGAATAAATATTGTTTCTTACAATGTAAAATTGGAAATTCCTGTATAATTATATAGTAGTGCCATGTAATTTCATTTTTGTTCTAAATATATTGTATTCTGTATTTCTGAAATAAATTTATCATATGATTAAAAAATTAAGGAATCTTCATTTTGTTCGTTTCGTGTTTTGCAAACCCCAACTAGACGTCCTTGTTGAGTGAATGGGTTAATCTGAAGGTCGTATATAATGAGCCTTATGGCCCCGTACGTAAGGCTTGTCCATGACCCCAACCATGACCCAACGTTACACAGATGTTTATGATAAAAAGTTTATAAAAAGCGAAATGAATTTTCTTTTTATAAAAAACAAAAAAACCCACAGACAAATAAGAAGAAGAACAATTCACTGCTCCAATTAAACATGACACACGAGCTTAGCTTTTGGTTTAGTAAATTTTCTTGGACAACAAAGTCAAGACAGATAAAACACCCAAAAAAATCATATCAGAACTGTAGATTCGATAGAGAGCGAGAAAATTCAAGAGCAAAGACGAAATTTAAGTTAAGGTTACATATTTAAGTCGATCTGGACGAATTATCCTGATTTTCATTTTGAGGATTTTTTGGATCTGGATTCAATTTGGGAATTTCGTTTACACATGTTCCTTTTTTTTTTTGTTTTTTAACAACGCAAAACATATTGTTTTCATTTAACTTCGGCCGTCCGATTAGGTTTTAGAGTTTTCCTTCATTAACTTTAGTTTTTAGAGTTTTTATATTAGGGCCCTTTATATAACGTTTATAGTCAGGGGTTTGTTCTCGATCCATTTATATAAGTGATTTTTTTCATTTTTCATTTTTTTTTTGACAGAAAAAAGTTATTTTTTCATTAAAACCCCTTCAAATAACATAATGAAACATAGATGTTAAAAAATAAATAACATAATGAAACATAGATGTTAAAAAATAAATAACATAATGAAACATAGATGTTAATTTTTTTTTTTTGAACATTACGAAACATAGATGTTTAAAAATAAATAACAGGATGAAATATTTTTTTTGTTTTTAAAAACTGTTAATAAGAAGATTCCTCTCATAACACCCATTCCACTAATCACGCATCTTCTTCTTTTTTCCCGGCAAAACAAAAACACTAATCAAGTGTCTTAAACCTTAGTGCAAGAGCTGTCAACATCACTCTTCTTTACTTTTTTAGGAATCGTCGGAGATGGAGATGGAGATGGAGATGGAGATGGAGAGCGTTAGGGTTGCCGTCAACATACGGCCGTTGATTACGGCGGAGCTTTTGGACGGATGCTCCGATTGCATCACCGTTGCTCCCAATGAACCACAAGTATTTATTGGGAGATCGGTGAGATCGACCATATCAAAA
Organism: Eutrema heterophyllum; assembly: GCA_002933915.1. NCBI lineage: Eukaryota > Viridiplantae > Streptophyta > Magnoliopsida > Brassicales > Brassicaceae > Eutrema > Eutrema heterophyllum. The sequence goes on along the minus strand of PKMM01010180.1, from coordinate 210,137 downwards.
TTATGGAAATCACCAAGAATGATTTAGAAGATTAAGATATACGCAAATATCTTAATTAGGAAATTTACCTTTATCTCTAAATATATTATTTACATTTATGTTTATCTTAATATAGGAAATATAGATTACTTCTACCGCTATATAAGTCTATGTATTAAGATAAACATAAATGTAATATATTATAAAGGTAAATTTATCTTGTATATTCTATTTAGAAGCTCAAGGGTTTTAAGTTAGTATTGGAGATATCTTGGGAAACAAGATTGTATCTTGTGAACCAAATGTTGTGGGCCATAAGAGCCCGATTATGAAGTGAAGTCCGTGAACCCAACCGAAGAATATTATTTTATTGTGATAAAGATTATGAAGATTTACATTATTTGGTGTTATCAATATGTCAATGTTAAAACTATATATATGGGTCTTTTGATCTTGTATCAAAATAACTCAATAATATATTTTATTCTATAATATTTGACATGGTATCAAAGCCTTCGATTCTGGTTCTTTAAATTCCGCATTAGATATGATCATGAACGTTAGTGTAAGTGATAATGAAGAAGACGGCTCCGCTGATGCCGACGATGAAGATGACGTGAAACACCATCACGTGATTCTTTTGTTCTAGTCTTTAAATCCAAAAGGTTTTCTAGTTTTGTTTTGGGTGTGTATGTGTCTTTAGTCTAAGTCAATCTTTCTGGTTTTTTTTCTTCTTCAAATTAAGTTATTAGTTATAATTTGGGTTTATGTTTTTGAAGTCTAAGAATTTATCGGAAGGTTTCTTAAAGGTTTTTTTTTTCTTAAAAGGTTAGGGTTTTTCCCGGGTTATAGTTTTTGAGATTTATTCTTAATTTTAGATTTTCTCAAAGTTTTTTTTAGTTTTTCCTATTGTGAGTTGAAGCGTTTAGCTTTTGAATTTGAGAAAAAAAGATGAAAACTTTATTTCTTAATCTCTTCTCCATTACAGAAGAGAGTTTGTGCATTATATAGAAAAAGAAGAAGAGAGTCACGACAAGGACACGTCGCAATCTCTCATGATTGCTCTGATCCTCGGAGGGTATCAAATCGGTTATGCAGCTGGATTTTAGCAGGATTAGTACGGAGGTTTGTCTTCTCTTTTGACCTCTCTTTTGATTTATGAACCTTATCTTCTTCATGACCGTTGCATCGAGTTTCTCTTTCAGACGTGATGGGCTTCTTGTTGTTGCAAAGGCCCATAACTTCTTTTGCCTTTACAATTCCTGATTGGGCCGTAACATTTGTCGCTGGCCCAATGTCTGTAGAAACAGTGTTGTTCTCACACCCCCTCAAACTTGGTGGAGATTCAACGCCAAGTTTGAATTGTAAATCCAAGAATGAACGCTCATGAAGAGACTTAGTAAAAGTGTCAGCAAGCTGGAGTGAAGCTGGAATCTTGTTCACGACCAAGGCACTGAGGGCAACACGTTCTCTGACGTAGTGAAAGTCGGTGTCAAAATGCTTCGTTCGGTTATGCATAATTGGGTTTGCAGTCAAGTAAACTGCTGAGAGGTTGTCGCAGAACAATTCCGGTGTAGAGGGGAGCTTAATTCCCATTTCGGCAAGAAGAGAAGCTATCTATTTCAACTCAGTGGCAACTATTGAGAGAGAACGATATTCTGCTTCAATTGATGATCTTGAAACTATGGGATGTCTTTTAGCTGACCACGAGATGATGTTGGAGCCAAGAAACGTACAGAAACCTCTGGTGGATCTTCGAGTTTCCTTGCAACCTGCCCAATCACTATCACTGTATGCTCGAAGAGTGAAATCAGTATCAGAGTGAAGATTAACTCCCATATGTAGAGTCCCTTTTAGATATATGAGAATTCGTTTCAGATTTGAAAAATCAGCCATTGTTGGCTTGTGCATCTTTTGGCAAACATAATTGATAGAGAATTGGATATCTGGCCTGGTGAGAGTGAGATATTGCAGTTTTCCAGCCAAGCTCCTAAAGTAAGTAGGATCAGAGAAAGGTTCGTTATGACCTTGGACCTTGTCTAGTTTCAGAGGGAGTGGTGTGGGCATGGGAGCACAGTCCAGCATTCCAACATTGATGAGAAGATCCGTGATGTATTTCTCTTGATTGAGGAAGAGTCCGTCTTTGTGGAAGTGTGCATGTATTCCAAGAAAATAGTGGAGTGGCCCCATATCCTTCATCCAGAAGGTCGTAGAAAGCGACTCAAGCAATGTTTTGATCAAAACATCATTGTTGCCAGTGAGGAGCATATCATCGACATAAAGTAGAAGGTATAGCACATCATTACCTTTGAGATAGACAAATAAAGAAGGATCTCCCATTGTGCATTTGAAACCAAACTCAAGTAAGAAGAAACTGAATTTATCAAACCATGCTCGTGGGGCTTGTTTGAGTCCATAAATGGCTTTCTTCAGTTTGCAGACGTGATGGGGTCTGTCGGGATCTTCAAACCCAGGTGGTTGTAGCATATAAACAGTTTCTTGCAAGTACCGTGTAGAAAGGCATTTTTAACGTCTAATTGTTTGATGTCCCATTTTTTTACGGTTGCAACGTCCAATACCAGCCTTACCGTTGCTGTCCTGACAATAAGACTGTATGTTTCGAGATAGTATATGCCTTCTTCTTGTTCATACCCTTTCGCTACTAATCAAGCTTTTAACCTGTCCAGGGAGCCATCGGAGTGTAATTTGGTTTTGAAAACCCATTTACAACCCAAAGGTTGAACATCTGATGGAAGTGGAACAAGGTCAAAGGTGTATGTTTCTTGAAAAGTGACCATTTATTCGTCCATAACACCTGTCCAACCAGGGTCTTTGAGAGGCAGATTTCACAGTTTTGGGCTCCGGATAGTTAGTCTTGACACTGTGAAGAGCATATCTGGGATTTGGTTTAAAGATCCCTGACTTTGCTCGGGTCTGCATTGGATGATTAGATTGAACAGTTGAATGATCTTGTAGACTGTCACTGATTGGAGAGTTTGAAACATTAGACTGTTGATTAGATCGAGGATTTGATGAAGTAGAAGCAGACAAAGGTGGGAAGTCTTCCTCGGTAAATAAACATGACATATTGTCTGTAGCAGGCACTGATGAATTTGATGATGAATAATTTGATGCAGAAGGAGACGTCGATGAGCCTGTCCTACATGATGAAGAATCGAAGCTGTTGCATATAGGAACATGATCAAGGCCTGCCTTACACTCAGAACTTCTATTTTCACCAGCAGTAGGCATTAACAAAGAATTGCCGGAGGTGACAGAGGAGGATTGCAAAGTTACAGGAGATGACACAGATTCTTGTGTCGATGATGAAGTGTCTGAAGGAGAATCCGAGGAAGATCGTTGCTGTAGAACACCTAATTGCCACGCAGACAGTAATGGAGATGTAGCTTGAGGAAGAAAGTTATTGTAAACATCAGAGTAGGGAAACTGATTTTCATTGAACAGAACATGCCTGCTAATGTAGACTTTCCCGGAGGGAGGATGTAAGCATCTATAACCTTTGAACTTTTCATTGTATCCTAGACTAACGCATAACAAAGACTTTGGATCAAACTTGTTTTGTGCATAAGGTCTAAGATATGGATAACATCCACAACCAAAGACCCGTAGAGAAGTGTAAACAAGCAGTTTCCCTACAAGCAACTCATAAGGACTCTTGTGACCATCAAGCACATAAGAAGGAAGAAGGTTTCCCAAGTAGACTGCAGTAAAGAAAGCATCGACCCAGAGATGTTGAGGGACTTTGCTTTGAAATAGCATGGAGAGACTGAGTTCTGATATATGTTTATGCTTCCTCTCTGTTATACCATTTTGTTGAGGGGTATGAGGGCAAGATATGAGCTGTTTAATACCAGAATTAGCAAGATGAGACACGAATCTGTTTTTGATAAACTCACCCCCTCCATCACATTGAAACATTGCAATCCTCTCTTGTAATAGATTCTCAACCATCTTTTGAAATAACATGAATATATAGAAGAAGTCTGACTTTAATCTTAGTGGATAAAACCAAGTGAATCTTGAAAAATTGTTGATGAAAATGACATAATAACGAAATCCTTGAGCTTAAATAACAGGAGCAGGTCCCCACAAGTCACAATAAATTCTCTCTAGAGGTCTAGATGAAACAAATTCAGAAGAAGAAAAAGGAAGTTTGCAAAACTTTCCCGCAAGCATCACACACACGAGAGCTTGTTTTATTGAGAACTATGGCTTTAGTCTTTGACAGGTGTTGAAGAACATATTGATGAGGATAGCCCAGCCTCATATGCCATATCTCGTCACTTGTAGCTTGCTGCATGTTGGAGTAGTAAGCTTGAAACTGCAGGTTCTTCAACACATAGAGATCCTTATGTCTTGTTCCCTTGGTCAGCAGTTGCTTTGTCTGTTTGTCCTTAACAATTACACCAGCGGAGTCAAACTCAAAGGCACAAGGATAATCAGAAGTGAGTTTAGAGACTGACAAGAGAGGTTTAGTAATACCATGACAGACTAAAACATCCTATAATGGTAGATTACCTTGGAAACTAGGCATAACTGCAGAGCCAATGTGAGTGATGGGTAAGAAATCCCCATTTCCAACAATCACAACATCATCTCCAACATACGGTTGAGTAGAGTGTAACTGAGCAACCAAGTGTGTGATATGAGCTGTAGCACCAGTATCCAGATACCATTCTTGTCCAGAGGCAGAGTTTTGATCAGAGACACGCATGGCTGCAAATGCATTGGTAAAATCTGGGCATTGATACTCTTGATCAAACCTCTTGTAACATTTGTAAGCTGGATGACCATATTTGTTGCAAATCTGACAGGTGGGTCGATTCCCAATGTTTGTAGAACGAGTGTTGGTGTTGAACTGCTGAGGAAAACCCCTGCCTCGAGTAGAATAAGAGCCTCTTCCACGAGAACCATCAGAAAACTGTCCTCTGACGTAGTTATGTCCTCTGCCACAGTTTGAGTATCCACCTCTGTTGTTGGAGAACTCGCCTCTTTCAGTTTGGAATGCAAGGTGTGGAGAGACAGCTGCAGCAGAAGCTAGATAGGACAATAACTTATCATTAAACCCCGTTAGTTTATAGACCACATCCTCAAATGATAAGCCATACTGAGAATCCATACTGTTCTCAATGACAGTGGAGATAGATTCATACTCACGACCTAGCCCATTTAAAACTCCATAGATCTTTTTCTGATCTGAGATAGGTGAACCTATAAAGTCTAGTTGGTCACACAAATCCCTAATCTCTGACAGATAAGTAGCTAGAGGCCTAGATCCTTTCACAGTAGTTTGAATCCTTCTTTGAATATCAAACTTCATAGTAGTAGAAATATGATTATACTTCTTAGCAAGTGATAGCCATACCTCTTGAGCAGTGCGAAGGCCATAAACAGATCGTAAGACATCTTCAGAGAGAGATCCAAACAGCCATGCCATTACAGTCTGATCATTTTGAATCCACACTAGCAGATCTGGATTAGGAACCTCTGAAAGCATGTTGTCAAACCGGACTGTTGTTGTTGCATCTTGTCGAGGTGTGCCACCGGTAACATGATCCACAAGCTTTTGACTGGCGAGCCAACACTCGAACTGGGATTTCCATATGAGATAGTTCGAAGCAGAAAGCTTTAGCGTGACACATTGAGAGATGTTTAAAGGTGTCGAGACAGCAACTTGAGGAATCGCTGGCACCGGTGGATGGAACGTCGGAGTTCGTAGAGGCGGCGGAGCTGACGGGTCTGGCGCAGGCGGAACTCGATCTGTAGGCGCAGGAGCTCGAGTATGGACCTGTGGATTCCGCGCTAGAGCTGTCGGAGTCTAATCCGGTGTGTGTCCCGGAGTGTGAGCAGGGGTTAATTGAAGCAAACTGGAGCCATCCATGGCTCTGATACCATGTGAGTTGAAGCGTTTAGCTTCTGAATTTGAGAGAAAAAGATGAAAACTTTATTTCTTAATCTCTTCTCCATTATATAAGAGAGTTTGTGCATTATATAGAAAAAGAAGAAGAGAGTCACAACAAGGACACGTCGCAATCTCTCATGATTGGCTCATGATTGCTCTGATCCTTGGAGGGTATCAAATCGGTTATGCCGCTAGATTTTAGCAGGAGTAGTACGGAGGTTTGTCTTCTCTTTTGACCTCTCTTTTGATTTATGAGCTTTATCTTCTTCATGACCGTTGCAGCGAGTTTCTCTTTCAGACGTGATGGGCTTCTTGTTGTTGCAAAGGTCCATAACTTCTTTTGCCTTCACAATTCCTAACTGGGTCGTAACATTTGTCGCTAGCCCAATGTCTGTAGAAACAGAGTTGTTCTCACCTATTACGGGGGAGCTTGATTATTCTTTTACTATTATAAGGGAATTTCTATTGGAACGCTCATGTTTTTAGGTCAATTTTTTCTAGTCCGATTTATGTACTGTCCGAGACAAGGACAATTATTTGTGGAGTTGCAAGAGTTTGCACCCACGAGATGTTATTCCCTTTCTTTTCATACCAAAGACGAGCTAAAGTTCCATCCCGATTTTTTTGAAGATTGAAGTTTAATCCGGAGGAGTCAGTTGACATGTTTTGTCCGTCTTCGACAAGTGTCCACGACAAATGTGTTTTGCTTTGTGATTGCGGATTTCGTGTTTCACGTCCCACCTTTGTCGTGCGGGGGAGTATTGGAGATATCTTGGGAAGCAAGACTTGTATCTTGTGAACCAAATGTTGTGGGCCATAAGAGCCCGATTATGAAGTGAAGCCCGTGAACCCAACCGAAGAATATTCTCTTATTGTGATAAGGATTAGGAAGATTTACATTATTTAGTGTTATCAATATGTCAATATTAAAACTATATATATGAGTCTTATGATCTTGTGTCAAAATAACTCAATAATATATTCTATTATATAATATTTGACAGATCGAAATTGTAATTTTTTTTTCTTCTCGGGAATCAGTTTTATTCAGCCTAAATTGTCCAGGTTTCCTCATGGATCTTCTTAATACGAGAACTCATTTCGTTGGCATTTCTTCTTAATTGAATAGGTTCACATAGGTTTGCATACTTATACGATTTTGTGTTTGGAAATTCTGGCTACCCTTGTTTGGAGATCTACGATCATTGTGTTGCTCCGCTTGTGGAGTCACTCTTTAGAGGATATAATGCTACAGTTCTAGCCTACGGCCATGTTTGATTTGAGATTCTCTTAACTCTGCGCAATTCTTTAGAGTTGCATGATGTTTTTGGTTTGGTCCATCGAATTCATTTGTTTCTGTTTGTTGTTGTTATTGAAGACTGCTTCTGGTAAAACATACACCATGGGTACTAACTATACTGGAGATGGAAAAAATGGTGGCATTATACCAAAAGTGATGGAAGATATATTTCGAAGAGTGGAGACAACCAAAGATTCGACCAAACTATTGACACGGGTATCTTTTTGATAAAAGGATATTTTAGATTTTAATTATCCAAGTGTAATCATATCATTGTAGCACTTGAGATGTCAATCCATATGAGGTTAAGATTTAAGCACTAAGAATGCAAGAAACTTCTTAATATAGAGCAAATCTTTTTGGGTTTTTAAGTTTACAAGCTAAGAAAGTAAAATGCAAGAATTAAAACAAGATAATTGGACCATGGATTTAACTATCATAAGAATGAGCTAACAATCAAAGAATGATGCGAAAGATTGAATTAAGCCCCATCCTAGAACATGGAATTCATAAATATGACTAATCCATTTTCATGGCACTAATCACTTCACCAATGACCTAATCAACATAAACTTCCGTTCGTAATTAGATAATCAATGACCATTAAGAAACAATTCCAATCAATTCACTAAACACCCTAATCATCAACTCTCCGGACATGAAATACCATAATTTTCACAAACACCTTCCGGACATGAAATGCCTAAGTTCTAAATTTTAAGAGATCAAGCCAAAACTAACATTAAGAGCAACCTAAATGAAGGATCTAATAAAATGCAACCTAAACCATCAAATCATCATAATCTAGCATAATCCATGATCTAACTAAAAACTAGTTCTTAAACATAAAGAAAGATAAAAAGAAAAGACATAAACATAAAGATAATAGATAGAGGTGAAGAATCCTTCACTAGAGTGGCATAAGAACATGAAGATCATCCAAAAACATCAAAAGAAGAGTTTGGATCAAAACCCAACTCCGGAGAGAATAAAACTTGCCCCATGATCTTCCTCCAAGCTCCTCAAAGCCTCCATATCCTCCAAAAGTACCTAAAAAAAACCAAAAGTGCAATGCAAATGCAAAGAAACACACCTATGACTCTAAAATGCATGACAAGGGGAAAAGAGACTCAAATGCGTGAAAATATCTCAAAAGTTATACAAAGTGAAACTAAAAACCTATGAAACTAAACCTTTAAAACATGAAAAATACACACTTATCACTTTTATTGAGGTAAGAGCAGCATCTATTGAGCCTGTTATTTGAGGTATGGTTCAATTCTAATACTTACTTCTAAAATGCAGCTTTTTAATGAAGAAGTTTACAAGGCGCTACCGAGGCAGTAGTGAAGACGAAAGAGGAGATGGGCTCATATCTAGCAAAATGTTCTTTGATGAAATGAAATACAGATTGACATGTATAAATTGAAGGTTTGAGATGAGACTTTGCTAGCATATACCATCTACCCAAGGCGACGGTGCCCGAAAACTGCACGCTTGACAGTACACACCATTTAAAATAGAATTCATGTGCTCAATTTTTTTCATTCGTGTGCCGAGTCCTGAGACCGAGTTTGGCATGAACATTTGTCGAGAAAACAACAAGGACCAAGATCATCAATTGGCTTCTTTGGAACAAGGAATATGGGTAAGTCATTTCCCATCTCTCTCGTCAATCCAAGTAAAATTTAGATTTCCACATCAACTTAAGAAATTTAAGTGATAAATTGAAACCATCTAGGGGATTAATTGCAAATTTGAGTGTTTAATTGCATAATTGTGAAACCAAATATGCCATTAAAAAAAAAAAAAACTACCGTTCTCAAACTTTTATGTAGACTAGCCAATATCCGTGCTACATGCGGGTTTTATGCTAAACAATTTTGGCCTAATGTTTGTAGTAAAAGAAAGACAAGTATGGAAAATGATAGTTCTTTAAAACTTAGTGACCTCCCAATAGAGAAAAAAACTTACAACTAATTAAAATCAGTCCAATGCTAGGAGAAAAACAATACCCCAAATAGCAAGACAAAACGAATCTTTTGTGTTTCTTTTAGATGCTTTGCAGCTTACATCAATAGCTAATATCAATTAGAAGCAGTCCTGTGTGAAGCTGAACAAGCGAAGCATAAACCCCACCGTCGATTTTGATCAACGTCTCGTGAGTTCATTTCTCAGCGATCATACCGTTCTTAACGACGGTGACGTCAGCGTTTTTATAGTCGATAACCTGTGAGCCACCACGACCGTGGTTCGGTTCACCACAATTCGGTCAAGCGCGTCTTGAACCACTCGCTTTGATTCCGCATCAAGACCGCTTGTTGCTTTGTCCAGAAGCTATATCTCCGGCTCTTTCACGATGGCGCGTGCTATATTCACGCGCTGTTTCTGTCCACTTGATAACTAAATCCCTCTTTCTCCAACCACCGTGTCGTAACCCTAAAAAGTTGTGTTGCTTGCGTCATAAGTAAACTTTAAAAAAGCAGAGTATTTTTTTTTCAATTTTCTTTTGTCCTTTTTTTCCCTTACATATTGTATGCTAGAGATGAATTTGTGTGCATTTGCCAGTTCTCCGGAGGCTATCTAATTTCAGACTCGGTCGCGGCCTCTTCGCTTCCTTTGCCATAAGCAATGTTGGCTCGAATCGTGTCGTTGAACAAATCAGGTTCTTGTCCCACGAGTCTCATTTGTTGTCTTAACCATTTCAACTGCAGCTTCTTGAGCTCAACTCCGTGTATAGTTATATGACCGGAATCCGGATCGTAAAATCTTTGCAACAGCGATATCACCGTTGATTTACTCGACCTGCTTTCTCCGACCAAAGTAACCGTCTGAAATTAAAAAGAGACAGATATTTTGATCAGAAACTTGAGTGATAAAAAAAAAACTTGAGTGATAAAAATTCTTAAGAAAAAGTTAATTAAGTGATTAAAAAAAAGATGAATAAAGGTTAATTAAATGTTAGTAATTCTTAAACCGAACGATGTCCCTTTATGGAAAGTAAGAAAGATGAATAAAGGTTTTGTTTAAAATAATGAAAAAATCAAACCGGAATTGTTTATTAAAAATTAAGTAAGAAATCGTGTAACCAAAATCGTTTGGAATGTCATAATTTAGATTGAATTTTGTTTTCTTTCTGGGAAAAAAATCCAACAAATTCGTCGACGAACACACATATCTAATTTTTTTGAAATGTTTCAGTGTCATGCCTAGACTTATAGTTGTTTAAGGAAAATTGTAAAATACGTGGCCAGTTTTTATTTTGTTTACACATGTATTTCTTTCAACAAGTTTGGTTTTACAAAAAAAAAAGTTTAGTTTTGTCAAAATATTTAATTATCATTCAAAGCATTATCTATTACTATTAAAACATGAACATTTTTGTAACCAAACATGTTTTGTTAAGGATATTTCTATAATTTATTTATATTATTAAACTCGACTAATTATTTTACTATAAATCATTATGCTAAAAACAAAAGTATATAAAAACTTAACTAAAAAAATTTGATTTTTATTATGTTATAAATTTTATTATGTTATAAAATTTATTTTAATACATTTAATCTATATAAATTTTTTTTATTATGTTATAAAATTTATTTTAATACATTTAATCTATATAAAAAATTATTATGTACGTATCTTTATAGAAACTCATAAAATCTTAATATGATTTTTATTAAAAAATTACCATGTACGTATCTTCATCAAAAAAAATGTTAAACAAAATATTATCCTAGAAACTCAGTAAATCTTTATAGGATTATTTTCCCCAAATTATAACTTCATATCATCTTTTTAATGTATGTAACAAAAGTCATTTCTTGTACGTTTATATTACTAATGTGATATTAGTCGATAAATGTAAAGTTTATGATATTTAGTTTAAATATTAATTGAGAAGGGTTGTTAAAAAATAATTTGGCTTGACACGTGATTTACAATTGTGTCATGCTGACATGTCATCACCATAGAGTTTCTCAATACATTTTTCAAAAAATGTTTAATTTACTAGAATAATTACATTCATGTCATTCACATTAAACTTAAACTTATGCATACTCATATAAATTTCATTATGAGATTTTATATGCATTGTTAAATCAATATTAGTTTATAAGTTATTTCATTTTCTAAGATAAATTTTTTATCTACGATTTTTTATATTTGAATTTTATTACTTCGTTTTTGTGATTTATTTTTTTATTGTGATAAATATTATTCTTACAAGTTTCATGTTTACTTGCTCAATTTTTTTTTTTTTTTGCAAAATCTCTTAGCTATATTTCATTTCATACAAATTTTTGCATATTCAAATTCAAATTATAATATGAAATCTAGCCTTCATATTATTGTTATGGTTATTGAGATATAAAACGTATACTATAGCTCACACACGTACTAATGATTACTGAGATATAAATCGTATAATATAGTTTGATGTTAATGGTTTCATCAAACTATATTTTAATTTGCTATAGTTTGATGCTAATATAGTTTGATGCTAATGGTCTCATCATACACACGTACTAACGGATATTCACGTGACAAATTTGAAATTCGAATTCAAAATTGATTAAAATGTTTTGAGATTACCATTTATTTTGCATATCTAAATTCAAATCATTTAAATTTCATATTCAAATCTAATCATATAAAAGTTCATATTCAAATTCAAATCAAATTAAATTGCATATTCAAATCTAATCATAATAAATTTTGATTTACAAATCAAATTGCAATAAAAGCGATATTTTCATGGAAAAAAAGATTTTCGAGGCAAGAGTGATTTTCGCTATTAGTAATTTTGTGTAAAATATACTTTCGCTACTGATATTTAAAAACTAAATAAAAAATTACGTTATATGATTGAATAGACATTTGATTTTGAATTCTCATTCATATATTCTTAATAAGTGAGAAACCTTTAATTTGAGCACTATATAACACTATTTTGCATAACCATTTCATTCATCAATTACACAACATCATTAACACACAAATCCTATCAAATTTAAACAAGGTCTATTATATCATTGTGGCTCAAATGGTTTACAAAAGACTTATATATTAGATTCAGAATTTTAAATTCTTATGTTCCATATTATCCATTTAAACTCGGATATTACAAAATTTTCATAGATATCTCACTACGCGCAAAGTGCGGATTACTACCTAGTTTAGTTTCAAAAGAATTATGAAAACATACAGTTTTTCTTCGTTAGAATCTTTCCAAGTGTTATGAATCCTAAAATCATACAATCTATTTATACTTGTTAAAAATTAAACATTAAACTAACTTAATTATATAAAATTAAACTAGTTGTCAAAGAAAATGTGGTTCTTAAATTTATAACATTTTTGGTGTCCTAAGGCAATTACCTTTTTTGCACGAAGGAAGGCATGGTTCATTATGCTTGTGTGAACATAAAAGAAATGTAACCAAAAGTCAATATAAACGAGAAAAAAAGTTATTTGTCTGATTATATCGATCTCATCACATTTAAGGAGATGTTGCAAGAATTATCAATTAATTGAAGATTTATTATCATGTTGTCATTTAAAACTTGAGTAGAAAGTAGTATTTATTATACTGTTCAATCCAAATTTATCTATGTACAGTACGGCGTGTACGGTAATGGACGGTACACGATGTAACAATAAGACGAGTAAAATCGACTTTTCAACCAAAAAAATAACAAATATTTTTAACATTTTAAGACAGTGTATAACTATTAATGAAAGTTGAAATAAGTGATTTTACATGCAATTATGTCCTCATCTAACCAAAAAAAAAAAAACTAATCTTATCTCGTTCTAACTTATACACTCGATTTAGATTTGAACATATTTCACATCGTGAGAGTGTTTCGTATCCAAATCAGACAAGGCAACCACAAAAACCAAAAAAAAAATTGTCGTCTAAAATAGTATTTGAAGTATATAATTAACTAGTGGGAATTAAGCAAGCAACAAACAAATCCTTTGATAGCTAAAATCTTGAGTAGACCCATAGAGAGAGGATAGAATCGTGTTACCTTTTTCCCAGGGCCGGCTTAACCAGGGGGCAAGGAAGTGTCCATGCCAATTTTTTTTTTTTTTTTTTTAAATTTTGGTTTAGATATTTAATAACTTATAATAAATATATATATATATTTCAATTTTCATAACCAAATTTTGAAAATCTCATATAAAATAGTTAAAAATTTTATATGTTTTTAAAAAAAAAAATCAAAAATCCTTTTTTTTTGTTTAATGTAAATAGCCTAAATTTTTTTATTGTCCAAAAAACCCGAAAAATATTGAGCCGATCCTGCTTTTTCCTTTGGGGTTTCATCATCAATTCCATTATATCACTATCAAATGTCCAAAGACAACTTAGTTACCACTAAATGTCCCGATGCTAATCACATCATTATCAATAGTTATACTCATAACAATTATTTACATTATCACCTTACTGTATAAATTCACTATCACAAAAAAGAGTAAAGTGACAAAAAGTAACAAGATAGTAAAATGGTAAATAAAGGGAACAATATCTACTAAAAAAAAGTTTTAGGATCTAAAACGTTTTTATCATAATTGTCTTCAATTGCGTCAATGACGGCTCCATGGAAATATCCGAGAACCCGATCCGGATGCGATTCGGATTTTGACCCGTTCGAAATCCGAAAAAGGACAAGGGATAGTGATTCCTCCTTCGTGGCAGAATCCGTACTCTTTTTCCGATTCCCTGAGCAGCTCACCGAACAGAGGATGGTTAAAGTAAACAATGGGTACCAAAACTCTGTGAAAGTCGCCGTCTTTTTGACCCACGTATACCGCTAAGTGTCCCTTTGGAACCGGGTCGGGTTGTTTATGACCAACGGGCGTGTATCCGGTTCCTCTTGCAGACCCGAATAATCTGAAACTTTGCGTGAGACGTTGTCCCCAAGTTTTGAGTTTGGCGATTGGTAGCCTCAACTTGCAAGCGGGTCGGGTCGACTTTACCCGGATGTACCCGGAACGACGGATCCAGTTTTTTCGGAAGATCCATCTAGAGACTCGTAGAACCCGTCTTCCCATTCTAAACCCTTTGAGCTTCCCCATCTTCGCTTCTTCTTAAAAATAGCTAATTTGAAAAACAAAATTGTCACAAAGCTATAATATTTGAGAGATCTGAGATAAATCTTATGTTAAGACTTAAGAGAGTGAGACGAGACAGGGACAAATGAGTGAAATCAAGAGTAGTTCATTTGAACGAGAAGATATTAAAAAATACCCTCTTTTACATTTTTCCTGATTTCCTCCGGTATAAAATAGTAAACAATTTTCTCGGAAAAAAAAAACAAACTTTCAGAATCTCGACGGCGGAGAATCACCGACGGGATAAATCGACGGCGATGATAATGTGAACGGATAAAGAGAGAAACAATTTTCTGACTGTGTAAAACGTTCAGAAGAAGTGTGTGAAAGGCAGAGGATTTTAAATAGAGAAACAAAGGAGTTTCTGGAGACTAAATTAAATGAACGGTTAGATGAAGATGAAGATAAAGATGAAGATTATTGACCGTTGGATTAGATTAAAACTGCCACATTTTTGGTTGCTTCTCCAAAAGTCAAAACCCGAAGAATCTACATTAAATGTGTGACATGTCCCGCTAACCGTTAGCCTACACTTATCGTCTAAGCAAATTAATTTCGAGCTCAAGTATCTTCTGCATTTCGTAGATCAAATCAAAGCCATGGAAAATGCGCTTAGACTTGCTAGTTTGAGAATTTGCTGTTTTATTTTTGTCAAAATCGTTAATCAAAGTGTTGTACTGTGATTTGCGCAGATATTACTAGTGGTTGATTCTGAATCTGAAAACAAACTATCGGACAAAGGCCTGAAATTTTCTTTTATTATCTGAAAATGTTTTGTCGGAGCTTCATGGTTATTATGTTTGAAGATGAAGACAATTATGCCACCACACGTGTGCTGGCCACGTGGGACAAATTTTTGAACCTATTCGGTAGCACACACACGAGATCAAAACCCCACCATTTCAATTTAAAATGTTATTTTATTTTTATGTTAGTGATCATCTACTGTGTTTTTTCTTTTAATCAGGTTAATTGATCATCTACCTGTCTATGACTTTGTTAAAAAAATACATAAAAATTATAATTATAATTCGAGACGAAATGTGTACGGTGTGTCCTCTAGCTGTGTTACTTGCGTACGTTAATAACAATGGCTGATATGTTATTCATATCATATGATTCATATCAGGACAAGAAACTTAAGAAAAATAGATCTAGTTTTGAGTTATTTATCAAAACCAAATCGTGTGTTTAACCCGACAAGTTTAAAAAAAAAAAATGTTTAATCATCTTTTTTTAATCCGCATCTTTGCTAAACTTTTATAATGGATATGACCTGGAGAAAATATTCGTTTTCCGCGATCAGATTTCTTTTGTCCATGATTTTTTATTTGTTTTTTTACTTGGTTAACTCTATTCTTGTATCATAATTATATATTACATGAGTTAACCAAATAAAAAAACAAATAAAAATAAATGGGAAAATCGCATAAAAAAACATTTTAAATGGCAGTTACTGACATTTTAAACCTTCAACGTTTTATAGTAACATTATAAACCCTCAACCCGTAACTTTTAACATAAAAAACTCTCGACGTGGCAACTTTGTTCGCGCCGCAAAAAATATGACTGAAACTGTTCACTTTCCGGTAAACAGATGCTACTGTATCATTTTTTTTTTTTTTTTTTGTCAACAGCCAAATACCTAGAACGGTTCAGAAATCCAAACTGGAGGTACCGAGTTTACAAAAGTAATATCCACTAGGTAGACAGAAGCACTATTTTTATCTCTTTTTTTCTTTTTTCATGGGTCGATCACGGAGGTTGAAGGCGAGTGAGAGAACCCGAATAATCGGTACCGAATCGAAAATACCCGAACCGAACCCGATCCAAATTTTTTAAATACCGGATCGGATCCTTAATTTCTATATCCAAAGAACCGAACCCAAATCGGTACCGAACCGAGAACCGAATGGATACCCGAATAACTATTCATATCGGGACACTATTCATCCCAAGACTACTATTCACTCAGAGTCTTCTCCTTTCTCTTAGACGAGGTTGGTTCTTCTTCGTGGTTACTATTCATAGTAATCCCGGGATGAATAGTAGTCTCGAGATGAATAGTAGTGGTGATTGTGTCGAGAAAGGAAAAAAATGGAAAAAGATAAAAGAAATGAAAGATGAATAGTGCTCGTGTCTCGGGCTCCGTAATCCCAGGATTACTATTCATCTTTCATTTCTTTTATCTTTTTCCATTTTTTCTTTTTTTCCTTTCTCGACACAATCACCACTACTATTCATCTCGAGACTACTATTCATCTCGGGATTACTATGAATAGTAACCACAAAGAAGAACCAATCTCGTCTAAGAGAAAGGAGAAGACTCGGAGTGAATAGTAGTCTCGGGATGAATAGTATCCCGGTATAAATAGTTATTCGGGTATCCATTCGGTTCTCGGTTCAGTACTGGTTCGGGTTTGGTTCTTTGGGTATAGAAATTAAGGATCCGATCCGGTATTTAAAAATTTTTGATCGGGTTCGGTTCGGATATTTTCGATTCGGTACCGATTCTTCGGGTTATCCCACTCGCCTTCAACCTCCGTGATCGACCCATGAAAAAAGAAAAAAGAGATAAAAATAGTGCTCGTGTCTACCTAGTGGATATTACTTTTGTAAACTCGGTACCTCCGGTTTGGATTTCTGAACCGTTCTAGGTATTTGGCTGTTGACAAAAAAAAATGACACATCAGCATCTTTTTACCGGAAAGTGAACAGCTCCAGTCACATTTTTTGCGGCGCGAACAAAATTGCCATGTCGAGAATTTTTTATGTTAAAAGTTTTTAAAGCCAAAAGTCTACAGTCAAAAACCAAAAATATCCGCTCTTACCGAGCAGACCCTCCGTCTTTACGGCTCGTACGTACGTACCAAAAGTAACCTCACCTGTCAATTTAGGCAAGGGCTCACCTAACGCGCGCCCAATTGTTTATTTTTACCACAAATGGGCTTAATAAGCCCATTATGTTAAAGTCCATGGTGTAACTGGCCCATTATCTGTAGAGCGATTATCACTCCGATGATTGGTCTTTTGTACTGTTGGTTTCGGCCCGAAGAAGCGGAGGAGGGAAGAGCGATCCCCTCGTCGTCGCTGCTTAATTGGTTCCATCAGTTCGAGTTTTATAATCAGATCGCTCGCTGTGGTTATCTGAGAACGGAGAAGCTCCGGCATTGGCTCACGGCGGAGCTGGAGAGTTACCTGTGAACGGAGAAGGTTTCTGATCTGGATTGGTGAAGATCGGAAATGACAGAATCGAGTCTGGATCTGCAGGAATCGGGTTGGGAGGAACTTCGGAGGGAAGCTCGTAAAATCGAAGGCGATCTAGAATTTAAGCTCTCTTCTTACGCTAAGCTCGGCGCCAGGTTCACCCAAGGAGGTTCGTTCTTCCTCGTTTCCGCTTGATCATGCTCTCTGTGTGTTTCTCCGTTTTCTATGTATGTTGCTGTTATGTCTACTCTTTGAATGTATGGGGTTAGTAGTTTGTAATGTGATACAGATCGAGGAGTTAATTTCGATATGATCTCTACTCCGGATTGAATTTTGATCGCTATTTGCAATTATTAGATTTCTGTTGATAGTAGATAAATTCTTTGTTGCTGTTATTTCAAGTGTCTGTGCTGTGCTTTAGAACGGATAAATCCAAATGTTTCTGTATAGTGTTACCAGCAAATTTGTCAAAAAAAAAGTTTCTTGCTATTTTTCCATGTATAATAGACTCTGTAGATTATATTTTGTGTTTCAAGCTTACTATTTTGCATTAGCTTTCAGCTCTCAAAAATCGCATTGTATCACATATTGTTCTAGTTTGTAATGAACCACTAGAAAGTCTTGAATTTGAAAGTTCAGGTTCCTTTCTTTACCAGCTTTATATGTTTTGGTTCTCAGGGTATGTTGACGCTGGGTCTCCAACCGTTGGATCTGGAAGATCATGGAAGTCCATGGAGATGGAAATCCAATCGTTGCTTGAGAAGTTGTTGGACATTAATGATTCCATGAGTAGATGTGCTGCATCTGCTGCATCCACAACATCGGTTACGCAAAAGCTTGCAAGGCACAGGGATATACTTCATGAATATACCCAGGTTTTCTTTCACCATATTGCGGAGTAATTGCAGTCCCATTTTTTTGGTGAAAGGAAATACCCTTTGCATTAGTGTGGCTTTTGTTTAGTGATACTTATGTTTCTGTAGTAATATGAAGTTTATTATAGGACTTATCTTCTCGCCTATAATGTATTTCCATGTAAATGTATAGGAGTTTCGAAGAATAAAAGGAAATATAAACTCGATGAGAGAACATGCTGAGCTTTTGAGTTCTGTCAGGGATGACATAAGTGAATATAAGGTAAGACTCCTATAGCCTCCTAGTTTAGAAAATGAGTCTTCTTAAGATAGGAAATACACATTCTTCTATGGTCACCTTTTCATGGGAAGTTGGGTTCTGTTTTCGCTTCTGCAGGCTTCTGGTAGTATGTCGCCAGGTGTGCAAGTCTTAAGGGAGAGAGCTTCAATCCATGGAAGTATATCCCATGTAAGATACTTTCTGCAGTCATGGCTTTTGTAATATGAGTGTTTAACATCCCTCTTTATATTGTAAATTATCTAATGATGATGCTTGCGGAGAATTTACTAATAGTTCTAGAATCATTTGGCTGCAGATTGATGAAGTCATTGGTCAAGCTCAAGCGACAAGAGCAGTTCTTGGCTCTCAACGATCTCTGTTTTCAGATGTTCAAGGGAAAGTAAAAAATCTCGGAGACAAATTCCCAGTGATTCGTGGCTTACTTGGTATCCCTATTCAACCTCTATATGATATTCTCAACTAATCTCATTAGCCTTTAATTATCCTTAAGCAACTTCTCTTCTCCATTTATAGGCTCAATTAGAAGGAGACGTTCTCGGGACAACCTCATCCTCTCCGCTGTCATCGCTGCTTGTACGTTGTTTTTAATCATCTACTGGCTCTCGAAATAAACAGTTTGTTCATACACCTAAACCATAAAAATGAGCTTGCCTCAGCATCCTTAGATCGATTTTTCCAAGTTTTTTCCTTACTTTTGTATTTTGCCATTTTGTTGGGTTATGTGTTTGTAAGATATAATACACCATGAATCATAAAACAGCGTAAAATTCAAAAACACAATTTTCACAACATCAAAGATCTGTCCATGTGACATCAGCCAGGTACTTGTTTTTTTTGTTTTTTTTTTACCACATACAATGTGGTCCAAACTCTGTTCTGTGTTAGATTTATCTTAGTCCCTATCCCTTTGTTTTGGTCCTCTCGACCACAACACTGGTACGATAAAGTAACCCAACTCATAAATTGATCTTTCAGCTTACATTTACATCCGCTCAGGTTATAAAATCTAAAGGTCTCTCTCTTAATTTTTGGGTGGGGACACGCTTCACTTATGATGATCCAGTCCTTATATTTATTTCACTACCCATGTCCTATATATAGTTTCAAGAAGTGTTAATCAATTGGTTTATACCGGTTTAGAGATATTGTGGTGGGCCAAAGCCCCAGAGTACATTGTAACATCTCTAATCCAATCTAAATATAAATGGATAATCGATATATGTTTATAGCATCTCGTAGAAAAAAACGAGGAAAGTTCGTTTGCTAATACTAATTGAATATTGTTTTGGGGGGGGGGGGGGGGGGGGGNGGGGGGGGGGGGGGGGGGGGGCTTTTTGGCTTTTAGTTATACATTGGCTGGACACAGGACTAGGAATCAGAGACTTTTTAAAAATAAAAGCTTGTTAGATTCTACGCTTCCCCATGGGAGACCGTTTCTTACGAATTTTAAGATAATAAAACACTCAAAAAGATCAGAAGAGGTTCAGTTTCTCTTTTTGGTTAAAAGTGAAAGAAAAAAACAAATAATCATTATAATTTTTGTGAAGACAGATGATAATATGGTGTCCATAGTATATAGTACTAAATAAACATTGAACCATCACCTATATTCGATAACTCACGGATCGGGGATACAGACGAACAAATCAAACTCATACAACTACTATTCTTCTTATATATTTTTTTATCCTTCTTATATGTTAATTTTTAAGACTCATTATTTTGTTAATATAAACGCAGAGTTTTTTTTAACGGTTGATGTCAAGTATGATTGTTTAAAATAGTACAAAATTATTATGCTTGCAATTGTATGTTATATACATATATATGTGTTTATATCTAATTATAAGATTTGATTTACTTTTTACTTTCCTCGTTTAAACTATATCTTCGTTTGTTAATACATATGTTTACCCAATGTTTTAAGTTTTAACGTGTTCCGGTTGAATTTTTTAACCCACATAATTAATTGTGTTTTGGTGGGTTATTTCTAATGGGGTTTGTAGGTTTGACATGGTTATCCCATTAGGGTCATGGGTTACCCATGGGGTTCGTGAATATTAATTAACTATTTATTTTATATCTAAGATGCTAATATATGTTTCTTATCATTTCTAGACAATGAAACAAAAATGATATCAAAGTGTTATTTGACTTAATCTATTCAAGTGTTCTTTAACTTAGTCGATTGTTTTATGATTTTACGATTACTTTATTTTGTCTTAATACCTAAACATTTTTATTTAATTTGTTATTTGGAAACTCTCATTGGATTTATAATTATATAATATATTTTGAATGTTTTTTTATATGGGTGCCCACATAATCCATTTAACCAGTATGTTTAACATTAATAGATTTTGGTATATAAATTTCAACCCACTAAATAAATAATAGGTCAAACCCACATTTAAATCTCGAACCCAAATGGGTTTGGGTCAGATAGGATCGGGTTGCTCATTTTGACACTCCTAAACATAATATTTAAACATGTAAACATATGCATAAAAGACAAAAATAAAGAAGTTAATGGTCGTATTAGTTATAATGTCGTCAATGCAATGTGGTTGAAATAGTACGGTCAAAATATTGAATGGTAA
The DNA here is from genome assembly GCA_002933915.1 of Eutrema heterophyllum. Taxonomy (NCBI): domain Eukaryota; kingdom Viridiplantae; phylum Streptophyta; class Magnoliopsida; order Brassicales; family Brassicaceae; genus Eutrema; species Eutrema heterophyllum. The sequence continues at coordinate 188,842 of PKMM01010180.1, read as the reverse complement.
AATTTAATAGGATTTTCTAATAGTGCATTCATCAATTATCATTTATCCATTTTTGTAAAAAGTGCCGTATTAGTTTGTTTAGGTCAATGTTCACCGCCTGAATCTTATGAGAGATGAATTCGAGATTCATCTAGTCCACTCATATGTAGCATTTTCGCCTCTGATTAGGCTTCGCTAAAATATAGGATCGATGTGACTAATTAAGCATCACAAAATCGTTAAGGTCCTTTAGTAAAATTTATGCTTCAATGATTAAGCAATAATTAGAGTGTTAATAGCATAATTACATCTATCAATTAGTGATATATTAAAAGAAATAAAATATATATAGAGAGAGAGAGAGATCTTTAAATTTGTCCAATTTGGCATGTTGTTGTGCCCTAAAGAAAGAAATGTGAGGAGAGAAATGAGTGCACGTGGAAGAGAGAAGCCTGCGACATAAAGACAAAGAGACGGACCATAGGTCGGAGCCGAGGAGCCTGGACGGTCCATAAACATGCTATGCCTATTCCCCTACATGACTCTACCCTATGAGGCTATGACCTACCTACTCTCTCTCTAGCTCTCCACTCCGTACTCTTTTCTTTAATTTAACTTTTCTACTCGATGCAGTAAAATTACTGTATGCAATTAAAAGACATTTTATATCATCCATACATACGCATAGACTATGTATTAAAGGGCACGCACGAGATTAACCTTCTTTTTCATTTAAATATAAAATAAAGATAAATCTAACGAAATCTAAAGATTGCATATATAAATAAAATTTATCTGAAAAAATGCTTCATTTTTCATCAGAATTTCAATACACTGGAGTTTGTATTCTAATCGTTTTCATGAATGTTGTACAGATATCAATCTAAGTTCGATCAATAATTTTGTTTGTAGTTGAGAATGAATATGGTTTAGTATAGAATGGATAGAAAAAAAGTTAAGAAAAAATTATTTTGACTGCATACGGATCAAGACCATCAAATCATCAATTGTGCTAGCCATACATCTTTCTTAGTTTACACGATCTGAAAATATATGAAAAATACATAAGGCATTCACATATATAAACATCGTTATCTTTTACTCGCTTTTAGAGTTTTAATGCACTCATAATTTTTGTTTTACTTTTACCTACACTGTCGCTCTCCTTGATATCCGAGATTTCATTACTTTTTAATTTTCTCAGGCCAATTATATAAAAATTAAATAGAAAGTGGAATCTTACAAAAGTCCATTTATTTTTCGAAATAATAATTAAACTAGATTTTCAGAATCGTAGTTTTGTATAAAAAGAAGATAGAAAATAGAACTGGAGAAACCCTATAGTCTTCATATCTGATACCTTTTTGAAGCACAGAATAAGTAAATGCTTTATTCACACACATTTATGTATGAATATAGGAATGTGTGTATATAGGAATATTTATAACCAATTTAAATACTATACTTTGAAAAGCTATTATTCTCCCTTCTGCGCAACAGCCCATTTTTAACTCATCCCTGGCAAGTATAGCATGCATAGGCACATTTTTTTGTTTTAGTTTTATAATTATAAGTCATCCGAGTTTCTGATCTTAGATGCATCCTTAACTAGAATGGATCACAATACTATTTATTTAACTGATGCAAGTAGTCTTTCTCAAATTCTTTAGTAGATAAAATAAGATTAAAATGAAACTGAAATGATATACTCAGCATCAAACCTACTATATTATTGGGAAAACTCTATAGTCAAAACTGTGCTTTTATATAAGGGGCCAGCGAATATTGAATTGTAATAAATTGATGAGGGTAATAAATTGACGAGAGTAAGAACACAAAAGTGTTTAGAAAGAATTATTATTAAATTCTCATAAAAATAATGTTACAAAATGCATCAATTTATATAGAGATGAAAATAACCTAATTTTCTAAACTAATATGGAAATAACATATCTAAAATAAAGCTAAATTTCTTAATCTAAGATATTGATGTATATCAATAATTTTCTAAATTTTTCCGTAATTTTTATCTCGATCTCGTTGATTTAAATTTGATTTCGGTCGATTTCATTAATCTCCCGATAAATTGTTTATAGAAAGATTATAAATATGGTAACCTATCATCTTCATGTGATTATAGTGGGTATAAGTGGGTGTACGGAGCAGGTTCAAAGAAAATCACGAAGATAGAATAACGAAAATAGTTTCAAAGATTATAGTATTGGCTTTAATTAGCCAAAAAAAGATCGTTGTATTGTTTTTGTAGACAAAATTATATATGACTAATAAATCCAACTTAATGAATTGGATCCCTGTATCTATATACTCGTAATGTTAATGAAGTGTTCTGTCAAGTAAAGTTTTTTTTTTTTATTAAAAAAAAGTAACAAGTTTTTAGTTGGTGACGATAATCGACATGTTTACATTCAAACATGTGGGGTTCAATTTATACCTTTACAATTGGGATGTTTGTGATAAAATATTAATTTAATAAGTAACGATACATATATTCTAGAAAGGATAGAAGTCCCCAAGACAACCTATTGTGTAGTATGTACACACCACTCGACCAATTAGATTCATTTTAATTAACTGATATCAATTAGCCTCTTAGGCAAGACTAGCTAGTTATTTTGTTCGAAAAGAAAGCCTCAAAGAATTATCTCATAAACATGCATTTGTATATGTATATCGTATGTATATACATGAGAAGTGGAGAGTTTGAATTATTGCTTCAATTGAATTATAAGTACTTTCTCACTAGATGAACAAATAGATTGGGAGTTTATGGCAAAAGCTTTTATAAACCAATCAGAAGAGAAAAGAATAGGGATATGTCAATGTCACCTATGATCTCTCAGTACACACATGCATGCATACACATATTAAATATATGAAGTCCAATATATATGTACTATCTCTGCACTCCCATCGCCCAAATTGCGACAAAAGTGTGGGCTAACCCTAACATTATATACGTTTCTAGTAAAGTATGATCAGACCAAGACCAACATTTTCAACTTTTCCTTCATTACAACCAAAAATTATACACGCCTTAATTACTCAAAAAACTTCCGTCTTAGGTCGACCTTACCTATATAACCACCTACACGTTCTTTTTTGGCAATCATATATTATTTGCAATATTTTTGGGTTTGACGACTCTTATATGTAGTGTTTAAGTTATGCTGAGTTTACGTAATAATTTGATTTTTGGGTAACCGAGTGTATGGGTCGAAAACCAAATTAATTTGAGATATTGATCCATTATATGATAATGTATTGGTCAAATGTATACATTTAATCAGTACAAAGATCAGCCGGTCTCAAACCAATATGAACCTTTTTGGGGTTAAACTACAATCATCTAGTATATCAATTGTTCATATTGTTTAATTCCCTAATGAAAAAATCTTACTTGATGTAGTTAAATGTAAACATATAAACTTTTGTTTTCTCCGTATGTTTATACATACAATTGCAATTGTGAGTAATGTAATACAATTTTATGATCTTGCATGCATGATTAGTAAACATTTTGTTAGTTACTTACGCGATCTAATATGATTGATTAACACGTACAATCTAATTCCATAAATTTTGGGACTACTAGTACTCAGTATAAGATCTAATTTCATTGACATTCAATTACTTTTAATTAGTTGGACAACAACAAAAAATATAAATAGCATCATTTCGCAAGTAGATGCATAGATATTTTCGTAGACATAGATATATACTTGAAATAAGAATGAAATATACGGGAAAAAACGTATGTAGGTTTGAAATTAATTACGTGTGGAGTTTTGCTCGTGGCTTTCACCAATATGGTGCTTCTATAAATACATACATATACATGCCGCTTTTAAAACTTTCGTTAAAAACAATGCAATATATTAATTGTTTCTCCTTCTATAATATCTTGATTAAGTTGCTCGGAATGGTAACCTACTTATTTGTACTATAGTATTGTTGCTATGTCATAATTTGGATTCAAATCTGATAGTGTGTGTATAGGTGGTAAACGACATATAAAAAAATTGATTATCTTATAGTTATATACTGGTAATCGGCCGATTTACTATAAAGTTTTAACTACATATATAGAATTAATTTAGTCTCGCTTTCACGGAAAGTCTAGACTTGGATGATTCCCAATATTCAAATGAGGGAAGAAAACAATCATATAATTGACTAAAAAGCTAATGATAACCAATCAATAAAAATGGAGCATCATGTTTCTCTCTACATACATATACATACAAAACACACTATAAGATTGTTTAGGGATAGGACAGATATTGAAATTAGTATTTTAATAAAATGGAATTAAAAATAGAAAAAGGAATTGTATAGAGAAACGAGAAAAGAAGAAAAAAGTAATGGCAGTGGTAATTAAGGAATGACAACAACGGGTGAATGAGGCGACGCTTAATCACTCTCATGCACACGTCCCTTTCTTCCCCCCACCTCTGCCGCCCTCTCTCTCTCTTCATCCATCGGGAAGTGCGAATTCCATAGCAAAGTATTAACTTTACTCTTAAATATTTTCTAAGTATTCATCGTCGTTTCTTCACTTACTTACAACAAACACACCACATTACATTACATGTGTACATATGTTCACGTGCAAACCCAAAGCCCTAAGCTCGTGAATCTTCTATGATGCCTGAATCGTCCCTTTGTTCATACTATACACCTTACTCGTTGAATTTTAATTGTGAAGACTATTGAAGTGGTTTGTAGTTTAGCGATCATCGCCATATTGATCAAAGTCAAAGCAGTTTTAGAAAAAAAGTGCTCACATATTCCAGAGGTTCGTCCTTTTGTACAAGAACGAATCTCCTCAACATAAAATTTATTCAGTATTTCGCTTTGTCAATAAATTAAGACGTCGTGAGTTATAAGAATACTCGAATTCTTATAGATATTGGAATTAGCATGCGTTTGTCATGAGTTTGTCACTATCAAACAAAAATGTAATATAGTGAAATGTTCTTTTAATTGTTTTTTTTTTCTTTTTATTGGGGTCAATGAATATTCTTTCAATTGTAAAACCCAAAATTTCGTTGTAAAATTAAGTTGAAACTGATTCAGATAAAGGAATAAAGTCCGCCTTTAGGCGATCACATCCTTAAACGGTTTTGTCATCAATCTTGTCTTCTTATGACCACAAGGCCATCACAGATATTAAAGGTACAAGAAATTTGTATGAATAATAGATACGTTTTAACAAAGATTGAGATCGTATATGGTCAACCAAATTTCTAATATAGGATATTGACAACTTTGATTTAATAATAACTCTCACCTTAAGTACTTTTATGATGTTTAGATCCACTGATCAAAGTTGTCCAATAATTTATGATGTCTAGATCCACTGATCAAAGATTACACTTCGATTAAGGTACGCAAAAAAAATTACATCGTTCATCAAAGGTATGAATGGTATAAAACCCCCCCAAAAAAGTATGAATGGTGACAAAGAAAAATACGATGCAGTGTAATTTAATTGCACTTGATCACTATATATTATTGCGGTGCAGATAAAAAATTTGGTTGTGTGAAAGTAATATGCATGTTGTCTAAAACGACCACGCCCAATTTTCAGTACTTGGTGTGTAGTTATATTTTTGTTTCGAAAAAGCTGTGTTTTTTAAAAAAAATTTTTTTTAAGTGCACTGCTAATTTGATCAAACAAAACAAAATTATTCATTAAAAAAAATCTTTCATTTGAAGAATTGAAAAAAAAATGTAACCTAAATTTTAAAATTATCATACCAATTAACTTTTTTTTAGCTTGTTTTTCCGGCTCTGCATTAAACATCGTTTGTTTCGGACTACTGATCAATTAGTTCTATTGTGCTCATTTTTATATTTATATAACTCATCGGAGAGTTTCTTAACAGAGTACTCTGTATAGGTTATTTTAACACAAATTGATACCCAATAATATATATATACACTAAACAACAAGAAGCCGAAAAAAAAATACATTAAAACTGTTATCTTTAATTCAAGGCATTATATACATTAATAATTTAATATCGACTACCCTTCGCTTAAAAATTTATATAGATATTATCTAGCTTTAATATTTAATGTATTAATATTTAACCAAAACATTATTAGAAGACGACCTAGAGGCTAGAGTTAGAGCCTTTGTTGTTTTTTTACCCTCTTACCATTAATATCTCTTTTTCCCTTCTCCCTTCTCCCTCCTCTCACCCTTTCTCTCTCTATATCTTCCTTTGTGGTATATAATACACAGCAACCCAACAATCAAGAAGATCAGATCATGGTGGGGTTTTTTATTTTCTCCTTATCAAGAATCCTCTGATCAGTCAAATACCCATCAATCAATCAAATCCCCAAACACTCCCAAAAAAAGATCAGCTTCCAACTTCAAAGCCTTTTTTTCTCCTTCTTACAAAAAAAAAAAATGTCTATGTCGTCTATGTCTTCTCCTTCCTCAGCTGTTTTTTCACCAGAGCACCTCTCTCCTTCAGACCATCTCTGCTATGTCCAATGCAACTTTTGCGAAACCATTCTTGCGGTAATAATAACCACTATACCTTTTCTCTTCTCGCTCTCGTCCTTTTCATGATCTATATCTAATTGGGGGGTTTTGTTTTTCACTGTTTCTCTTGTGTTTTATAGGTTAGTGTTCCTTACACAAGCTTGTTCAAGACCGTAACCGTCCGATGTGGTTGCTGTACCAATCTTCTTTCTGTGAACATGAGATCGCTTGTCCTCCCAGCTTCTAACCAGCTCCAGCTCCAGCTTGGTCCTCACTCTTACTTTAGTCCCCAGAATATGCTGGTAATAAAAAATGTTTAAATACATACATAATCTTATATATAGGGTCTCTGATATATTATTCAAGCCTCAAGGATATTAAATGTTATTGAAGGAGGAGCTGAGAGATGCACCGTCAAACATGAATATGATGATGATGAATCAACATCCTAATATGAATGACATACCATCTTTCGTGGATCTTCATCAACAACATGAGATTCCTAAAGCACCACCCGTTAACCGCCGTAAGATACTATTTTCCTTCTCATTTCTCTTTGTTTTAAAAAAAAAAAAAACTTATTTGCATATTTCTAATTTGGTAGTGGTTATGAATCGCCATTGAGACATGCATAGCTTTTCTTATTTAACCGTCACTGGATCTTGTTTCAAGCCCTAGAAACATTGAATTACGCATAGAAAAGAAACTTAAGAGATAGTTTTGTATATTTTAACATATTCATCGATCAATGACCTTTTGTATGTGTTGATTGTCTATATAAATGGATTTCTTTTAGCGCTTGTAAACATTTAAAGAGTAAAGATAAAAGAGAAGGGGAGATAGATTCATGGATCCCCCGGAAATCTAGAGAGAAAGAATCTATGTAAGATGTTAGAAGATGGGCTTGTCTTTTAAAAAATGATGAAGTGATGATGGGTTAGAGAGAGGTTGTGTTTGTGAGAGAGAGAGAGAGAGAGAGAGAGAGAGAGAGAGAGAGAGAGAGAGAGAGAGAGAGAGAGAGAGAGAGAAGACAATGAAATTAAGTAGTTTTAATGAGTGTTTGTCTCTTTCTGTCTGAGTTTTTGTTTTTTCGCTTTGTCTTTGCCGTTGAATTTTGCCATTGCCAGCTCCAGAGAAAAGACAGAGAGTCCCATCCGCATATAACCGATTTATCAAGTGAGTTTTATTTAGCTTTCATTATCATATATATTCATCATTCATATCCTCTAATCGTAATTGTATATAACAATAATATAATTCCTTGTCACGTCTTTCTTGTAGGGAGGAGATCCAACGTATCAAAGCTGGTAATCCTGATATAAGCCACAGAGAAGCCTTTAGTGCTGCTGCCAAGAATGTAAGAACCTTAATTTTCTCATCCCTGAAATACATATTAAGTCGTTATATCCATTAGTTAAATTAGATAATAACCAAAAGAGTCCAATATCCGTTGGTAAATCCATACACATACACGATTTAGATGTTTTTTTTTGTGTGTGCAAATATATGTATACATATACACAAGGTATATATGTATATATATATTATTCAATTGGTGTTATCGATTTCCAGGGTTTTGTTGTTTCCTTTACTAGAGAAATTAAGTCATTGATATTAACATCAAAACTTTGGTTTAGATAGCAGGCGGAACGGAAACTAGGGTTTAATGTCTCAATGTCTATATATACACTCGGATGCGTACATATATATCTGTATAGATGTCAGGTTTTAGTATAGCTGATTAGGAGTAAAGAGTTTTGTCCGGTTATAACACAAGTTGATATGTGTCTTGTACGTATGTTGTTTATGTGTAATGTAGTGGGCCCACTTCCCCCACATACACTTCGGGCTCGTGCCAGACAATCAACCCGTGAAGAAAACCAACATGCCCCAACAGGTAAACCCTAATCTGTCGACATACCTTACATCTTTACAGTAATTAATGTTACAAATATCTTTTAAGAAATTCGTGTTTTTGTTTTTGTTTTTAATGGATAAAATTATTTTTTGGTCACAATAATGTACATAAAGAATTTCAAATGATTTTAATCATATCGTAAAAATTGGTGTACAGGGGGGAGAGGATAACATGGTGATGAAAGAAGGGTTCTATGCTCCTGCGGCTAACGTTGGTGTGACTCCTTATTGAAGATGACTATAATCGACAAGTATTTGAGAAATTGAAATCCAAATTTCTAGGGTTTATATATGTTGCCAAAAGTTGGGTTTCTTTTTCTTTCTTGAACTCATATATATTATATATGCATGCGTCTTCTTCTGTTTTGTAATCAAAATATTGCTAATTAATGAGGTTTATTATGTTAGTTTTCATTTGTACTAGTATAATTCATTAATCTAAAAGAATGCTTTAATATGTTTTACTCGATACATAAGTTTAAAATTAAATTGTAGTACTAGTTATTGGTCTTTTGTTGATTTCTCTAGACCATCGCTACATTATAAAAGTATCTCAAAATAAATTTTAGTTTGAATCTAGAGTTTCATTTATAACGCACAATAACAGAAATTTTAACATTTTTTTTTTTTGAAAAAGAAATCAAAATGTAGACTAATATATATAATTTTATTTTGTTGGTCGTCCAATGGTTTTACAATGATCCTAAAAACAATGAGTCCAAATGGTTTTACAATGATCCTAAAAACAATGATTCTAGAGTAGGGGACTATTGATTTATGTAAATCATAATGTGCTAACAACAACAAAAAATCGTCTAAACTTCAACTTGAATCTACAGCCGTTCCAAGAAGAACATTTTTAATCTCAACATCTATAAATCATTAAAAATATAATTAATTGGCAGGGCATGTTACATAGTTTTGGAATAACCTAGTCATTAATAATAAACAAAACATATATCTGCGCAGAGATATTACTTAGAATAACCTAGTCATTAATAATAAACAAAACATATATGTTACATAGTTTTGTTCAGTGAAAATCAAAATTCACTAATCAAAACACTAGTCTAACACTAACATCAGAGGTAAATTGAACTCGGATTACCTATGAACTAATCAAAACTAATCCGGTGACCGAATATCCCATATATATTAATTGAGAAAGATTGGAAAAAAAACATTGGTTTCATGTGTGATTTACAAATGTGTCATTGCTGATGTGTCATCAATATAAAGAAATTTCTCAAGACTTTTATAAAAAAATGTTTAACTTACTAGAATAATTACGTTAGTGTCATTCACATTAAACCATTGCATAATCATCGATATATTAATTGAGAAAGATTGTTAAAAAACAACTTTGGCTTGACATGTGATTTACAATTGTGTCATGCTGACGTATCATCACCATAGAGCTTCTCAAAACATTTCTCAAGACATTTCTCAAAAAAAGTTTAACTTACTAGAATAATTACATTCATATCATTCACATTAAACTTATGCATACTCATATAAATTTCATTCAGAGATTTTATATACATTGTTAAATCAATATTAGTTTATAAGTTATTTCATTTTCTAAAATAAAATTTGTATCTACGAGTTTTTTATATTCGAATTATATTGCTTCATTTTTAAGATTTCTTTTTTATTGTAATAAATATTATTCTTACAAATTTCATGTTTATTTTTTATTTTTGCAAAATCTCTTAATTATATTTCATTTCATACAAATTTTTGCATATTCAAATTCAAATTATAATATGAAATCTAGCATTCATATTACTGTTATGATTATTGAGATATAAAGCGTATACTATAGCTCACACACACGCACTAATGATTATTGAGATATAAATCGTATAATATAGTTTGATACTAATAGTTTCATCAAACTATATTTTAATTTGATATAATTTGATGCTAATGGTCTCATCAAACACACGTACTAACGGATATATATTCACGTGACAGATTTGAAATTCGAATTCAAAGTTGATTAATTTGTTTTGAGATTACCATTTATTTTGCATATTTAAATTCAAATCATAATATTAAATTTCATATTCAAATCTAATCATATAAAATTGCATATTCAAATTCAAATAAAATTAAATTGCATATTCAAATCTAATCATAATAAATTGTCATTTACAAATCAAATTGCAATAAAAGCGATATTTTCATGGAAAAACAAAAATTTCGTGGCAAAAGTGATTTTCGCTATTAGTAATTTTCGTGGAAAAGAAATATTTTCGCTACTGATAATTAAAAACTAAATACAAAATTACGTTATATGATTGAAGAGACATTTGATTTTGAATTCTCATTCATATATTCTTAATAAGTGAGAAACCCTTAATTTGAGCACTATATAACACTATTTTGCATAACCATTTCATTCATCAATTACACAACATCATTAACACACAAACCCTATCCAATTTAAACAAGGTCTATTATATCATCGTTGCTCAAATGGTTTACAAAATACCTATATGTTAGATTTAGAATTTTAAATTCTTATATTCCATATTATCATTTTAATTTTAAACTTGGATATTACAAAATTTTCATATATATCTCTTACGCGGGTTACTACCAGGTTTAAGTTTAAGTAGCAAATGGAACAAAAATGACTTTACAGTAATCCTAAAGTAAATCATAACGAGGTTCACCCAATAACTGTAGTACGTTAATCTTCTGATCTAAGACAACAAGTTGGCCGGAGAAAAAAAAAGTCATAATGAGACTCATGATTACCAACAACAGTAATTGGGTCAAGTGACTATATACGTTATCAGGCCTACTAGAAATCGGCCCATTAAGACTAATGACCAGTTTCGGGGTCACAACTTAGGTGGGTAGGTGAAACGGTGTCGTTTTAACGTCAGGTCTAAGTTATTAATTTCCATAGCAATTGGTGGGCATTGAAGTCAAGAACCGATGATGGTAAAATCCTTACCATTCTCTCCTATGCACGGAATTTCAGAATCTGATAGCGAAAATTGCTTGGCAGAACTTTTTTGTTAAGTCTCCGGCAATCCGTATTTCATTTTCCGATCACCGTATTGTACATTACTCGACGACATTTTAGAAAGCAAGAGCTTGGTCGTCAAGAGAGAGAGCAATCGAGCGGAGAAACAAATTCGAAATCCGAGTGCCAAAAGAAGAATCCAACAAATATGCAGCGTTTCGTAACTTTTATATATCGGACCATACGATTTCTTCTTCTACATATTATTATGTGGAATAACGGTTTTGCCCTCCGCTTTCTACGCATTATTTAATGTGGTCTATGTCGATCTCGACTTGTAGGGCCATATGGGCCCATGTTGGGTTGGATAATAAATAAACAGTGAGACCACGTAGAGGCACTGAGGCTATCTACAATGGTTCAATGTTTACAACACCCTATTTTTCTCTTTTAACACTCCACATCATCTTTTCTCTCTTGCACTTCATTATTCAACACTCATTATTTAACACCTATTTACAATGGTTTTGTTTTAAAAAAATTACAACACCCTACCCCACTATTTTATATCATATTTTTTCCTATTTTATTTATGTTTTTATTTTTTTGTGATTACATATTATCTATAACAATTAATTATCGATTAAAATTAAAATAAAATTAGTATGAGTTAAATAATTTTGTGAAATAATTTTCGTTTAAAAAAAAAATATGTAATAATTATTAAAACACATACAATGACGAAAAATAAAATACAATACAATAAACACACAACACTAATGAAACAAACATAACTTAATTAGTACAATAAACTCAACTCACAAACTTAAAAATCTCATTCACCACGGAACATTCCGAATTGTGCTCATATGTGTTTGACTAGATCAGCTTGCAATTCGTGATGCACATTTGAATCACGCAACTCGGATCTAGCACGAACATGATTTGCAAACGCATGTAGCACCTCAGTCGAGAAGGATGGTTGTGTACTAGACCCACTTGCCTCAGATTGATCATAATTGGTCCAATGTTGAGCATATGTCTCTCGTTCATCCTCAACAATCATATTATGCAATATGATACATGACCTCATGATGATAGCCAAATCGCCTATGTCCCAAAGGCGAGCTGGTTCACGAATGATTTTAAATCGAGCCTGCAACACTCCAAATGCACGTTCGATGTCCTTCCGACATCCCTCCTGACGTTGTGCAAATAGCTTGTATGGTTCACTTTGAGGAAGCCTAATCGATTTGACGAAAGTAGGGTAAGAAGGATATATACCATCAGCTAGATAGTATGCCATATTATACGGACGTTGGTTCACGAAGAAGTTCACTCTTGGAGAATTTCTATGTTCCACATCATCGAACACTGGTGAACGATCTAGAACGTTTATATCGTTCAATGTGCCCGGACATCCAAAAAAAACATGTCAGATCCATAAATCATGAGATGCAACTGCTTCAAGAATAATAGTCACTACAAGAAAATAGAGCTTTTGCAACGAAGATTTGCGTCGAAATTTTCCGTCGCAAAAAAAGCCACGTCTTTGCAACGAAATAGCAAGTAAAACGTCATTCGTCCCAACTTCGTCGCAACTTTGGGACAAACTATTTCGTCGCAAATTCCACCTAAGTTTGCGACGAAATTGCGTCCAATTAACTACGTATCGCATTTTCGACGCAAATTCGTTGCAATAATTGCGTCGAAGTTGCATCCAACTTAAAAAGTTAAAGATTTGCGACTGATTTGCGACGAATACTACCTAATTATTTGCGACGAAACATTACGTCGCAATACCGATGCTATTTCGTCGCATATTCGATGCAAATTTGTTTCGTCGCAAATTCGTCCCTAACACACGTTTTTAATTTTATACCTACCTAATTATTTCGACCCAAATACGTCGCAAATTCCTTGCATAAATTGCGTATATATCCAACCCACCCTCGTTTGTTTTCAACACACCAAAAACCATTCTCCCCCTTAAAAATAAAAAATAAAAAATTTTAATCAAATATGTTGGGTGGTGATGGTGATGATATTTATGCAACTCGAAGATGGATGTACAGACGTATAGATTCTGAGGGATCGGTGAGAAAAGAGTTCATAGATGGTCTTGAAACGCCTTGCCGGGACGATGACGAACTGGAAGGCGGCATGGAGGAAGAGAGGCAACGACACCAAACCCTCGCACATAGACCAAGCTGTTTGGAACGGCTTGGTCCGATATTGGTTGGATCCTCACACCGAGGATGTATCTGCGAAGTGTTCGACTTCTCGGAACACAAAAGACCCTGAGGGTAACCCTCCAACAAAGCACGTATCAGACATCGTTCGCCAGACGCCGTTTAGATATGGTAATATAAATAAATATATATATATATAT
>PKMM01010180.1:131108-165350 GCA_002933915.1 Eutrema heterophyllum | reverse complement strand
CCTATTTTTTATTTTTTGGAAATTATTATTATAATAAATAAATTTATTTTCTTAAATAATTTAAAAAAAAAAAATCCAAATCACTGTTCTGTTAACAAAAATAACAGTTCTGTTAACTTTTTTGGCGGCGCAAAGTTTGGAAGCTAGTTTGAGGGTTTTAAATGTTAATTTTGTTACTTTCATGGTTCATAGTGAGTGTGGTAAAATGTTATGATTTAAAATGTTAGTGAATTCAACTTTGAGAGTTTTAAATAAGATTTTCTCTAAGAAAATGAATGGACAGAATTTTTACATTTTACCAACAAAAAAAAAAAAGAATGGACAGAAAGTCCCAATAAACTATGTTAGTTATTCAAGTAACACATGTTATCATTAACAAATTTGAGTTCTTTACAAAAAAAGAAGAAAGATTTTAAATCACGAGTTAAAGTATTCGACACCACCACCATCTTAGATTTTGTAGTTAGGGATTTATTAAATTTTTTAAAAAGCATGAAGAATACTTCCAACATAATTTAGAGCCCCAGGATCTATAGCTAGACAAAGAATCTCAGCCGTTGAAAGATTTTGTCTCGATGTTTTCAAAAAATCTTCAAAAAGCCACACAGAGAGACACTCAAATAGAGCACCGGTCCGTCAGATTCAGTTTCGAAAACAAGGCCCAAAGCCACCTGCCAGAGTTGTTTCCCGTTAAATTACCATAACATCCCTCACTCATTTGCATTGTTTTTCTATAATCTAAAAGGGTATAATTGGGAATTCCGGTAAATAAATAGTAATGAACCATCTGCGTCAGTTTCGTCTTTTTGCTCTGCCTCCTCGGCATATGTAAGATTTTTTTTTTCTTTTTATAAAAACACTGTTTCAGTCTTTCAGATCAATTTTTTTTTTTTTTTTTACGCGCCTCTTTTTTTGGTTTCATTATTTTTGAAAAAAGTATTCGAATATAAAATACGCGAGATGGGAAAACATTTTATTATTTTTTCTTCTTGTTTGAAAACACATTATTGTAATCTTTTCGTATAAATTTGTCCAATTGTTCTTTTCCTTACGATTATTATATTTTGTTTTTTCATTTGTATGTTGGCAAAAATCATGTGGCATTTTGTTTTACATTTTCTAAAGAAAAATCAATCGATTCAAATAAAAATGGTAAAACACGATAAAAATTTGCAAAAACATGTTTTCTCATAGAGATGTTATAAACGATATGAAGATTTAGGGTCGTTTTAGGTGTAATATATTTTGGAATGAAACAACATCAAGTAAACATAATATTATATATATATATATATATTGGTCTATAACGATTAACTAATTATAGATCTAAAATATCATGAAACCGTAGTTAAATTGAATCGGGTTGAGCCGGTTATGTACCATAGTATCACTATTTTTTTGTAAAAATGATTTAGTTATTAACTTTAGAACCCTACAAAATGCTTTGTTGTTATAAAATATACAAGTAGATAGAAAAAGAGCCTATATAATCCTTATAGTAAAAAATACTAGGACAACTAGATTTATACAGTACTCTCTTTTTTTTCGTCGAGCCCACACCATTTAACCCACTTGAAAGTTGGAGGACTGATTTATTTAATACTATAGAAGGCAACATTCTAAAACAAAACAAAAATAAAAATGTGAAAGCTTATGGCCAAAAATCAAAGAGTAAGACAAATGTGGTTTTCGCACCAAAAAAAAAAAAAGACAAATGTGGTGACAAAAAAAAGAAGAGAGAGAGGCAAATGAATTAGGGAGAGTAGAGTCACGCGCTGCATTTGCGAAGAGACTCGACAATGATGGCACAAGAACACGGTACATATGTAGATAAGTACATCTACAGACACAAGCCACACATAGAGGACGAGAAGCCAAAAAAAAAAAAACAATCCTTATTAAATGGAAAAAGAGAAGATTTAGAGAGAGAGAGAGAGCTTGGCATTGATGAAGACCACTTTTTATATATTGCACGCATCCATATAACAGCATCAGAGAGAAAAAGAAAAGAAATGAAAAGAAAAGTGATTTTAGGAAGAAAGAAAATAAAAGAGAGTTGGGGCGCCAATTACAAGTTTTGAGCTTTGCATGTGTTTCTTTCTTCCGTACATTTAACCTATGAACACAACCTCTCTCTCTCTCTCTTCTTCTTTTGTTGTCTTTCTGTTCTGAGATCTCTCTCTAGGTTTTTTTTTTTTTTTAAACTGTGTTTGAGGCCATGCCCTTATCCTTTGAAAGATTTCAAGGGGAGGGGGTGTTTGGTGTTCCATCTTTCTATTCAGACTCTCAGAAAATCTGGTTTAATCAAGACAAAATCGGAATCGGAATCGGAAGAGCAGAAGCAGAAGAAGATCTTGGTTATGTTGTCGGTGGTGGTTTACCGGAGCCGACGTCTGTTCTCGACGCTTTAAGGAGTCCTAGTCCTCTCGCTTCTCACTCTTCAACCACCACCACGACGCTGTCTTCCTCTTACGGCGGTGGTGCCGTCACCGCCACCGCAACCGCCGGTGATGATAAATGTAGTCAAATGGGTTTGGATGATCTGGACGGAGTTCTCTCTGCTTCCTCTCCTGGTCAAGAACAGAGCATCTTGAGGCTAATCATGGACCCGGGCTCAGGATTCGGTGTTTTTGACCCGGGTTTCGGATTCGGATCCGGGTCCGTCCCGGTGAGTGAAAATTCGAATCCTTTGTTATCTTGTAGCTTCCCGTTTCAAGAGCAAACTCATCCAGAAGCGTTGATCAATCCAAATCAAAATCCATGTTTGTTCTCTAATCATCCGTCAGCTCCACCGGCTAAACGGTTTAATTCCGGATCTCATCAACCGGTTTACCCCTTTTCCGATCCGGATCCGGGTCACGACCCGTTTCTCGTTCGTCGTCAGCAACAGTTTCAGTTTCCGTTTCACTTTCACCAGCAACAAATCCCGTCTTCATCTTCGTCCGCGGCGGCTCTGGTTCCGGTTCCGGTTCCGCCATCGGGAATGGCCGGCGATGACCAGTCAGTCATCATCGAGCAGCTGTTCAACGCGGCCGAGCTAATCGGAACCACCGGAAACAACAACGGCGACCACACCGTTCTCGCGCAAGGGATATTGGCGCGGCTCAATCACCATCTCAATAGTAACTACAACAGCAACAAACCTCCGTTTCAAAGAGCGGCTTCTTACATCTCCGAAGCTCTCCTTTCGCTCATCCACGACGCTTCACCACCGTTAATCACGCCGGAGAATCTGATTCTCCGAATCGCCGCTTACAGATCCTTCTCAGAAACCTCGCCGTTTCTCCAATTCGTCAATTTCACAGTGAATCAATCGATTCTCGAGTTCTGCAACGACGAAGTAGGGTTTGATCGGATCCACATTATCGATTTCGATGTCGGATACGGAGGACAATGGTCGTCTCTAATGCAAGAACTCGCTGCCGGAGGAGGAAGAAGAAGAAACAGAGCATCTCTTAAAATTACCGTCTTTGCTCCACCTCCTTCAACAGTCTCCGACGAATTCGAGCTCCGATTCACAGAGGAGAATCTCAGAAGTTTCGCCGGAGATGTCAAGATTCCGTTCGAAATCGAGCTATTAAGCCTCGAGCTTCTTCTAAACCCAGCTTATTGGCCCTTCTCTCTTCGTTCATCGGAGAAAGAATCGATCGCAGTGAATCTCCCAATCAAGTCCGTCGTCTCCGGTTACCTTCCGTTAATCCTCCGCTTCCTCAAACAAATCTCTCCAAACATCGTCGTATGCTCGGACAGAGGATGTGACCGTAACGACGCGCCGTTTCCAAACGCCGTGATCCACGCGCTTCAGTACAACACCACTCTGCTCGAGTCTCTCGATGCCAATCAAAACCAAGACGATTCGAGTGTCGAGAGGTTTTGGGTGCAACCTTCGATTGAGAAGCTGTTGATGAAACGACACCGTTGGATTGAAAGATCTCCGCCGTGGAGAAGCTTGTTTACACAATGTGGGTTTTCTCCGGCGAGTTTGAGTCAGACGGCGGAGGCTCAGGCGGAGTGTTTGTTGCAGAGGAATCCGGTGAGAGGGTTTCACGTCGAGAAAAGACAGTCTTCACTTGTCATGTGTTGGCAAAGGAAAGAACTTGTTACTGTCTCTGCTTGGAAATGTTAGAAGAAACCAAATCTTGCATGTTAATTTCTCTGTTTTTCTTTTTCTGGTTTTAATCTTCTTTTTTTAAATGTTGTTCAATGGTGTTCTTAGTTGCGACTGTGGTGTTAACATTTTATGGAAGTAAGGATGTATAATCAAAATCTCCTTTTGTTAGATTTTATTCTGCCCTTTTTGAGTTTATGCATATATCTCTTATCCAAAAACAGAATTCGCAAAGGAGATGTGGTGATCAAATGAGATAGATTATATATGTTTTTAGGATCTTCAGAGTCCACACAATGAGTTTATGTGTATAAACAGTCTAATTTACTTGAAATAGACTTGTGGAAAACTGTGTTTAAGAGTTCTAGTGTTAAGGAGGCCATACATTATTGTTACATATAATTAATTTCAAAAAGGTTATATATATATATTATTTTTTTGCTAATTTATGTATATACACAATTACACATATTATATCAATCAAAAGCATTTATATTGCCTCTAGAATGTAACAAGGAATTAGTGAAATACTCACGGTACATGCATTTCAATGGGGTATTAAATTTTACAACCAAAAAGTGGAGGTAATTGGGTTTATCATTTGGTTTTTGGAGCTTCCAAGGTTGAATGTTTGTTTAATCGTCTCGGGTCCCTAGCAGATTTCTTTTAGTTTTTGGCCATGAAAAAAGTTTATTTTTTCTATCATAAAAATGGTTAGGACTTTAATTTGCGTACAATTTGTTTATATTAATGTAAATGATTAAATGTAGTCCTAAGCTTTTAGCTTTATAAAATATACATGTTCATTATTGTAATACGACTTTTGTTCGTGAAATCACATGGTCCTAAAGTCATTGGTGCTTGATAGTATTGTATAATCTCAGTTTTGTTTATATAACTTTTTTATATGTTAACTAAATTGGACGGTCTTGATTTGCGACCAACCGCTTCATTAAACTAATATCTGATTTAGTTTTATGACGTCGGTGTAGAGAATTAATAATTTCTTAATCATGGCCGTAGCCCATAGTAGCTAAAAACGTGTAATTTTACAGAATGGCTGGATAAAAAAGAAAACAAATAATGTATTTATTAACTCTACATATATATATTTATATCAATTATTGTCGTCTTTATTTACTAAGATCAATATCTAATCCACTAGCATCTTACCTAACTATTAACATTAATTTGATAACAAAAAAAACAATGTTAAAATTTGTTCTGTTAATATTCTACTTTCAGTTTTATTGCGAACAAAAATTGAAAACCTGAAAGACCTTTCCAAAGTCATGTTTAAATAATTTTTAATAGAAAAGCAAACAGAAACGAAGGAAAAAAAAAAAAAAGAGAGGATATCTAGTTATTTAATATTAAAAAGTTTGGTTGTGACACCTCTAGTAGCGGATCGAGGTTTGCATGTTACTTTGTATGAAATGTTTTTGTTTTGGTTGCCTAATTTCGAAATTATCAGCTTTTGACAATATAAAAAGCATCAGCTTTACTTACAGCTTTAAAACTAAAAAGACATATACGTCATCAATAAGATATGAGGATTTAAATTAGAAATATAATAACGTAAATTAACATGGAAGCCAAACCGACAACAGACACTTTTGTCTCCATGACTGCCAAAGAAAGCTTCATAATTTTACTTTGCAAATTAATTAAGAAACACCGGTTCATGCACACCTACTACGTGCTTAATGTTTAAGAGAATTTAAGATTGTTATTACTATTAACTTATTAAACTTCAGAAAGGAATTTTTTTTTAAAAGGAACAATAGAAGTTATTTAAAAAAATAAAAACTTAAATTCGATATTGCGAATTTTTTTTATGAAAGCTCTAATGGGTTAGTGTTTGATCTTAAAGTGCTATGCTTATAAAGTGTTTCTGATTTTTATTTTATTATCAAGAAATCAAGAAATGATTTCGAATCAAATGAGACTAAGAATGAAAAAACTAGAATTTTCTAATGAAAAGGAAAATTTACAAAAGCAAGCTCTTTTTCTTGGTAATTTATTACAAAACCTGGTTACAACCTATATATATGACCTTACCAAGATTACAACATTAGGAACTGCCAAATTCATCGATTATTTATTTTATCTAGTGGCAGGTTAACTTTCACATTATCGACGATCTCGTTTGCTTTCGTTAAGTTTTGATGTGGTTCGGTTTAACTTTTACTCCAGTTTAGTTTTTGAAACCAACTCTTGTTCCCGGTTTGGGTTGATTTCAATTTAATAATATTAGAATTTTTTTTTGTTAAAAGGGTTAACTGCGGATTAATTCACTTGTCCGAAATTGAATCTAAAAAAATCAAAACATATTTTGAATCACTCTTATAAAACTTCTTGGCATAAATAAGAATCTCATCCTCAACTAAACCAAAGTCGTAAAAGAATTTATTTATTTAATATATAATTTATTTTCCATAGTTTTACAAATCCCAATATTTAAATGTACGAGGTTAAAGTTGGGAAATTGCTGATTTAATTTTTTACCTATTTCTGCGTGTTCAATTTATTTCCCAACTATCGTTTGCTCAAAATAATTTTCCAAATTATAGTTGATTTTGCAAAATCGAGATTAAAAAAGTCAAACGCTAATTACTAAATGGATACATATCCACTGAAATCGGTTGTAACTCTTTCAAAATAACCCCGAATGAGTTAAAACCACTCCTATTAGAAAGCTAACTCAATTTACTATAACTTTGATGAAGAATTCCATAACTACATTAAAAGGGAAGTCTTCCATCCGAGTCGATTTTCTAGACACATTTTCTTGATGCAAGATCGACTCGGGTGGAAGACTTCCTTTTAGATTTAGTTTTGGAGCTCTTCATCAAAATTATAGGAAATTGAGTTAGCTTTTCAATGAGAGTGGTTTAAACTCATTCGGGATTGTATTGAAGAAGTTACAGCCGATTTAGTAGACACGTATCCATTTAGTGGATGTAACTCATTCAATACAACCCCGAATGAGTTGAAACCACTCCCATTGAAAAGTTAACTCAATTTCCTATAACTTTAACGAAGAGCTCCAAAGCTAAATCTAAAAGAAAGGTTTCCATCCGAGTCGATCTTGCATCAAGAATATGTGTCTAGAAGATCGACTCATATGGAAGTTTTCCCTTTTGAATTTAGGTATGAAACTCTTCATCAAAGTTATAGGAAATTGAGTTAGTTTTTCAATGAAAGTGGTTTCAACTCATTTTGGGTTGTATTGAAGGAGTTACAGCCGATTTAGTAGACATGTATCAATTTAGTAATTAGCGTTTGAATTTTTTAATCTCGATTTTGTAAAATCAACTACAACTTGAAAAATTATTTTGAGCAAGCGATAGTTGGGAATAAATTGAGCGCGCAAAAATAAGTGAAAAATTAAATGAGCAATTTTCCGGTTAAAGTTTACCATTTTTGTGACAATTCATAAGAAAGGAATAAACTTTGATAGATACAAAATCTTAGGCTGATGCTCGCTCCACCAATGTCTTCGTCTTCCCAATCATTTCTTCTTCTTTTTTCCCTCTTTATTATTGTTTTCTTTTGCTTCTTTAAAAAAAAACAATTTACCTTTTTTCACTCGATTTATAAAACTCTGCTTGGGAATAACGCATTCTCTATCAACCCCACATAATTTTAGTCTTCTTTTTTAGTTTTCTTTTCTCAAAACCTCTTCTTAGTTCTTAACTTTTTTATCCATTTGATAAGAAGGGAGACAAATTAATTAAAGAAAATATAACAGTAAACCAACAAAAAATCATGCGTCTTATAAAACAAACATAGTATATATATATATATATTGTGCAATAGGGCAGCGTCAATGAAGTGGTGGTACTCCCATCAGACCATTACATCATAACAATTGCAATTCGGCATTAATCATGTAATAGTTTTAGAGTAATCTAATACGGTCATACTTTATTAGTTAGTTAATTATCATACATTTTTTCATGAGAATAAAGAGTTCTTACGATGCTTATAATTTATCTAAAAGTAAAAAGACGAATATATTAAATTCGCATGAATACCAAATTTTGCACCCCTAAAGACTGCCCTTGTGTGTCTACTAGCAAACTTAAATCAAACATAAAGGAAACGCAAACCGGTTGCTACATCGAACCAAGAAGCAACCTACCGGTTTTAATGATACAGGCTCTGCTTTCACCTCCTATAATTCTTCTGCATCTCTCAAATGCAACAACACTGAGCACTGCACCACTCTTTTCACAGCTATATTGCGAGTTTTTTTACCGCAAAATGCTTACCATGGAACCGCTTGTAAGTTTTTTTGAAGCTATGGTGTTTTTGGTAGATCATCAAACTCCATAAAGTCTTAGGGATGTTTTAATGAATGAGTAAGCTAATGCGCCCGTGAAAATGTAACTATCGACTCTATCCAATATTCCACCTGCAGCAGGGAAAAGAGATTAGAGGTGGCACGAGTGAGAAGGAGGGACGTTGATCTATGTATCGGTGAGGGGCGATTTTACCATGTCCAGGGATAAGTGAACCAGAGTCTTTGACGCCGGCATCACGTTTGATCATTGATTCGGTAAGATCACCAAATACCGACCCAAAGAAATTAAGAAACCCAAAAGCTATGGAGCTGAGGAAACAAAAGAAAGAAAAAAACCCATTCACAAACAGAAAGATGATAAGAAACCGAGTTTCAATAGAACGATAAATCTGAGTACCTGAACAGAGATTGAGGCCAACACAGAGATTTAGAGAGTAGAATGGTAATGGCTATACAACCAACAAGTCCTGCAAAAGTCCCTTCCCATGTCTTTTTCGGACTAATACTAGTAAGAGGTGTCCTACCAAAAGCCTGCACTTTTTCTATAGTTAAACTAACTTCAAAGCGGTTTTAGTAAAAAAAGCTTATCCGTTAGGCATTTACCTTGCCACCGAGAAAAGCAAATGTGTCTGTCGCAATTACACCGCTGAATGAAATCAATGTCGCCACAAGTCCAACTGTCCAGTGAGCTTGACCACCAAGAAGAATTGGCCATGTTCTTCCAATTCCTATAGTTAGAAAGAAGAAAAACTGGTCAAAAGGACATATAAAGGAGGAGAAAGCCAACATCTCTCGTTTGAGATTTAAAGGAGGAGAAAAGGCGAGAGCTTGCCAGTGTTGAGCGCAGGAGCAGATAAACCACAACGAAGCTTAACCCAGAAACAAGGGAGATAACCACAGTAAAATAACCCAAACATTGTACTACTCAGCTGAGCAAAACGCGGGTTTCCTCTCTGTACTAACAATGCCATTGCGACAACAAATGCTGCGCACGTCACCGATATATCAATGTTACCAAAGTACCTAAAAAAAAATTCCCACAAAAATCTGTTTAAGGAGCAGTCAAAATGGATAACAACAAAAGCTTTGACGTTGTGTTTTAATGGAACTCACAATGTAAGTATGGGCATAAGGGCGCATATAACCGAGCAAACTCGAGATACATATCGTGGAGGAGGTGTCATTCCTTTAGCTATGCCTCTGCTTCTAACGAGCTCAAAATATTCACGTGAACCGATAAAAACAGAAACTGCCAAGGCTACTGTGAAAACCCATCCTCCAGCTAACACAACACCTCCAACAGGTAATCCAATGCCAATACCAAAGATCACTCTTTTCTTAAGCTGGCTTGTTTTCTTCTGCTTATCTTCCACAATTTGCAAGTCATGGATTCTTCCATCAACTCCCTAAAAGAGATGGCCAATCAGCGAGAGCTCACTGAGTTAGATAATGATCAATAAAACAAAGTGACTACCTCTATATCGAAATTCCCATCTCTAAACACTATGAAGCCATTTTTCAGTTAAGCTGAAAATTGAATCTCTCTATCTCTCTCATTCAATGCCGACTTGCTTCTTTTAAAGCTGAAAAATCCGAGGAGAAAGAAGCATAAAGTTACTACCTTTGAGTTGTCATCACCAAGCTGGTCTGTTTCAGCTCGAGCAACGGCCGTGAGGAAACACCGTTTCACAGGAATCCGACCAAGGCGGGAACGAAACAACGGTTTGGTATCACCGGCGAAACGTAGGCTCGAATATTGGGAGAAAGGGGGCAGAATTAGGGTTTTCCTGGTGGATATACGGCACGGGCATATACAGGGGAGACAAGTCGATAGAACGGGCACAGGCTTATTATACCTACAGACATCAACAAAAGACGCCATTGCTTTCTCAAAGACACACGAAAATTAGCCCGAACAAGGGAAAAAGGAAATATATTATTTCTGAAACTCGCAATCTCTGAATCATGATGTCGGAGTGAGTGAGTGTGTGTATGTGTGTGATTAGCTGAATTTGTCGTATTGTAGTAATAGAAGGTAGAATTAGCGGTTGGGTTAATACCCCTCCAAATTAGCTCTCCCATTATTGTTCGATGAAAATGTTTATTTCTATAATTAAAGAAAACAAAGACGAGTTTAGTGGAGGGGGCACACAATGAAACATATGTCTTTTGGATTACAAAAGTTCAAAAGTGGAAAAAAGGTTTTTTTTTTTTTGGGTTGAAAATTCTAAGTCTTGTGAAAACCATAATACAATCCTCTAACGCACTAAGTTCAAGATTCAACAAAAGGTGAATGACGACGATAAGACAGAAAAAAGATGTCCTTCTGACACAACTTGATTTCTTTTCTTTTCATGTCTTTTGGGTTTTGCCGAAGCCACTTTTGAGACTTGGGTTGTGGAATATTTATTCAACGCGATCATGTCCTCTTCATAATGTATCCCAAGATTATACCGATTAGTCCCACTAGAAGAACGTACATGAATGGGATTCCACCACCACTCTGACTTTTCTTGCTTTCACGCTTCAACTGCTCCTGCAATTTCACATGTTTTTAATATCAGAGAGTTTCGTGTTTGGGAAAAAGGGAACATGTAAACGAAGATTGTGGAATATACAGACTTGATTGCGGTTTTTTGTACTCGTTACTTCTACTAGTGGAGATATCCTAGAAGCAATTCTTAAGCGATCTCATAACTCAAATTACGGAATAAGTAAAGAAGCCAATACAAAAAAAAAAACACAATTAAAGGCCAATGCAAATGATGAGCTAATATCTTGTTACTAGAAAGAAAAAAAAAAACAAGAAAATGGCTGCTTCTCAGAAACCAGGGAAACTAGCTAAGAAAGTGCTTGTGAAAATAGAATAGTTCAAAAATATAAGGATCAGATGAAAAAGCTTCTTACCAATTCTTGATGAAGTTTCTTGTTCAGTTGAACGGCACAGTTCTTTTCCTCGGTGAGCCTTGTGATGAGAGCTCTGGCCTGAAATCACACAAGCGGATAGACGTAAAAAATTCAGATGTAACAGAATGACCAATCCTGTCACCTAACTTCCATGGTAAGTTGTTCCAATCAGTATAGCCAGTAGGTCAGTTGCAGCTTAAGACCAATTCATAAACTAATTTGTAAGAGCTTAAACCACAGCAGATGAAACTGATTAGTAAAGAGCCTAATAAGTTCATGAAATTCCCGTGGAGCAGCAGGCTGACAGCTATTACAAGCTTGTACAATAAGCGAGCCATTGAATTGCTAATAACTGGAATGATCTGAATTAAAAAAAAAGGAATAAAAGCTCCAGAAAAACCTTATAGATCCATAGGTTTGGATGGTAAACCAATGTAGGTCGCGTAATGGTATAAATTAATAATACTAATGCAATTGCACTCTTTCTGATGCCAAGGTAACTCAGCATCATGAAAACAGCAGATAAAAGATCAGAAGGGTTACTAAGATACCTCAGATGAGTTATCCTGAGGTTCAAGCCTGTCAACGCTAAATCTTGGAACCTAAAATTAAACAAGAAAACGAAGAAAATCAACACAATTACCAAAGGAAACGCCTACCATATCCCCCACTTCTACTTATATAGGTTCTATTTTCTTGGCTAGTTAAGCTGAGGTATGTACTTACAGCCGTAAAATCAGTAGCATTCCCATTGTCCGAGACGGAAGCTCTTGGTGAAGAGCCCTCTTCCGATCCTTCCCGAACCGGTGATGGTGGTCGGGGTGGATCAACATAGACAACTCTCAGTTTAGTCTCCTCAACTCGATGCCCCGCCTCTTTGCTAAACTGCAGTGTTCATCAGAAAAGAAAACAATGTGTTAAGTAACCAGAACCAATTTGCCAAAATATAAAAGGCTCAGAAATGATCAGAACCAATGTTTAAATCCCGTTAGAACAATATCAATACCATCTCAGGAGTAACTTCCCTGGCCGTGGCTCCGGGACTAGCCACTACACACTGAAGCAAGAACTTGTCCTTGCACTGCATATCAACCGGAGATTCCTTTTGCGCTTGCATGGTCACTAATTCCAAGACAAAAACCGACAACAGTCAAACACATAATCCCAAAAACTGGTAAATTCTTCATCTGGCAAATTTGCGATAACAGAGAAAACGAACTATTACGAAGGGAAGAGCAAGAGACAGACCTAGAACTTCAGAAGATGATCTCGGAAGAACAACCCCTGTATTAGGCCTGACGCAATACTTCTTTGGATTCGTCGTTTTAACCTAAAAATTGACCATCCGTTAAAGCTAAGATACACAAAATCTTCAAGATGTAGAGAAAATCAAAACAACTCTCTAAGTAATTCACCTTGAAGGCCACATAATTGTCGGTCTTGTTAGCCAAATACAGAGAGCAAGAGATCTGTTTCTTCAATTCAACTACATCAAAAATCACAAATCAACCAATAAAGCACAGTAAACTAATCGGAAAAAGTAGATCTAGAAGAAGGAAGACATGCGAAAATCATTCAAAATTCGGATATATAAGCTTACAAGGGAATTGAAGGTCGATAGGATCGATGTCGAGAAGCTCGTTACTCATTCTGATAAGATCGGCGGAGAATTAATCGATTCTAATCGGAAAACAAATTTGTTCCCCGGTAGAGAGAGAGAGTGGTGGTGGTGGTCGTCGAACGAGAACGGAGATTCAAAGGGGAGAGAGAGAGAGAGACACAGAGACTTTTGCCGTCTCGTTTTTAGACTGGAGACGATATATGCCCTTCCTCTGACTCAAGGTGCGTCAGTGCCACAGCGTCTAACGAGGGTATAATTGTCATTCTAAGGACTACGTCAGCGTCTAATGAGGGGTATAATTGTCATTCAATGACCAAACTCGTTTGACCAGCGAAAACGAGGTTGGCGTTCTCAAATCTCTTTTGATCATGATGTCAAACAAAAACAAAATCTCTTTTGATCGAAAACTTTGAGTTTTGTTATAAAAAGAAATATAATTTATCGTAAAGATAAATATTAATAAAGAGAATAATATTATAACCAGACCGATAATCGGGATACTGATTATAAAAGAAAACGAGAAAGACAATTCTTGTTGAAGTTATTTTTTTAAGGTGTGATTTTACATTCGAACGATCGTCCGTATTTATAGATAAATATCTAGGTTACTATACGCGCATAGTGACAGTGGACTCCACACATAATATTATTAAACATTAAAAGTTTGCATAACTTATGTCTAATATTTGACATTCGTAACACTCTCCCTTGGAGACAAGTGTCACTAATATCGTCGTGCGTTATGTTTTTGTTGCCTCGTTAAAAACCTTTTCAGGAAAATCCGGTGGGAAAAACCATAGGAAGGTAAAAAGAGTACAACCATGCAAGCTCCCCTTTGAATGACCATGATGTCATCTTAAAAATCTCTTTGATGACGCATTCCAATATTATGGACATGTTTCCTGAACGTAGTGGTGGGTAATGATTTCGTGAAGAGATCCGCTGGATTTTCACATGATTGGATATATCTCACTTCAATTTCATTATTCTTCTCGAGTTCTTGAGTGTATGAGAAGAACTTCAGAGGGATATGTTTGGTTCTATCACTTTTGATATATCATTCCTTTGTCTGGGCAACACATGCAGCGTTGTCTTCATATAAGAAAGTTGGCTCCGTATCTACGCGAATTCTACTGCTTGATAGGATGTGGTGACTAATCGATCTCAGCCACACACATTCTCTACTTGCTTCATGGAGTGCGATGATTTCAGCATGATTTGAAGAAGTGGCCACAAGCGTCTGCTTCTGAGAACGCCAAGATATAGCGGTGCCTTCGATCGTGAACACATACCCTGTTTGTGATCGGGCTTTATGTGGATCCGACAAATATCTTGCATCTGCAAAACCGATCATTTGACTCTTTGAATGTTTAAGGTAAAACAAACCTAAATCAATAGTCCCTTGAAGATAACGAAAGACATGTTTAATCCCATTCCAATGTCTTCTTGTAGGGGACGAGCTGAATCTTGCCAAAAGATTAACAGCAAATGATATGTCAGGTCGTGTACAATTGGCAAGGTACATAAGGGCTCCAATTGCACTTAGATATGATACTTCAGGACCAAGTATCTCTTCATTTTCCTCATGCGGTCGGAATGGGTACCTTACGTGTTCTAACGATCATAGGGGTACTTAGAGGAGTTGTTTTATCCATATTAAAGCGTTTTAACACTCTTTTGGTATATGTGGATTGATGCATAAATATACCATTTTCAGAATGCTCAATTTGTAAGCCAAGACAGTATTTTGTCTGTCTGAGATCTTTCATCTCAAATTCCCCTTTTAAATAATCTGATGTTTTCTGTATTTCCCTCTGAGTTCCGATAATGTTTAGATCATCAACATATACCACGATAATTACAAATCCGGATGTCGTTTTCTTGATGAAAACACATGGGCATATAGGATTATTCACATATCCTTGTTTCGTTAAATGCTCACTGAGACGATTGTACCACATACGTCCATATTGCTTTAGCCCATATAATGATCCATGCAACTTTATTGCACATATTTCTTTGGGTTTATAATTTAATGCTGCTGGCATCTTAAATCCGTCTGGGATTTTCATATAGATACCAGTATCTAATGATCCATATAAATATGCTGTAACGACATCCATGAGGTGCATCTCAAGATCTTCATCAGCCGCTAGACTCATTAGAAATCTAAACGTGATTGCATCTTTTTCCTCATAATCTATTCCAGGTCTTTGAGAAAAACCTTGTGCCACAAAACAAGCTTTGTAACTCATAATCTCGTTTTTCTCATTTCGTTTCCGGAAGAAAACTCATTTGTATCCAACTGGTTTCACATCTTCAGGTGTGAGTACTATGGGTCCGAATACCTTTCGTTTACTAAGCGAATCAAGTTCGACTTGAATAACATCTTTCCATTTCAACCAGTCTTGCCTCTTTTGGCATTCATATACAGACTTTGGTTCTGGATCTTCGTTTTCATCATCTATTTTCTTAGACATTAAGTATGAGAAAACGTCATCAACATCATCCATTTCATTTCGATTCCATATCTTTCCATTATGGATGTAGTTGATAGAAATCTCATGATTTCTTTCGGATTCATGATGCTCTGCATTATCATTAGTCTCATGATTTGTTTCTTCCAAAATATTTTCTGCTATTTTTGGTGTATTATGCATTGCAGCTTCCTTTCGTTTTCTAGGATTTTTATCCTTAGAACCGATAAGTCTACCACGCTTCAGGCGTGTTCTAGATTCTCGTGTATCATTTGTTTTCCACGTTCATGTGGTATATCAATACGAGCAGGAGTATTTGCAGCCGGTATATGAGATTTAGTTACCGTTTTAGTATCTGCAAATGCATCAGGTAGCTGATTTGCTATGCTCTGTAAATGCATAATTTGTCGAACTTCTAGTTCCGACTGTTTAGTAGGAGGATCAAGGTGCAATAAGGTTGGCACACTCCATTTGATATCCTTCTCTACTTGTTTATTTTCTCCCCTAGAACCGGGAATACTTTCTCATCAAAATGATAATCGGCAAGACGTGCCGTAAAGATGTCACCAGTCTGTGGTCCTATGTATCGTATAATTGATGGAGAATCGCATCCAATATATATTCTCAACCTTCTTTGTGGTCCCATCTTTGTACGTTGTGGTGGTGCTACATGCACGTAAACCGCACAACCAAAAATTCTTAGATGGAAAATATTTGGTTCTCGGCCAAATGCTAATTGTAATGGGGAATACTTATGTACGCACTTGGTCTTATCCAAATGAGTGCTTATGCATGCAAAATAGCATGTTCTCATACATATGTTGGGAGTTTTGATTTCATAATTAATGGTCTTGCAATCAATTGCAGACGTTTAATTAATGATTCTGCTAAACCATTTTGTGTATGAACATGGGCGACATGATTTTCAACATCGATTCCAGTTACCATACAATAATCGTTAAATGCTTGGGATGTGAATTCACCAGCGTTGTTTAGTCTAACTCTCTTTATCGGATAATCAGGAAACTGAGCTCTATTTCGAGATTATTTGAGTCAGAAATATCGTAAATGCCATATTTCGAGATGATAATAGACAAACATGTGACCATCTACTTGACGCGTCAATTATTACCATAAAATAGTAGAATGGTCCACAAGGTGGATGTATAGGTCCACAAATATCGCTTTGAATCGTTCAAGGAATTTTGGTAATTCTTTTTCGATTTTGGTTGGCGATGGCCTTATGATCAATTTTCCGAGGGAACACGCAGCACATGTCATTTTGTTTCCTTGAGAAATCTTCTGGATTTTCAATGAATGTCCATGTGAGCTTTCTATGAATTTTCGCATCATAGTTGTGCATGGAAGACCAAGACGATCATGCCATAGTGTGAAATCATCAAGATTTTTTTTTATCACAAGATTTGAGTCTATCGCATTTATGTATGTATGATGTAAACCAGAAGGGAGTTCAGGGAACTTTTACAATACAAGCCTTTTTCTCGATTCATCATAAGTTATGTATATACACTTCTTTCCGTCCTCAGTTGCAGACCGAGTGTCATATCCTTGAAGGTATATGTCTTTGAAACTGAACAAATTCCTTTTAGAATTTGGAGAATACAAGGTGTTATTTATGGAAAATTTTTTCCCATTAGGCAACGTAAAATTTGCTTTACCAATCCCTTCAATCAGGTCTGCAGGACCCGATATTGTGTTGACAATAATTTTTGTCGATTTTAAATCAGAAAAGTATTTCATAATAGTGTGCGTTGTTCCACTATCTGGTATACAAATATCTTTAGTGTTTATCTTAGACGTAGTTCCGTTTGTATCGTTATCAATTTCCGAGGTAAACAAAAACAATTAATAGTAAGAAGATAATTTTATTCATGAAGCAAAATATCAAAATAATTATACATTAATAAGAAATATCACACAATAATTATACATAAATAGGTAGAGCAAGCAATATAGTATTTTACATATGCGACAATTATTTATGGCACATTCGTAAGAACTTCAAGAGCCACATGACGGGCATTTCAGGCTTCTGTAAAGGCGGTCTCGTCAAAATCATTTTCAAAGTCGGAAGCATCGAGGTGCGTTGTACCCTAAGAATGTTCCGCGAGATTGACTTCCTTTCCCTTGCCTTTGGCGGATTCTTTGTACATCGCATAAAGATGTGCAGGAGTACGACATACCCGAGACCAATGTCCCTTGGTACCGCATCTGAAACAAACGTCCTCTTGCTTATGGGAGGTACTTCCTTGGTTCTCTTTTCCCTTCGGGGGTTGCTCAGAGCGAGTCCACTGGAATGACTTCCTATTTTGCGGGTTGTATTTTCTCCCACGTCCGCGGTAGTTTCGATGGCCTCGGCCTCGAAATCCTTTGTTTTCTCTGACCGGATTCTTAACGTCTAATGCGTTCGCTTCAGGGAACGCCTTAGATCCGGTAGGTCGTGTCATGTGATTCTTAATAAGGAGCTCGTTATTTTTCTCAGCTATCAGGAGCGCCACAATCAAATCCAAAAATTTGGTATACCCACGCAATATGTATTGTTGTTGCAGGGTGATGTGGTTTTTGTGGAATGTGGTGTACGTTTTCTCAAGCATTTGAGATTCCGTTATTGATACGAATCGACCCAAGGAACACACTCACGGTAAAGGGTAGAACGGGATAAGCTTTGCAAGCAACGAATTACTTCAAAGGATGGGGATTGATTGGTCTCACAAGGGTTGCGGAAGGCCCTTGATATTCCGCTTTGTTGTTCTCGGATATGACTCACCTTGAACAACAAAGGATTTCGTTTGATATTACACACAAACGAGAAGGTTTTGATCTAGAGAGAAAAGAGATTTTTATTCAAAAGACTAGATGATTTTGAGATAATGAGTTACATGGAGTTTAAATAGACAAATAGAGGGATTGCATGCACAGCAATTAATCACCTCGAAAATGAACAAGAGGGGCTGCATGCATAGCATTTAACCACCTCGAAAATGAAAGAAATTAGAGACAAGTTTGAATTTGAAAATGTGAAGATCTTGCTTGATAGAAAACGTGGGCTTCTTTGGGGCTTGTTGGGCTTAGATCAACAATTGAGTTTATTGGAAGTAATCCTACTTGCCTCGTTAAAAACCTTGCTTCGGAAAACCCATTGGGACAAAACCGAAACGAAGGAAAAGAGCACAAGTAAAACACTTAGCCAAATGTTGATCTACTTGGGCCTGATTTCAAAACCGGTAAGGTTTGAATTCATCTTCCACGTCCTGACCCAAGTACCCGTGATGGTACAACCTCCCTAAAACCAATTTGAATCTTTTGGCCTTAGCGCCTAACTTTGCGTAATATTTTGATCGGTTATCAAACGATCGAGATCTTTCCTCGCGCATTCCATCCGGTTCAAGCAATGCTCCGAACTCCGGTACAAGCTGCTCGATCAGAATCATATCATCCCCCTCTCTTCAAAAGGATTTGACCTCAAATCCGAAGAACCTACATGAAAACGAGCTAAGTTAGTAGGATCGAAATTCAAAGTCGGATTATGCTTACCTTGGGGAACGATTTGGAATAGGTTGGAGTTGATTTGCGCTGATGGTGGAAGTGGTTGATGCTCTTGAAAACTCGCCGAAATAGGTCGGACATCTTTCACTATTTCTCCTCGGAAATTTTTCTCGGTTTGTTCCTTTTCGGTCGTGGTGGTGATTTTCAAGGGAACGTTTTGATCGACGCTTGATATTGACATTTGGCCTTGGCCAATCTCTTCTATTGGCTCAGTTGGTCGATGAAAATGTTCAAACTTAATGGAATTTCGTTGACCCAATTCCTCTCTCAATCGCACCAAGTAGTTAACATGCGGGTGGCCGAAGGCGTTAAAGGATCGATCGTTCGGATGGAGGCTCGGTCGATCAAGTTTCCTACTGTTGGACCAGTAATTATGGATCGATCTCTCTTCTTTAGGACCTCCTTTGTTGAGTTTAGCTTGAGTTTTCTGCAAAAGAAGTGATTTTCTACTCGGAATTGGAAACTCCGGTGCATGGTGAGTAAAACCCCGAAGGAATTTCCTTAAGATTAAGCAACAAGTTTTTATTGTTCTTGAGGGAGTTAGAAGAATCACTTACGACCTGCTTACCCTTATGCTTGAGAAGAAGTTGATCTTGGTGTATTTCACTCAGTGACATTGGGACCAACGTGATCTTCTTTCCTTCGTAAATAAATGAGTAGCGGTTGTTGAAACCATCGTGAAGAACTCTTCGGTCGTATTGCCACGGCCTTCCTAGGAGAATATGGCTTGCTTTCATAGGCAACACGTCACATAGCACCTCATCATGATATTGGCCGATGGTGATAGGAACCGAGACTTGATTCTTCACCTTCATTTCTTCGTTGTTTAACCATTGGATGCTATATGGCTTAGGGTGATCTTTCACGGCCATATCAAGTTTCCTCACCATTGTCTCACTAGCCACGTTGGTGCAGCTTCCTCCGTCGATGATAAGGCTACACACCTTTCCTTGAACTTGGCATCGAGAGTGAAACAGATTCTTCCGTTGCTCATGATCGTCGTCGGTTTTGTTATGCATATTCAACGCCCGTTGAATCACAAGAAGTTCTCCAATTTCAGCAAATTCCTCATACTCCTCTAGTGATTCGTCATAGATTGGTTCCTTTGGTTCCTCTTCTTTTTCTTCGATGTCTCCATTGTCCAAGAGAACCATAATCCTTTGGTTCGGACATTCCTTGGCATAGTGTCCTTTTCCTTGACACTTAAAACATCTTACGTCACGAGAGTTGGGATTAGAAGCTTCATACCTTCCTTTGTGATGTTGAGTAGATGTGGACGACTTAGGTTCGGTAGTAGCTTTGAGAATTGGCTTCTCGTCTCCTTGATAACTTGGCTTAGTCACAACTCCGGTTCCTTGTGAAGGTCGGGAAGGAACATTTTTCCTCTTGAGTTGTTTCTCTATCAACACGGCCTTATGCAACATTTCTTCAATGTTGTTGTATGTCTGCATTTCGACGCGGTCTTGTATATCACGATTCATCCCAGCTAGAAATCGTGCCATGGTTGCATTTCTTTGCTCTTCCACGTCGCCTTTAAGCATAAGCTTTTCCATTTCTTGATAATAATCCTCTATGCTCCTAGTGCCTTGCGTTAGACCTCTTAAGCGTTGGTGAAGCTCGCGTTGGTAATGTTCGGGCACAAAACGCCTTTGCATTAAAAACTTCATTTCAGCCCAAGTCTCCACCGGATTCTCCCTATTTCTTCTTCGGTTTGTCACGATTTGGTCCCACCAATCAACCGCATATTCGTGAAATTCAGTGGCGGCCAAACCAACCTTCTTGCGCTCGGTAAAATTTTGACAATCGAAGACCAACTCGATTTTCTTTTCCCACTCAAGGTAGGCGTCCGGATCATTTTTGCCATAGAATGATGGGATGCGGAGTTTCATTCCACCAAGATCGTCATGGTGTTGCCTTCGGCCCGGTTGTCGCCTAGGTCGGTTTTCATCCGAGGAACCACCTTGATCGTAGAACGGATTCTCGTTTGGTTCATAATTTCTCGGCCGGTTTCGTCTTTCCCTTGCTGGTGCTCGGCCAAAACTGTGATCAGATCTATTTTCCCCGATAGGATTGTTGGCTGGATTTTGTGCGGGTGTATGCACTTCAAGGGCGGCCATACGATTTCTCATTTCTTGGAGATGTTGCGTGATACCGTCGATTTTTTTATTCATGCCGTCGACCTTTCGGTTCATGGCTTCTTCTCGTTCTCTCCTTGATCGTGAGGACTCATACTCACTTTCGTCCGACATGGTACCTGAAATAAACAACAAACAAAATCACCAGCAAAAATATTCGGACAGATAATTGATCAAAATTCGAAAAGGCTTGCAACAATATTAAAAAAATTGATCAAAACAAAATGAAAACTATCAAACCGACTCGATCTAAAATGGATACGAAGAGACTAAATGATGCAAACTCACGATGAAAATAGATCTAGATGCAAACAAGACTCGATCTATATGAATATGAAGAAAAATGTGATGAACAAATCAAAACAAAAAATAAGAACTTTAATTTTTTTTTTTTTTTTGATTTATGATGCAACGAAAATTAAACACACAGCAACCTAAATAAAATCTAGATGATAAAATTAAAACTAGAATATAAGAACAGATGCAACACGCTTCAGAAGATGAACGGGTGAAAACGAAAATGATGAACACAAATGAATACGAATGGACAAAATATGAAACGATGATGAATTAACAGAAAAGTGATAGAACGAAAACTACCCAAGTGTGGAGTGGTGCTCTGATACCACCTGATACGAATCGACCCAAGGAACACACTCACGGTAAAGGGTAGAACGGGATAAGCTTTGCAAGCAACGAATTGCTTCAAAGGATGGGGATTGATTGGTCTCACAAGGGTTGCGGAAGGCCCTTGATATTCCGCTTTGTTGTTCTCGGATATGACTCACCTTGAACAACAAAGGATTTCGTTTGATATTACACACAAACGAGAAGATTTTGATCTAGAGAGAAAATAGATTTTTATTCAAAAGACTAGATGATTTTGAGATAATGAGTTACATGGAGTTTAAATAGACAAATAGAGGGATTGCATGCACATCAATTAATCACCTCGAAAATGAACAAGAGAGGCAGCATGCATAGCATTTAACCACCTCGAAAATGAAAGAAATTAAAGACAACTTTGAATTTGAAAATGTGAAGATCTTGCTTGATAGAAAATGTGGGCTTCTTTGGGGCTTGTTGGGCTTGTTGGGCTTAGATCAACAATTGGGTTTATTGGAAGTAATCTTACTTGCCTCGTTAAAAACCTTGCTTCGGAAAACCCATTGGGACAAAACCGAAACGAAGGAAAAGAGCACAAGTAAAACACTTAGCCAAATGTTGATCTACTTGGGCCTGATTTCAAAACCGGTAAGGTTTGAATTCATCTTCCACGTCCTGACCCAAGTACCCGTGATGGTACAACCTCCCTAAGACCAATTTGAATATTTTGGCCTTAGCGCCTAACTTTGCGTAATATTTTGATCGGTTATCAAACGATCGAGATCTTTCCTCGCGCATTCCATCCGGTTCAAGCAATGCTCCGAACTCCGGTACAAGCTGCTCGATCAGAATCATATCAGTTATGGTTTCACCACAATACCTTAATTTGGCCACAATTCCCAACACAGCGGAATTGTAGTTTATCACTTTGACGAAGTCCTGGAACCTCATACTTTGCCACTCATCCCGAGCAAGTGGGAGTGTTATGTCCTTCTGATGATCGAAACGATCCTTAAGGGACTTCCAGAGCTCTTGGGGATTCCTCATGTTTGCGTAATCATAAATCATACTTTCATCTAGGTGTCTTCTAAGGAAGATCACCGATTTTGCCTTTTCTTGGGCCGTTGAAGTATTTTTCTCTTTTATGGTTTCCTTTAAACCCAGAGATTCCAAATAAAGTTCAACTTTGGTGGTCCAAGATATGTAATTAGCACCAATGATGTCTACAGTCGAGAATTGGAGCTTTTCAATGTTTGCCATTTTCGATTTCTA
Organism: Eutrema heterophyllum; assembly: GCA_002933915.1. Lineage (NCBI taxonomy): Eukaryota > Viridiplantae > Streptophyta > Magnoliopsida > Brassicales > Brassicaceae > Eutrema > Eutrema heterophyllum. Next base: position 142,348 of record PKMM01010180.1, on the reverse strand, counting down.
AAAATAAAATCACAAAATATTATTAGAAATCTAGTTTTATTTCAATTTTTATTAGAAACCGTTTACATGAATAACTAAAACAGTTACAAGAAAAAATAGTGCATAGAAAACTAGCACAACAGTTGGAGTAAACTCTTCGGGACTAACTACTCCAACGAAGAGACCATAAATAGAAGCAAAAATTACAATTGAACTTAAAAACAATAACAAACTAATTATTTTTCGAAACATTTTTCTTACAAAAGAAATCTAAGAAAAATTATTTGAGAAAGATTTGAGAGAAGATGAAATGTTTGAGATGAATGAATGAGTGAAAATAAGTGTATTTATAGATTGAAAATATTGTTCATAGCCGTTGGAAAAAGTTAAAAAAATTGAAAATTTTTCTTTGTGATTGTTGGAATCAAAGAAAATTGATCTGAAAAATTTAATATGTATCAGTTAAATCTATCAATTTTCACATCAAAATTTTATATACATGCGGCCGAGCCTCCTTATATAATAACCATAACAAACAAATAATTAACGGCAATATTGTGGTGACAGAATCATCCACATTTAAACAGTAAATAAATTATGTGGCGGCTCAGCTGCCAATATAATATTGACAGTAAATAAATATATAGTGACAGAGTCATCCATATAAGCATAATAAATAAAATAAATGAGTAAATAAATATATGGTGACAGAGTCATCCATATAGACATAATAAATAATAACGAGGCGACAAACCACCCATTATAATATTAAGTGTTAAATGGTGTGTTTAAACAACCACAACAAAATAATAAATTATTATAGAGGCGGCATAACGCCCGCTATAGTATGGTATATATATTATGAATATATATTTAGCTATAATGAAGAGTGATCGTGCTGATAACGTGTTATAAAAATAAATATAATTTATCGTAAAGATAAATATTAATAAAGACAAAAATATTATATCTGGATCGATAATCGGAGTACTGATTATAAAAGAAGACGAGAGAGAGAATTCTAGTTGAAGTTCTTTTCTTAAGGTGTGATTTTACAATCGAACGATCGCCCGTATTTATAGAGAAATTTATAGGTTACTATGCACGTATAGTGACAGTGAACTCCACACATAATATTATTAAACATCAAAAATTTGCCTAACTTATGCCTAATATTTGACATTCGTAACAGGTTTTAATTTGCACCTTTCTTTTTGTTGGGTTTTCTTACGTGAAAAAAAAATCCATGGGGTTCTTTTTTGCAATTCCCCCCTCCCCAAAACCCACAACAGTGATTGCTAATCATGACTTTGGGACCTATTTTGGAGAGCATCTCCAACCCAACCTTGCTGCTTGGTTAGAGTTAGATGATGAAGATGATTGAAACGCACGACAAGAGAAATCGCTAGTAATTGCCAGTTTTACCTGATTGATAGATACTCGGTTCAAAATCGTAAAACCCGGTTTTTTTTAACTCAATCGTCTGAGTGTTTTATTGATGTAAACTTAAGATCTTGGAAAAATACAAAGAATTATATGGATAACTAGCATCATAGCCTAACAATAAGGACAAAAATATGCTAAAATTCAACTCAAATAAACCATAGACAGCACGATCGACTCGTCCATGAACCAAGCTTGGAACTTAAAGCCACCTTCGTGTATCAAGATATACTCTCACAAAGCAGATGCTAAGTCTACAAACCTTATCCGAAGCCACAAACCAGCAACAATTGAAACAAACAATATTACTAAAGTTGAGGGGGTGAGGTCAATCCATCATTTTAAGGTCACATTTCCTAAAATTGTGTTGTTTTAGTAAGCCTGATTTTGGGTGAATTGTTTTAGTATAATTAACTGTCTCTTTTATGTGTCATTTCATGTAATTTCACTCATATGAACTAAGGGATATATATAGAAGTTAAGCATATCATTCGTCATATATGGGAGAGAAAACATACACAAAAAGTCAAAACAAAAGGCAGTCATAAAACAAAAAAAGCATGAAATAGGGAAGAGGCACAACAAAATATCGTGATAAACTAAAAGAGCCTGAAATAAGGAGGAACCACTATCGTCCACCACTATGAAATCTTGATGCAGTACGGAATTAGTCCAGCGAGACAAAGAGCAGTATCCACATAGAACAGCCATGTCATATTGCGCTCTACAAAAACGTGAATTTAGTTAGAGAGTTAGATTCAACGAGGATGAAAAAACACAATTAAAAAATAAAAAAAACTAGTACAAGTGATTACCAAGTCTTGCCTGAGCCATGTAGTATTTTTTTCCGGTCAAAAAAATATAATAATGTTAGTAAATAAATAAAATAATTACTAAGATATATTAATTGAATGCAATTGTCCTATCCTTAAAACGGGATAAACTGTAAACTAAAATATATTAAAAAAAAGTTCTCTAGCAGGAAACATTTGGATTGTATAAACGATTATAAAGGCGGACGAGGGCATTAAGATGCTCAGGCACGTAAGGACTAGCAAGTCTAGCATTACGTAACCACATCAACTTTTCTCCATCAATCGGACATATACAAGGTTCTCTAGGCTTCTGGTATGACCAGATGTATAAGAAACAGTTGACTGGACGAAAAAACAAACAAGAGTGGCAATTAAAAAACCAACACAATTTCAACATGAAATTGATAATTTTAACCATATATAGTGGTCTGAGAATGGAGCAACCAGTTTAAACAAGACAAGCCTAAATCCCTGATTGTTTGTTGAAGAAGAGTATAGGATCTAACCGCAGAATTTGTGAGAGCACATGAGGGTGGTGACTATTACCGGAGAAGAGTCTGATAAGCATCTATCGCACCGACCATTGATCTGCAAAAATCAGATTTAGGAATCAAAAAGTCTTGGACAGAAAAGCAAAATTTAATGAACTTCAAAATTATTTTCAAATCTTAAAATGTCAGCAAATGTACATAATCCGAATCCTGGTTAATTTTATTTAACAAAAATACTCAGGCTCGCACGATTTAGAAAATCGGAGCAAATGAAACACATTATTCTCTAAAAATCGTATGAGAAGAGATCAAATCCAAAGCACATATGGTAAAATGTTTATTAAAAAGAAGCATGTATGTGCACAATACAAAGGAATACAACTCGATCTGACCTTTACTCCTCCTGGTTCCACACTCTGATGGACATGAAACCCTCGTTCGACTCCGTTTCACTGATCCCATCCCTATCAGAGTCGAGACGATCTGAAAGACAAATCGAATCCAAAATCGCGAAGACAAATTTTCAAAAAAAAAAAAAAAAAAACGTTAAACTCTTGGGGACTTGCCTTGAAATATCTCCATAATTTTATTGCCTGAAGAGGATCTTATGAAGCAGCGCCTGACCGACGCCCGACGCCCGACGCGAGGAAATTGGGATCTAGGGTTTCTAACAAACAAGGTGGAGGGGATCGTAAAAGATATAAATTCGTACCAATCTTAAGAGATACCAATTTATACTATGTGTGCAATATAAGACGGCCCAAACACAAATACTATTCTAATTATTACCAGAACAGCACGAGTAAACTTGAGTGACGACATAATTGGAGCAAAACTTAAGTGACTAAAATATTTGTTAGAATAATATGTTTCAGGCTATTTGCTTAGGATAATCATGTCTGAGGACGAGAAAGAGTACTATATTTATTAGAATTAATATAAAGTTTATTCTTCCACATCGCATTCCTCGTTATATTGAAGATCCTAAACCTATTCTGCGACCCTCTACGTCTTCTTGGCTTCAAGAATCCCTAGATCCTCAATTTCTTCATCGCCGGTCGACCTCTTTAAAATGTTTTCCTTCCTTTCATCTGCAGGCAATAAGGTTATGGAGACATTTCAAGGCAAGTCCCTAAAAGTTTCACCTTTTTTATCTTTTGAAATTTTGTCTTGTGTGCCGGAATTTAGTTTCGATTTTTTGTGTTTGCAGATTTGAGCTATTTTGATAGAGATGAGATGACTATACTACAAGAAAACACAGTTTTTGTGACCATTTTTTGCGACTCTTTTTTTTGTCACAAAAATGCGAGACGAAAGTATGACTAATTTGCGACTACTCGTAATGCAATGGCAAAACAGTCGCAAATTAACGACGAAACAGATGAGTCACAAAAAGTCGCAAATTTGTGACTGATTTGTAGTCGCAAAAGTAGTCCCAAATTTGTGACTGATTTGCTTCGGTTTTGCCACTCCAATATATTTTTTAAAGAAATTAACTACGAAACATAGTAGTCACAAAAGAGTCGCAAATTTGTGACTGATTTGTAGTCTTACTTTGTAGTCGCAAACTTAGTCCCAAATTTGTGACTGAGTTGCTTCGGTTTTGCCACTCCAGTCGATTTTTTTAAAGAAATTCATCAATATATAATTGTAAATATGTTAATTTGTACGTTTTTACATATATTTTAACTACTATATACATTGAATCATGATAACAAAGAAAAACACTTTTAAATTCCAATATTTTAAATTTATGTTTGTATATTCTCAAAAATGTAGTAAGTGTATATGTGTTTTATATGAAATGATTTTGAAAGATAGAATTTTTTCAAAATTTACTTACCATATCTTAGTTTACTGTTTAAATAGAGAGTTGTAGTGTTAGAATTAGAATAAGAATGATTGTAAAGTCATATTTAAAATAAGAATGATTGAAAGTTTAGAGTTTATGGTATAGATTTGTGATTTATTAAGTATCGTCACAAAACAATCACAAAAAGTCTCAAATTTGCGACTGTTTAGCAACTCCACACAATTTTTTTAATAGTAGTAACAAAAGCGTCCCAAATTTGCGACCTTTTAGCAACTCCACTCGATTATTTTTTATAGTAGTCACAAAAGAGTTCCAAATTTGCGATCGTTTAGCAACTCTAATTTTTTTTAAACGAAAATCAACAAAATAGAATTGTAAATATGAGAATTCATACGTTCTTACATTGATTTCATTTAATATATACACTGAATCTTCGTAAAAGTGAAAAAAACTTTTCATTTCAAATATTTTAAACTTATGTTTGTATCTTCTCAACACATGTAGTAAGTGTTACATGTTATTCACATGAAATGATTTTGAAAGATTTATATTTTTCATAATTTAGTTATAATATGTTAGTTTACAATTCAAAAAGAGATTTCTATTTTAGAATTATAATAAGAAAGATTGTAAATTCATATTCAAACTTTCATGGCTCTTAAAATTTAGGGTTTAAGGTATTAATTTGTGACTTATTTGAGACTGATTTGACTGATTTGAGAATATGAGACTGATTTGCTTTTCACAAATTTGAGACTACTTTTCACACATATATGAGACTGATTTGCGACTGATTTGAGAATAGTAGTCTCAAATTTGTGAAAAGCAAAAATAAGTTTTGAAGCCTAATACATATGTGAGCAGCAACACTTAGCCAAAAAAATTAAACTCAGTGCCATTAGTCTTTAAAAAACCAAACAAACTTTGACAAAAAAAAAAGAAAGAAGAGGAACTTACCCTTTTTCTCTCGTCTCTCTCTAACCCTAAACTCGCCGCGAATCATTGGCTGAAATGCCATAAAATAGAAAAAAGGAATTTGGTGTGCCACAAACAAGTCTAGTGCCATAAGTGGTTGTGGAATTCCATTTTTACCCTTAATGAAAAGATTTGTGACATCTCTTATTGTTAATAATTTTAATTGAGAGTAAATAATTAATTTATTTAATTTCTGGTATTATTCTTTTTTTTTGCGCAAATTTTTTTTTTCCCGAGGGTTTTGCTTCTCTCGAGCTTGAGCTGAGCTCGCTCGAATCGCGACCCATCTCGCCGGCAGACCGTAGTCGCCACCGCGTCGTCCTCCTCTGCACTTGTCGTCTTCCTCTTCTCTCCTCCGCCATTGCTGAGAAAAGCTTGCAAAGTTATTAGGTATGGTTTTGTGTAATTTGGGGATTTCCCAATTAGGGACTCGATTTGTGAAATTTGCTTGTTTCAATATGTAAATTGGGTTGGTAACCAAGTTTTATGGGACGATTAGGTCTTTGCATTGTTAATTTTTCGATTGTAGTTGTTGAATTGTAGTGATTCTTAGGTAGATTAGAATTAGAACCCGAGTTCATCACCAAATTTGGAGATATATGACAATTGATACAAATGGTACAACTAAGAGATTAGGACAACTGGTACATATGATACAACTGAGAGATATATGACAACTGATACAAATGGTACAACTAAGAGATATATGACAACTGATACAAATGGTACAGCTGAGACAACTTGAGTAAGTGCTAATTGAGTATTTTTTTTATTCTATTTTCAGGAGACAATGAGCATCAGCCACACAAACATTTCAATGGATTTCAAGAAATTTCATCTATGTTATATTGTTTAAGACCTCATCTTTGGAGGAGATAACTTATTCGGTGTTAGTAAATAAGATATGTAGGAAGATTGCGATATATGAAACTAAACAGTTTTGGAGTAGATAACTTATGTGGAGAACGAATCGCACACATAGATGAAACTAAGTGGAGTATTCCTGATTATATACAAGAATTGTTCGTCTTACCGCCGGATTACACCAAAAACCGGGAAGAAATAAAAAAGCGGTTTCTATTCTCTGGAGAACGTCGCCGAAAGACCAATAACAAATTTGTGCCTGACATAAACTTAGAGAGGTTGTTTCAGAGCCGATGACATTTCATTTTACCCGAAGGAAATTTCATTTTAGTCAAGAAAATTTCATTTTAGCCGAGGAAAATTCATTTTACCCGAAAAAGTTTCATTTTAGCCGAGAGGTTTTCATTTTAGCCAAAGGATTTTCATTCTGGATGACCTCAATATTCGTTTTAGCCGAGAGAATCATTTCCGGATGGAAATAAACAAGGTACAACTGTGTTCCTATGGTTCAACTATTAGCAACTACTTTATTAAAAAAAATTAATAATAAATTTATATTCAACATATAAAGAAATCATCCACTTAATAACTCCAAACACATCTTAAACTATAATAAAACAATTAAAAATATAGATAACATGAATTTATAGTTTTCTTAATACATATTATTGTTTTCTCATCAAACATACCTTATAATATAAGGAAAACTTTGTTACTGTTAACCACCTTATGATACAAAAGAGGCAAAATATATGATTTTACACAACTTGTACTATAAAAACCTCATAAATGACCATTAAAACTCCAAAATCATGTGGACAACTAGAACACAATATTTTATATCACGGGACAACTGCAAAAACGCTAAAATCGCAAAAGTACAACTATTAAGATTTTCGTACAACTAGACACTTAGGTACAACTATGTACAAAATTGACGGCGCACGTGTTACTTTGACTGCGCACATGTCCCCTTTTGTCGGCGCATGTGTCCCTTTTTTTATTATTATTTTTTATTATTTTGGCTGTAATTTTAATTTATATAGTTATACCAGTTGTACGTAGTATTATTGGTTATTTTGACATTTTCAACACCTAAATTACATCTAAGATTTATTCTTTTAGGAGCTAAAAGGCTTCAAAATCATTGAATCATCATATTTGATTGCTTATTGATATATTTCATATTGCTTATTGATGTATTCTTTTAGGAAAATAATTATTTTTTTATTTTGGCGCTAATTTTTATTTATATAGTTATACCAGTTGTACTCGGTTGTATGTAATATTATTGGTTATTTTGACATTTTCATCACCTAAATTACATCTCAGACTTATTCTTTTTAGGAGCTACAAAGACTTCAAAATCATTGAATCATCATATTTTATTGCTTATTGATATATTCCATTTCCATATAGTGTGCAAATGAAAGAAAAAAAATATGGTTTTACAACCAAAGTCGAATGATTTTCACCCATGTTCCTTGTTTTCATGAGAAACTCGAAAACTCACAATACCACAAAAGAAAACTGAAAGTAAAATTTATCAAAAACATTACAAGGATTTAAGCCCATATGAGAAAAGACTTAATGATTTTCACTCGGCTCTAGACTGGCCAGCTCAAGAAGAGAGGATGATACCAACAATGAGACCGTAAAGCGCAAGAGCTTCAGCAAAGATGAGAATCAGAATCATTCCCACAAACAGCTTTGGTTGTTGCGCATTCGCTCTGCAAACACACAAGACACACCAAGATTACAAAAGACCACAAGCGATTCCAATAGCCATACCGGTGGAGAGACCAGCGAGACCACAAGTGATTCCAATAGTCGTCTCTCCCTCCTCCTCCCTTTCCGCTTCTTCCGTGGCTACCTCCGCCGTTAACAGCCTGAGTAGGAGGAGAAACCACTAACTCTGAACCGTTAGCAGGCAACTTCGCGGTGGTTTTAAGTCCGATCGGCGGATCTGGGGAAAGGGAATCTCCCGGCGACGGCCGTGAACGAGTCTCGTCATCTTCCTCCATGGATTAGTGAATAAAGCTTCCATCATTTCAACATCCGTCTCTGATTCTTTGTCTGGTTCTTCACGTGGTTCGAACCACTCCTCGGGTTATGTGGCAACGTCTTCTGTGGGTGTGGGTTCTTCTACACTGCGATTGGTTGCTTCTGGGGCTTCGTCTTCCGTAGGTGCTTCTACATTGCGATTGGACGCTTCTTCTTTGCCTCCGACTTCAGTCGACTCATACTCTACACCGGCTTCTCTAACCCGAGCCATACCAACGACGATGGAGAAGAAATCAATCGGGGAGGAAGGAGGAGATTAGGGTTTGAGAATTCAAATCGAGAGGAAGGATGAGATTGGTCGCCGGAGAAATCCAAGGAAGTTTGGATTTTTCACTGGATTGTAATTAGGTTAATATTGGAGTTTGGGAGATAAATCGATTTTGAACAAAAAAATAAGAAGGATAAATCGATAAATAGAAATAAATCGGGTTGGGCTGAAATCGGGTGGGTATGACCCTGGTTTTATTGTGATTATAGAGACAAATAAGGAGAAGGAAGGACTTTCCACGATTTTTCTTATTAAAAGAAAATCAAAATTATATTCTTTATTAGACTTATGGCATATCAGCCTATTTTTTTCCAATTTCTGGCATTTCAGCCTCGCGTTCGCTAACCGCTGCCTTCTTCAGGATTAATAGCCCATATGCCATAATTTGAAAAACAAAAATCATGAGTGCCATAAACGTGTCTGGATGCCATAAGTGGAGTGAAAATCCGTTTTTACCCTTGATGATCATACTTGTGGCATCTCAGAAAATTGGCAATCAATTAACATTTTAATTTTAATTGATACTAAATAATTTATTTATTTAACATATGTTTTTTTTAATTTGAGCAATTTTTTTATTTTCCCAGTTAGTTTCGCGGGGATGCTCGTTGGATCCTCTCGTTTCTCTCGAGCTTGAGCTGAGCTCGCCGGCGGACCGTAGTCGCCACCGTGTCGTCCTCCTCTGCACTTGTCGTCCTCCTCTTCTCTCCTCCGCCATTTCTGAGAAAAGCTTGCAAAGTTATTAGGTTTTGGTGTAGTGTAATTTGGGGATTTCAGAATTTAGGGATTCGATTTGAAAATTGTTTGATACAGTATGCAAATTGGATTGGTACCCAAGTTTTCTGTGACGATTAGGTCTTTGCATCGGTAATTTGTCGAGTGTAGTTGTTGAATCGTAGTGATTCTTAGGTAGATTATAATTAGAACCCGAGTTCATCACCAAATCTGCAGAGGACAACTGGTACAAATGGTACAACTAAGAGATATAGGACAACTGGTACAAATTGTACAACTAAGACATATAGGACAACTGATACAAATGGTACAACTGAGACAACTTGAGTAATTGTTAATTGAGTATTTTTCTTATTCTATTTTCAGGAGACAATGAGCATCAGCCACACAAACATTTTAATGGATCTCAAGAAATTTCATCTATGTTCTAATGGTTCAACTATTAGCAACTACTTTATTAAAAAATAATAATAATAAATTTATATTCAACATATAAAGAAATCATCCACTTAATAACTCCAAACACATCTTAAACTATAATAAAACAATTAAAATATAGATAACATGAATTTATAATTTTCTTAATACATATTCTTGTTATCTCATCAAACATACCTTATAATATAAAAGAGACTTTGTTACCATTTCATGATGGAGAAAATGCAAATTATATGATTTTGCTAAAATATTATTGTTCGCCATTTCTACATGACCTACATAAGTGGAAAATCAGGATGACAACTACATAATATTATTTTATGTCTCAGGACAACTGAAAAATCTAAAATGACAACTATGAGCAATTTCGGACAACTGAACATGATTGTACAACTATGTAGTATTTTTTTTATTTAGACGGCGTGGAGCACGTGTGCATTTAAATTTGCGGCTCTGTTGGATGAGTTAAAAATTCTGATATTTTTAAATGAATTAAAAATTCTGATATTTTATGTTTTTTATTTTGTCCTCTATAAAAGCTCAAATCTCAGGTTTTCCTTTTTCTAATTTTTCCATTACCACAACTGAAATATAATCTTAAGTTGTACAATGTTGTCCCAGATGTCCCATTACCAGAATTGAAATATAACCTCATGAAGCAACCAAACTGATTTGACACACATTATATCATCAATACAATGATCAGTAAGATCATAAACACAATGACATTGTATCATCAATACAAGTTTCAAAATTTTGGCAATATGAACAAAATCAAATACTCCTTAAGCATCATGAAGCTGCTCGAGATGCTCGTCATCAACCCCAAACCACACTTTATCTCCATAAATGTATCCTTGTGGTGGAACAAGATGGTCAACATTCTCATGACCTGATTACCTTATCTATGCTAGCTAATTGGTTGTACAAATGTGCATAACTTAATTACACTGAAGGAAATTTGCAAGTTCCCTGACCTGAAAACAAAGATAGGAAATTGATTTTAACAAGCAATACAAAATGCATCAAACTTTTCAGCAATCAAACTTTCCAGCAATCCATTCGCAATGGCATGTATAATTGAAGGCTGATGAATCATAACAGTTGCAATTCCACTATTCTACTTTGTCTAATGCAATTCAACTATCACTGAATTGATATTACATAACAAAAATTTTGTGAATTGAAGAAGAAGGAGAGCAAACCTGATCATTGTGTCTCTTCCTTGGCGTTGGAATCCTCCTCGTCGTCGTCTTCGTCTTCTGCGTCTGCACTTGCAGTGGTGTAATCCTCGGCATCTTCATCATCAATAAGAGGAAACTGTTGCCTCTTCGAGGAATGAGGGTCAATGAGTT
>PKMM01010180.1:66287-129415 GCA_002933915.1 Eutrema heterophyllum | reverse complement strand
TCCCAATTTAGTTTGTAATTTGTATTTCAATTTTAATTATGGAATTTTCGAATTATGGAATTTGTTTTTGTTTTTTTTTTTTATTTTTTTTTACAGTTTATCGCAAATTAGTCTCTAAATTAGAACTGATATTGAGGGTCGCAAATCAGTCTCTAAATTATTATTGATATTCGGAGTCACATATAGTCTTTAAATTACAACTGATAATTGAAGTCACATATCGGTCGCAAAAGAGCGATTGTTGTTTTTGTGACCACTTTATTTAGCGATCAAATATTTGCGATCATTTCTTTTGGGACTATTTTGGAAGTCACAAAAACTGTGTTTTAGATCAATGGGCTTGAATTACAGTATCTTCAGGAATATGACTACTACCAAATCTGCTGGTTTCAGCAAGGAGGTAGACTTTTGTGTACAAACAAAAACCAAGAGAGCTCTGTTTTACAGCTTGTAATGGGATTCCTGCTCTCCTTTCATTCAGTTCCCTGTCTTTCTCCCTCTGTTTCTCGCTGTGTATGATTTTATTCTCTGAGTTGTTATCTGTTGATTTCCCTGGGATATTTGTTTGCTTAGTCGTTATTTTTGTGCAGGTTGGCATGTTCTATAAGCTTAAGTATGGTGAAGTAGGTGGAAGGTTTGTTTGCAAATCCAACCCTATTGCCCACTTCACCGGTACTTTAAGACTCAACAGCCGCCTAACTGGTTACGAACTCACCTCCATGGGAGTTGTTGATGTCAACAAACGCAAGCTTCATAAGTGGAATATTGGGCTTACTGTGATTGCAGGAAACTTGTCAGGGCATCTGAAACTGTAAGTGGACTAACTAAATTTGATTTAAAGTTTAATAATAATAATGACAATCCTGCATTTTCAAAGTGAATATATTTGTTTTTTTTGTTGACAGGCACCCTGATGAATTCGTGTTTTCAACCCGCCATCGGATTCACCCAAGATTTGTGTCTCTCACCGAGAACAGGTCACCGTATAGAGAGCTCCGACACAGGAGATCCACTCTGGCGATGGGATTCGAATTCGAGCTTAGCTCTAGGTTAGCTCTTGAAGTGATGGTCTCCCATTTTCAACCTCCGACTTTTGCACTCCAATACCACTGTTCAAATCTTCAATGTGTCGTTAGAGTTTCGGGTGACGTCTACTCCAAACAGAGCTGGTGTTTCCATTGCATTCCATCCTTCTTCTTTCTTTTCTTCTAGCTAATAACAAGAGTTCACTTATGTTATGTTTTTAGTTGTTGTCTTAGGAGTAATCCAACTGCTATGCATGTTTGGTTGTTTCCAGAGACATGAAAACGAGGTTTGCTCCACGAACGTATATAAGTTACCGCTGAGTTTTGCCCTGAGCCAATCGTCCTTTTGGTTTATTGACTAAAAAAAAACACTCGTTCTGTTCGACCAAGGGCACCAAAAATATTGAAGTCTACTTACTTGACGAAATTGTTTATTTTTTTAATTAAAAAATTACTGTTTACCAACTTGACGAAAGCAATACGAACCAACAAATGAATCGACATTTTCATTTGCTTCTATCACGTTGAGAATGCCATCCGATTTAAATTGAGTGACTAAACCAATATCGATTAAGAGTTGGAATCAACAACATGCTTCTCATGGACTGACATATAATTTTTCATTTGAATTTTGAACTTTCTTTATACATACTACTAGGTGAGTAACCGATTTTTAAATCAATTGTATTTCGTGTTGTGCTGTATTATAGATATAGCCAATTAAATAATTTGTAAAACACAAAACACTTACATTTTGAGTAGTAGTAATTGTTTTTGTAAAACATTAATGTATAATGAACGAATATATGATTACTACGATTTATCCCGCGCTATATAGCTCAGATAATTTTTTCTTAAAATTTGATTTGAAATTTAAGAAAAATTGTTTTGATATATTCAGAATTTTATAATATGTCTAACTAATTTGTTTTGAGCTTTCAAACCGGACTAACCAGTTTACTTAACCCGTTTTGCAGTGACTAAAATATAAATTTAAACATACTCAAATAAAAATATAACAAACTATAGTTAATTTTTTTTTAAATTATATTATTTAGTAAATTGAGTGTATCATCTATCTTTAAAACTAAAAACTAATGTTTTGACTTGCGAGACCCGTTTTGTGGGCATTTGAAATTAGAATTATAATTCGTCTATGACGGGCTAACCCGCTTACTTAACCCATTTTGTTGTGGACTAAAATATTATTCGGGATAACTCGCAAAGAACTACAATCTTGAAACACCAATTCTAATATGCACTGCTTAATGATTCTGAGTTTTGTGGTCATTCCACGAACTCTTAAAGAATTCAATTTTATTGTGTCTAACTCTTTATAAAAATAGTAAAATATTTTTCAACTTTTGTTTTGATAGATATTCAAATAAAATAATATCAATTATAGTGAAAAATATTATATGATCTCAAAAAAAATCATTTTTCAATTTTTTTTTTGATATATATTCAAATAAAATAATATAAATTATAGTGAAAAATATTATAAGATCTCGAATAGATTTTTTTCTTTGAATATACGTGGATTGATTATTATTTAAAAATATATAATATTTTTAGTATCATAATAATTAAAAAACTAAATAGTAGATACCCTCATTCATGGAAAATAAATATTTTCCATATTTTATTCAATCAATTTAAAAAACAATTATATATTTTCCTATTTCAATTATCTTTTTTTATTTATAATGGCATAGCATGTAATAATTTAGGAAACAAAGTTCATTTTCTTAAAGGTTTTTTGAAAAAAACTCATAACATTTATTATTTTTGCAAAAATACCCCAATTTTGAAAAATACAAATCAATCTTCTCACCTCTAAAATCATCCGCAAAACAGTTATTCCGTCGAGCAGACGTTACATGGACGACAAAATTTAAAGCTGCGTTTTAGTTATAAAATAAATTAAAAAAAGTAATAAGAGCAATCTGACCCCAAAAAAAAAAAAAAGTAAAATGAACAAAAAAAAAAACAAAGTTTTAGCTTCTTCTTCTCTACTCCCATCAAATCCAAAGCTCCAAAACCGAATTCTTGCGTCTCACTCGTCCAATTGCTTCAGGACCCGAACCCGATAAACCTTGATCACCCGACCCGGACCCAGAACCAGTCCGACCCCCTAGCTCCGGGTACGAAATCCGATGATCTTTTCCCGGAACCAGAACCAGACCCGAATCTCTTGGATCTCCTTAGAAACTACCGATTGTATGGTTCGATTTAGAAACTCAAATTCAGGAAACAGAAACGGCAGAGAGAAGAGAGATCAGGAGTTTAGAGAAAGAGAGATCAAGCTCATCAACAATCGGACATGTACTTAGATTTGATTTCTTCCTTTTCATTCATTTAGACATGGACTTCGATTTGGTACTTGATTGTTCGGATGAGCCGTTTGTTTGGTCATCGTGGATTCAATTAAACAAGCCTTCAAGTTTATGATTGTGAAACATATGGTGATGATGCAGAGTTTGATTTCTGGGTTAATCAACTAAGAAAAAAAAAAATCAATTCAAAAATAAACTAAGAAGAAAAAACAAAATTTAACTCACGGAGAAGAAGAAGAAAGGTTTTATTTTTTCTTTTTTCCATTTTTTTAATTTAATTTAATAAAAATAACTAATTTTTTATTAATGGAACGGAACGGAGATGACTTCTGCCGCATCATCGATATGGGCTTATGCGGTTTTGTGGGTGACTTATAAACGAGGGGATTGACTTGCATTTTCCAAAACTGAGGTATTTTTGCAAAAACAATAAAGTACAATGGTTTTTCTTTTTTTTTTTTTAGAAAGCCCTTTTCCTAAATGTCTCCTTAAATATTATAGAGATAATTATAAACACTTTAGCAAATAGATAATTTCGTCCAGTTTTTATTATTCTAAAAGCATACACCGTGGCGATAACAGTGCAATGTATAAATCTTTCATGTTTCGAAAACTTTTTCCCAGATTATATGGACCAACAGCTTTATGCCTCCTAACAAAACGCACATGCATATCCCATTCCTGCCTTGTAAGTTGTAACAACATATATTTCCAAACGAGTTATATTCAGTGCTTATAATTTATTTCGAGACCATCACAAAGACCCTAATATCTAATCCAGCTCATTAATGAGAGACATGAGAATGGAAAATTTACCATTCCTGATGGTCTTCTTGTAATAACGAGCAAGACGGTGGATCCTGCTCTCCACAAGAATCAACCTAAACTTGGAATCTTTGTCTTTCCTGTTCCTCTCCAAGTGCTTGCGGATAGCAACTGCTTTCTTGATCAGGTGGTATAGATCCTCGGGAATCTCAGGAGCAAGACCTTTTTCAAAAGCAGCAATACAATCAAAGTCTTTAAGTTTCCTCCTATATATGTTTCTGTAGGATATAGATAACAGATATGACCCGGGTTAGACACAAACCGTGGGCTTTCAGAATTCGCAAGATCTTGTTTCCGGTAACACTCTTCACCTGAGGGATACCGTGAGAGTCACGAAGAATCACACCAATCTGAGATGGAGTCAAACCTTTCTTTGCTCTACTGTTCTTTGAGATGCTTGTTTGGATTCAAAGTCGAATCCATCAACACTGTCGATAGAAAGAGGGAAAAAAGATGTAAGCAATTGTTCGTTCGGATTTTATCAACACTTTCGTGAGTAGTTGTAGCCCGTAGTTGTAGCCCATTCGGATTTTATTTCGTTCACTTGAATTACGAACCGGCCGGTTCAACTAATACTTAATAGGGTCTAATTCGTGGGATTCTTCTAAAACCCAAACAGGAGAGGTAATTACAGCAAAACGAGTAAAATTGATTGAACAAAACGCAAGTGACTAAACTATCTTTTTCGAATAAAAGAAAGATTCAGTCTAAATCCTTTTTCTTTATCATTTGGCTACCAAACATGGTGTACTTTTTTGTTGATAATTCATTATCTTTTTTAAAATAAGTTTTTTGGGACAAGGAATTTTAAATGTCTTTTGTGTGTGTATCGGTCCAACTGCAAGTTGCAACAATATATTCACGATTACTACTCTACTTGGATTCAACCTTACTACGATTTAACCTGCCCTGCGCGCGGAACAATGTTTTCCTAAAAATTGTTTTGAAATTTAATTTTAAAATTTTGGTTAAGTTAAAATTAGTTTGCCACATAGATTATATTAACATCACACAATCAAAATTTATGTATATAGTATCCGTCGAATAGGAATTAAAATTAGTTTCGTTGTGCGAGTTAATACATAAGTAAATTTTATTTATTTGAGATCACATCACTTTCACAACTAAAATTTATTGTTATTTTAAAAGGATATAGACTGAATTGGACTTAGTTATCATTATTTAAAAGTATAATCTCAAATAAAAAAATTCACAATCAAATTCTTATTTTACGGATATACATATCTATGTTCTAATTCTTGTTGATCAACATTATAATAAAAGCCATAAAAAGTACTTTTAAAACATGATTCTATTTTATTATTATATTTTAAAACATTAATTGAATTGATTTTTGAATAGAATCCAAATTAATTATAATACAAATGAAAATTATTGCAAAATTTTGAATAGATTTTTTCTTTGAATTTATATGGATTGATTATTATTTTAAAGAATATAATATATTTTAATATCTTGATAAAAAAGAAACTAAATACAATCTTAAATGCATGTTGAAAGAATAAACAAATTTCTATATTCTCTTGAATAACTTTGAAAGACAATTATATCATTTTCTATTTTAATTATTTTTTTCTTATTTGTAATAACATTTCATGTAATAACTTACAAAATTAAGTTAATTTTTAAAATTACTCCTTAAATAATAATATTGAGACAAAGATATCAATCTTTTATTTGATAGTAATGAGAAGAGATTTTGTTCTATGGATAGCTTTTTTAACCATTTAAAACTATAGAAATACATTATTATTAATAACAATGCAAATGTAAAAGCAAAAAAAGGCAAAAAATCAGAATGTTAACAGGAAATGAGAAGAGAGCGGAGAGAGAGCTTACAGTTTGAGGCATAGCCATGATCAATAGGAAACACATATTGTTTTTTTTTTTGTTTTCGTCATTTCTCCATAAGATGTTCCCAACATGTCTATCAGTTTTGGCTAGCCTAATGTCGGGCACATAAATCTTAAGAACTTATTTTCTTGATAAAATTTTGGACCCAAATCTTCAAGGTTGCCTTCGTTCTCGCCGAACATTTGAAGTGACCCAATTTTGGCTTTGATTCCATTCAGATAGTTACAAAAATGGATCGAGACATTTAACCAAGTTGTGGGACGTACACCAGAAAAGTCGAATTAAAGTCACTAGGCTATCAACTCATGTTCATATTTTGTACACAAAACCAACATTTTTTGCTTCTAATTTTTTAAATTTCAGGTCGGTTCGGCTCTTTCTCTCTCTTCGATTTGATTTTTTGATGTTCATGTAAGAGTTGTAAGGTTGGACAAAAGAGTTAAGGCTTGACTTTAGTGACAAGTTTGGAGTTTCACGTTAGTTTTTACCTCATTGATCATTGCTTAACCACATAGACATGAATTTATAGTGTAGATAAGAGATAAAGTATCATAAGCCAATAAGAAGAAGTAACCAGGTTTCGCCCATGAAGTTTAGGTCAGAAGATAGCGTGTATGCTGCAACTTTCATATGGATCACTTTGAAGTATTCATTTCATAGACATTTATACCTAGAAACTAGATATCAAACGATTCACATGTGCTCGTCCATCAGACTGGATAACACTTCAAGGAACGCGGCTTTTCCCTTTTGCCCGCCTCTTCTATAAGATCCTCCAGCTTAGAATTTTTCGCAAAATTTCCATGCACATAATAATTTCTATCTCGAATGCAGTCATCCATTTTTTTTTTACTCCTTTCTTCAGAAGCTGGAGGCGGAATATCCCATCCATGGAACTTCAGGAGGCTGATGTCGTCCGGTGCGTCCAGTGCCTCTATGTACTCCACAGTCTCTGCAGAGTACGGTTGCCGAGATTGTCGTCAGTTTAGCCACTCGAAATAGCAGTCTTCAAACTGTTTCCAAAAGAGAAAAAAACAGGAAATGAGAAAGAGATCAGAGAGAACGGGAGAGAGCTTACCGTTTTTGGCAAACAATAGCCATGGTCAATGGGAACAAAAATTCTTCTTCCATTTTCGTCCCTTGATATTCCCAGCATGCCGATCGGTGTTGGCTAGCCTAATGTCTAGCACCGAAATCCTAAGAACTTCTTGACTTGGTAAAATTGTGGACCCATATCATCAAGACTGTCTTCGCTCTCGCTATACAGCTGAAGTGATCTAGTTTTGGCTGTGATTCCTGTCGGATGATTAAAAGATGGGTGGAGACATTGAACCAACGCCGTGGGAGATACACGGGTATAATATAAGACATCTTAAATTTAGTGATAGCTTAGATGGATGCTAACGTCGTCGTTTTAACATATGCTAGGCTGGCAAATTCCCGACTATGAAAAAAATGAGACTATGAGAGTAAATTCTAATCCTATTTAAGGCACATCGACTAACATGACATGGTGGCCGATGCACCCTGAATCCTGGTTTTGCGATATCAGAGTAAAAAACTTATCATAAAAAGACGAAAATGAAAGGAAAAAAAAGAGTTACAAATATTACGATAATGCCATTTTTGGTACAAATCTAAAAGGTTTGTCAGTAAGGAATGGGTATCGGAGAAGGGATATGAATGGATCGTAGAATCAAATCGGAATCGGATAGATTAAGCGGCGGAAGTGAGAAAGCACTGTAAGTCGAACTCCCTCTTCTCATCTCTCTCATCGTCAACAACGCCGCGACCGTATTCCTAAATATCCCTTCTCCTACCGCAGATCTCTCGTATCCCCCCTCCGCCTCCGCCGAATCAGATGCCGGAAACACCACATCCATCGTTGTCTCCCACTCTTTTACTAGCCTTGACACCAGATCCGTCTTGAAAAACGGTTGACGGAGAACAATCTGGATAAACGGCGATCGTAATCCCCCTCCTGTTCTCTTGTCGTACTTCTTCAAAATCTTCGCTAATCCTGTAGGAATTTTGTCTTTCTCCGATCACACACATTCAAATTTGATTTGAAATATCGATTAATTAAGAAACTCAAACTCAAACTCACCCGTGTAATTGATGTTGCTGTAATTGACGAGAAGAACCATCTCGCCATGGAAATTCACAATATCTTTTCTGATATCACTAATCTCCTCTCTAAACATTTCTTCATTGCCTCCACATTTTTCAACCAATCTCTGAATCCGATATTGCAATTCCTGCAGACACACGCACACAAAAAAAAAAAAAAAAAACTAGATAGATATAATCTTCTTTTTTTTTTGTTGGAACAACTAGATATAATCAAAACTAATTCCACTCTATAGAAAATTTCTCCAAATGACCAGATCCATTTCACATTTATAGTCGAAATATTTAGGGAAAAATCCGCAAAAAATCACATACATATCAGATTTTCCATAAGGTTTTTAATACACAAAATCACTCTCGTACGATGTCCTTCTATATTAAACCAACGAGCTACTAGATAGACACTTAACAAAGATTTATATAAGTCAACCAACTCCTACATTTCCAGTGATTGGCTAAAAACTTAAAACACATTGTAGCGTGTATGAGTTGACTCGGTAAACTCGACAAGAATGATATATATATATATGTTTATTTTACCTTGTGGTGGATGATGAAATCTTCTTCTTGTTCGACGAAGAAAGCATTAAACTTGTCGATCTCGGCGTTCAACAAACTCACGAAAATAGATTCCGCCGGAGCCGGAGAAGAAATCAGATTCTTGAGTTCTTTGTAACGAAGAAACTTGTCACGCCACTCCGGCAACGACTCTTGTATCTGTTCTTTAATCCTCTTCCCGAACTTCATCAAAATATTAATTCAGATACGATTTATATGTATATATCCTTTTTTTTTAATTGAAAAAAAGAAGACGGAAAGAAATGTATTATAATGAGATCTGGAGGAAGAAGGAGAGGAGGTTAATATAGAGATATCTAAATAGTGGTTATGTAATAGAATATGAAAAAGGATATGCTTAGCTTTGGCGTGACGAAGTGTTGTGAATGTGGCATGTAATAAAGAGCTGAAGAAAAAATAAAAAAGGTTAGATTATTGTTGCTGTTGATGTACAAAAAAAGATAAAATCCTCAGCATATTCGGTCTCTAAGTTCTCTTTGAGTCTCATGTTTGTATTTATATATATATATATATATAATTTTGGGTTTCTTGTTTTTTGACCGGACCTTTTTGTAGTATGTTTGGTATATAACATGTTTTCTGCTGATTTCATGTTATCTTTTTTCAAGGTATAAACTCTAGAATTTCAGGTTGATTCCTCGATCTACAATATTTCACTTATTTTTTATGATTTAATTTGTTTTTTATTTATTTAAAAATGCATGGTATTGATGTGACCGTGAATGGCGTCCTCGAGAGACCGTCGTGCAGAAAGGAAAGGAAGAAATTGCCGGGACGTTTGTGAGATTAGTAATGAAAGTGACCAAAATGACCCGGACCCGCGACCAGAATTCAGGGGTAAAAATGGTAAGGGCTTAGATCCTCATAGAGTCATTAGACAAAGAGAATTCAAAGATTCCAAGAGAATCAAGCATATGTGGTTTCTTTCTTAGCAAAGAACAAAAAAAAGAGGGTTGAGGAAAAAACGAAAATGGAGGAGGTTCAGCATGCATACCCAATTATAATAGAGTCGTTGGTTTAAGGCCCAATACAAACTCGTCATAGGTAAGTCCATAAAACAAAACCTCATGAATACAACCAAGTCTAAACTGATAAAAATTAAAATAGTCGATGAAGTACCAAAAAGTCGATATAGGTAACGTCTAAGTAATAATAGGTAACGTCTATATATATAGAGAGAGAAGTTAAGCATATCAAATTCGTCATATATGGGAGAAAAACACTTCCTTAAAACGGGATAAACTGTAAACTAAAATTTAAAAGAAAAAAGAAAAAAGTTTACTGGGGAAACATTTGGATTGTATAAACGATTATAAAGGCGGACGAGGGCATTAATATCCTCAGTTCACTATTTTTCTTTTCTACAACATTAATATTCCCTTCGTATACAAAGAAAATGAAATTACAGTATCACAACAAGTCAACACCAAAGAATGATCTTCTAAACCGGGTCACAACCCGATTATTTACTATTCACAAAATAAATTTTGAATAAACCGTCCGCTAAATCGAGTCTCATAATACAACTCATCATCACACTAACTTTCCATCTCCTTCTTCCCATCACTTTGATCCTAACTCTAATCCCTGTAACACTTTTCAATTTTAAAAACTCTAATCTCAACTCCGGCTTAAATTAAGTCACTAAACCGATGTCGATTAAGGATTAGAATAAGTGAATAAATACACATATCATGTATAGGATTAGAATAAGTGAATAACAACACATACCATGTCGATTAAGGATTAGAATAATTTTTTCATTTGAATTTTGAACTTTCTTTACACATGCAGTATATTCTAACATCACACATCATGTCTAGGATCCGAAACACATGTTTTTCATCACTAATGAATGTCTATACGCTTTTGTTTCTTTTTGGCAACCTCACTATTTGATTTGTTTGTTGACCACTTATATATTTTGCATTTTGGGCATGCATGTTATATACTCCAGGCATTAATCTACAAATGATAAAGACAATGAAAAATTGTTGACATCTTTCAATCTCTTTCATAGTTGTTGTTGTTGTTTAGTTTTTAGATACAATATACATTGAAGAAGAATACTTAAAAAAAAAAAAATTGATTTGAAACAAACTTTTTTCATATATATAATTTGAATTATCTTTTCTTTCTTTTTTTCTTTTTGGTTATGTCGTGAATTATTTTCTAATTGATGTGAAAAAAAAAATTCTCTAAATAGCAACTTAGGCAAATCTGATTTTATTTAAAATTTCTAAGGGTTTTTGAGAAGTTTTAATTTTTAGAAAAAAAGTTTTTTATTAATGAAATCAGTTGTAAATTCTATTGAATTGGCTTCATTATTTAAATTTTAATCTCGGCGATTTAATAAAAACTTATTGTAAAATTGTTTTTACTTAAATTAATTAATTTCAAGAACCTACCCATTTTTTTTAATAAAAAAAATAAGAAATGTGAACCTTTCTTTCTTATCTATATATCAGAACAGCACGAGTAAAGTTGATTGACGAAAAGCATAATAAGTAAAGTAGTGCTGGGGAAACAACTTAATTGGAGCAAATGTAAGTGATTAAAATATTTTTTTCTAATAATATGCTTCAGTCTATTTGCGTAGGATAATCATGTCTGAGGACGAGAAAGAGTACTATATTTAACAAAAGAGGATTAGAATTAATATAAAGTTATTCTTCCTCGTGTTTTTTTATTCTTCCACATCGCATTCTTCCTTGCCATTTGCTGCATATACATAGAAAGCATAGCGAACCCGGCAGAAACGATATTGATGGCAAAAAAACTACCCCTGCATGCATCACACACACACATAAAAACCGTTCAAATCGTTTTAGACTTCAAAGAATATAAATAGTAATAAAAAACAAGTAAATTAATTACCAATAGGTGGGTCGAACAAATTCACAGCAAGTACATGTTGCGGGGGATGCGCAATAGCATAGAGGATCTCATCAATGTCATTGACGGGTTGGTCATTCGCAATCAACAAATCGCGGGCACTCGTCAACAGAGCTACAAGGAGCTCATTTTCATTATCCTTCATTTAATTTAATAAAAAAAGTTAGTTAGATAAAAAAATTTGTTTAAATAAATAATTATACTGACATGTCAGGAAAGTCACCATACAACTCGTTATACATGACGGTCATATCCGCAACCTCACATTCACCACGTCAAGTTGCAGATGAGTAACAATCGTTCTACACGTGAGACACTTGAGCCTTTCCAAGTTGAGAGGATCAGCTCCAGCCAACCATGCCAAAATGCATATTCATGAAATCAACTCATGTTCAAATTTTGTACACAAAACCAACATTTTTTTCTTATAATTTTTTAAATTTCAGGTCGGTTCTGGTTATTCGCGATCTCATGATACTTCTATTCGCGAACACTGCTCAACAGAGAGCTACTCGAAGTTCCCTCTCATTAGCCAATTTTTTTATTAAAAAAAAAATTCATGAAAATCAAGTAAATTTTCAATTTATTTTAAAACATAAATAAATACAATGCTGGCAAGTCAGACAATGCACCAAGAGCTGACCATACGTGGCAAAACATCTCAAGGTCGACCGGGTATAGCAAAAAGTGAATAAAAAATTGGTGTCAATTTTAAAAGAGGCCAATTTACATTTGTGTGTATAATGTATAAGACAGCTTAAAAAAAATAAACACTAATGCAGCCCAAAATGTTTGCATTTAGTTAATGGGAATAAAGAGAAAATGGCCCAAGAAATACCCGTTAGCGATCGCTTTGATAATGCTAACGACTTTGTTTTAACATGCATACCCAATTAAAATAGAGAGTCGTTAGTTTAAGGCCCAATACAAAGTCGTCATAGGTGAAGTCCATAAAACAAAACCTCATGAATACAACCAAGAACTGGTAAATTGTTGTTGTTGTTCGATTGTTTCTTTAAGTTNAGGTCGACCGGGTATAGCAAAAAGTGAATAAAAAATTGGTGTCAATTTTAAAAGAGGCCAATTTACATTTGTGTGTATAATATATAAGACAGCTTAAAAAAAATAAACACTAATGCAGCCCAAAATGTTTGCATTTAGTTAATGGGAATAAAGAGAAAATGGCCCAAGAAATACCCGTTAGCGATCGCTTTGATAATGCTAACAACTTTGTTTTAACATGCATACCCAATTAAAATAGAGAGTCGTTAGTTTAAGGCCCAATACAAACTCGTCATAGGTGAAGTCCATAAAACAAAACCTCATGAATACAACCAAGAACTGGTAAATTTTATGAAGTACCAAAAAGTCGATATAGGTGACGTCTAAGTTTTAGGCGCTTTATACCCGCCGTGTTTCTTTTGAAGATTTAGGTTAAAAACGGGTGTCATAGATATATAACAATAAATTAAATAACATAAAATGAAACATATATACTTTCCATAAATACATTAAAGCTTTAACCGTAATTACCATATATGTGTTGATGCTCTAGTGGTCAATCCTCCAATAGTCCAATGTCACGATTTCTAACATGTTTAAGATCGAACTTCCATTAGGAGATGAAACAAGGGATATTACAAACTGTTTTTTATTTTAGTTGTTGTTGTTGTTGTTCGATTGTTTCTTTAAGTTCTATGGTATGCTTCGTTCTAATGGTGATGACGTAGAGCATGCACCGAATTTTCCGATCCGTTGACTATATAATTCGCCTTCTCGAAAGAACACCCTTTCGTTCTCTTTTCTTAAGTAATTTGTGTTTTAGTTAAGTGGTTTAGTAGTTTCTTCTTTAAGCTGAAGGGGTAAAACATTAGATGAGATGCAGAGAGCTGCTTTTTTTTGTTTTCGTTTTTATTCTTTAAAAGTCTACTCCTTTTCTTTAGTTGAATGCTTAGAATTGGCCTACAACAATATCCGTGTATACATTGATTAATCCATTTTTTTTTTTGTATATAAAAGCTACATGCAACTTTGTACCATAAACTTTACAGACTTTAATTAGACTAATTAACAAAGTTTGAAGTTCAAGGGTTATGATTAGTTGAGAACCGATTTAACTCATTTTATTTATCACTGTTGGGTTTTTAGATAGCACCAAACGTGTGGTAGTCTAGGGACTAAAAAGTTCGGTTATTAAGTAATGGAAATTGAAATTTGGGATGGAAGATTTACATTCCAAAAAGGCTATTACCACTGTTCGTGGGCTTAAAAAGACAACGAAATTTAAACTTGAAATTTCCTAGTTAACCAAAAAAAACAAGTTTATAGATAGCATAGTTAACAAATAACAGTCCCAAAAAGTCAGAAACGCAATTGAAACGGAATTAATAAAATTTCAACCTTAGCCAAACTCAACGGGGCTAATGGCATGAGATATTGGCATCTAACACAAACTAATTATTACGGTGTTGGTGTGTCCCTTAGATGGACTGACAACAATCCGTAACTCTACCTTGCATTTGCATACTTTGACAACTTAACTTTTTCCCGATTCCTCCTTATTAAACGCTAGTTACCTGTAAAAGAAATCCAATTAATTATGATACTACCGCGATAAGTCAATTTAACATTTGTTGTGGATTCACTAATTCGTTGAATGATAGTAGTTATTATTGTATTTAAAAGTTGAAACGCAATCCAAGTTATTACATGCAATTACTTTACCAAAGCGTACGTTTCAGATTAACAAGTCTACAAAGAATAGTTATAATTTCTAAGCACAATAGAAGAAGTCAAACAAAAAGTTATATTCTCCCCAACTTTTTGTAACTTTTGCGGAATAAATTTAGCGAAGAACAATTTTTTCCCCCAAGTGTTAAAGGTTAAAATTCAAAAAATGATTGAAGTCATAGTAGTGATTTGTGACGCAGACGAAAGAACAGAGAAGAAAGAATAGTTTCTGATTAATTTGTTAATTTGCACAATATATATATATATATATATATATATATATATCGATTACTTCTCAGCTAAATGATGTAAAAAACAGCTAAAAAGAAATTAACTAACCCTTAACAAACTAATGGCTTAAGCTTAACTGATTCTGAACTAACTGGTTCAGGTCAAACCAGATACATTTCTAATCTCTAAGTTAGATTCCAATTGTTGGCGTTTGTCTCGTTTGTTTTATAACTTATTATAATAATTGTCAACTGATTAACAAGAAGGAGAGAAGTATAAACTCGTAAAATAAAAATTCAGAAAAAAACACTTGTAAAGTTTTTGTTTTTGTTTTTGGTAAAATGTTAAAAACACTTGTAAAGTTGTAATCATATCTGCTTCTTTTTGTTACCAGATGTCAAACATTCGATGCTATCTTTTATTTTAAGTAAAGGTTAAAAGGGCATTCAAGGATATTTGATATGAAGGATCATATTCTACGTTTAAATTTTATGTATCAACCAATTCTGTTAATTTAAGATGCATTATGTCAACATCGGATATAAATTCAGAATACCAAGATCATACGAGAAAACCAGCAGTGTGCGTATAAATAAATAAAATTAATTAATGTACAAAATGGCAATGTTAAAATCAATTTAATAACTCTATATATAAAAAATGTTGTACTGAAATATAATTTCTCTATTCGGACAAGCTAAAAGAAAACTTATACGCCGACAAAAAAGAAAGAAAGAAAGAAAACATATACTGGTTAAACACAAACACATTTTGTTTAGCTTAATAAATTTTCTTCTACATACCTAGTAGTAGTAACCTAGTCAGTGTATATAGTTTCTCCATCTTTTCTTTTTGTGTGAGCGCGTGTTAGCCCTTTTGGTAGACGAATATTAGAGAGGATGTTCGTGTCAGTCAGTAAGACAGGATCTACTTAGCAAAGCAAATGCTTAAAATGGGCTCACAGTTTTAGACAAACAAGAAACAGTCAGTGATGAAAAGAATAATAAAAGAAGGGAAAACTATTAAAATAACGATATAAACTTCAAATGGTTACGTCGTACTAAGAATCTACCATATTTTGTCTATACGTTCCTACACCGTAGCCATTCAAAACTAATTAATTACTCTTGAGAATTTTCCAAGCAAACCCTTGAATCACAACCTTTTTGTTTAACATGGATTAATGATACTTTGTAAACACTAATTCCAAGTGATTAGCCACCAAACAAAACATATATATGGATTACTGATTTTAAATTGTAAGCACTAAATCCTAGTTTTGAGTAGCCACCAAACTTTGTAATAAGACTGGTTGAACTATCACAACCACTTTAAATCACAACTTTGCTGATGTCTATTCGGTGGTGATTATGAACATTGGTCATTGGGTTTGATTATAATCATAAGTAAAGAATAAAGTATACGTGAAGAATAATTCTAAGTTGGTGGTAGCTCAAAACCCAGGGGCCAATTTTGATTCTACAGTGAAAATGATATAGAAACTAAGAGCAAAAATAAAGTTGATTTTTTTTCTTTTTAGATTTGACTTTTTTTTTGTTCTTCTTCTGATAGTAGGCGAAAGAGAAAGAGATAGCGATGAAGTGGGCACTCTTTAGTTCTCTAGCTTCTAAAAATGTACAGCAATACCTAAAATTGCCAGAAAAACCAAGAATGGAATAATTCGATTACCTAAAAAAAGTGAAAAAGCTTAGAAAAAAAAAAACTTCACAATTCTTATATTCACTAATGAAAATTCAATGCTCTCTGATTTAGGCCAACACGACGTGAGGATAGTAGTGAAAGACTTGGCGTTAGAACATGTAAAAGTAGCCTCCTTTGCATTTAAAATAATAAAACAAAAACGTAAAATTGATTTAGAATTCGATCAACCAAAAAAAAAAAAAAGAATAATAATAACCGAAATGATTTAAAATTTTTGACAACCCGAATCACGCAAAGTCTGTTACCTTTCGTTTTCACCATTCATCGAACACTACAGAGGTATCATCTTCTTCGTTGGGTGCAGGAAGATTAAGATCTATCATCCTCTGTTTCACTGATACTTCTTCTTCTTCTTTGACGATTCGAACAATTTGATTTACAGACAATCCTTTTCCTGATCCGATGTTGCTGCTTCCGTGAGATCTCTTATGACCTCCAAGTGCTTGTCCTGAAGTGAAAACCCTAAAGCAGATCGGACATTGGTGAATTTTCTTCTCCGTGACTCCATTCTCGTACTCTGTTTTCTCCTGCTCTGTTTTCGTCGACGTCATTGTTGTGCAAGTCTTGTTCTTCTTGTGGCTTGCCCTGTGCCCCCCTAATGCTTGATACGATTTAAACACTTTACCACAAGTCTCGCACTTGAATCTCCCTCTTCCTCCTCTGTTCTTGCTTGATTTGTAATCTTCACATTCGTGATCTGTCTCATCTTCCTCTTCCAAAGTTTGCTTTTTCCTCGTCGTGTTCTTCTTCTGTTGCTTCCATTTGTCTCTGGAGAGCATAATGAGACAAAAGGCGAGATCTTCCTCCGTCGTTGTGTCAGAAGCTGAGCTGTGATGCTCTGGCTCGGTCAGTGACTCACCGGGTTGGCTCGTTTTCAGCTTCTTAAAGTCGAAATCGAACGATCCGAGTTTCCGAGTTCGCTTGGATCGTCTCCGAGTTGGGTTAATCCTCGATGACTCGGTTTCGCTTTCAACGTCGTCTTCAGCGAAATCGAACTCTATTTCATCATCAACCATCTGAAGACGATTACTCTTTGGATTATCAAACTCACCGCGATTTCCATGACCTCCTTCTTCCTCATCAGACGAAGAAGAAGCGTCTGACTCGGTATCGTCGTCGCTGAGTTGACTCGGCCTTTCCTCTTCCTCTCCTTCTTCTTCACCAGTTAATTCATAAAGCTCACGTTTGGCAGAAAGACTAAGCATGTGAGATCTCATGTGGCCACCTAAAGCTCTTCCATTGATGAAGCTCTTGAAGCAAAATCTACACTTGTATCTCTCCATCTTCAACACCAAATTACAGAAGAGAGACAGAGAGAGAGAGAAAGAGCTTTCTTGGTTTATCTCTCTCTCAAAGAAGAGAGAAGAAGAAGTAGAGAAACTACAAAAGGAGAGTAGGTGACAAAAAGCATTCTTCTTCTGCAACCAACGAACTAAAGAAGAAGACGAAGAGAAAGAAGAAAACAAAAATTAAGCTTTCTCTTACCTTTATTAATTAAATTTTTTTTTTTTTTAACTTCCCCTTCTCCTCTCACCCTATATTTATAAATTTCTTCAATTAATTCGATCTTGAAACGGAAAAAAAGGAAGAGTAAATTTTGTTATTCTGAATAATCTAATTAAAGCGTTTGCCATGAAAGGGTGAAGAAAGGACAATGTAACATGCGAGCTTTGCCCGTTTCTGCAATTTTTTTTTTCTTCTTGAAATTTCCCAAAATATCCTTCTCATCAATCGGATTAAAAATAGAAAATTTTCTATTTTAACACCCCGAAATATCAGACGCAACGCGGCGTAGTTGTCTATTTTCGGCGCAACTTTAATTTCAATCCGCCAAAAAATAATTAACTAAGTTACCCTTTACTAAGGGTATTTTCGGTATTTCGAGACAGGAGTTTTTTTTTTTTTTTTGTTGTTGTTGTCGTTGTTGTTGTTGTTGTAACGAGTCGGACCAGAACAAAGCGTTGTCCAAAAATGAGGGGAAGAATGTTAACATTTTATGGCTGTCAGTTTTGCAGTTTGTGACAACCACGTAGTATTTCAAAATGACGGTTTCACAACTTATCCTCACCCACCAGTAACTTTATCTCTCTAATGTAACAAAATTATAATTATTAATAAATAAAAATAAATCAGATTCTGCTTGCCCTCTCCTTTTTACGAGTTTCGCCAACTGTCAGTGACGATATCTCTTAGCAAGTTAAAGCCAGCAGGACTCTAATAAGTAATACCTACTTAATCTAGTATAATCCTTAATTTAATTCCACTAATCACTCGAATTATAACGATTGGGAATGCAAAAAAAAAAGGTGAAAAGATAGGATTTCTCCCTTGATTTTGGATCTTCCAAGTTAGAAAGTAATGAGAAAAAGTCAAGAGTCCATAATTTTCGTTTTATCAATAACACTGCCACACGTTCTTGTTCAACAAAAACAAATACCAACTAACGTCTGTTTAGATAAACTTTAAACTTAAATTGAAGGTTAAAAAGACTAGATTAGACAATAGATGTGTCGTGCCAAAAAAAAACAATAGATGTGAGCTTAGTTGTTTTTGTAGAAGCATATATATATACGTAATACGAGTAACCAAAAAGGATAATTTGTTAGGCTACAAACGCATTTAACTTTGGACCCACTAAAATTGATGCCTATGGTTTAATACAAACCTAACCAACTCACTTTTATTTTTATCGTAACACTGTATTAAACGTGATCAACGACACACACACACAACGATCATGTGAATCTTTTTCAATTCATCGAACTGATCGTTCGAAGATCAAATGATCCATAAGTGCAAAAACTTGAACAAATAGGGAGTTGGAGTCTCACTTGTAACAACAATTAGTGTGCATGATAGATCACAAATCTTTAAGCAAATTAAAAGGTCAACGTTCCACAACTTGTCGGTTACAAAAAAAAAAACAATAAACGCACTCAAAGAACTTACTTAGCAAGGTAATTTAACACACAAGGACTTTTTTCACTGGAATTTGGAAATCTTATTAATTCAATTTTGTGGAAGCAATTCGTCTACGCAAAGTGTAAAGTTGCGATTCTTCTTCAATGGCATGACTTAATGGTGGTGCCAAACCACTTACGCCACTCTCTCTCTTTAAGGAAAAACTCATCACTCCTTTTAATTTTCCATTGACTTAATTGTCTCGTTAGACCTTCAAATTAATATTTGTGTTTGTTAACAAATTCATATTTAGTTATAAATAAAGTATATGCACGCATATATATATATATATATATATGTGTTACTTATCGTCAGCATGTAGCATTGGGTTCTTAGATGGTAATGGTTTTTTTTTTAATCCATGGATTAATCAAATTGGTTGATGAATGAATTGAAGTATAACAATACTCTTGATGGAGTCAACTGGCATGAGGCGTAAAATTTACAGTATAGATCAATTGAACTCATATTGATAAAACAAAGTATTTTGTTATTCATTATTCAATATATTATCTTTTTATAATAGTTGATAGAGCGAAGAAACGAGCAAACTACAATCGAAAAGAAGAAAGAACAGACTATAGAAGTTACCAGTGGAGTGATGAAGTATCACCGGCTCTCGCTCTCCAACTCGCCGTAAAAACGGAAAATGATTTCAACTCAAGAGAGTAGGAGTGTTTCCAGTGAAGCTGGTTAGGTTAAACATATCTTTCAATAATAATAATATATAGTAAACAAGTATAATACTTGAATTTACCATTCTTCCAATTTAATGCTCGTAAATACGTACAATTCCTCCGTTTTGGTAGCACTAGAATAGCTAAATATATACGACGTAATTGGATTTTATCTTATTATTTATTTACGTGTATGTTAGATGAATCTTAGACTATGTCGGATATTCATATGGCATAACTATAATAAAAAACGGATTATTTTAACAGAAAAGTAAAGATATAATAGTTTAATACAGTATTTAAACTAATTGATGGAATGAGTTAAAAAAAAAAACACAACGCGATGAATTGTATTTCGTTTGACAAAAAGGAGTTTATATCATTTAAAAAAAAAAAAAATCGCTCTTCTTCGCGCCGCTCGTTCTGTCTCAAACTTGCAGAAGAAAAGCCCATTAATATATATATAGGCCCATAAGAGTTAGGGAGCATTACGACTTTCGCCTAAAACCCTAAATCTTCTTTTCTTCTTCCGCCGAGATTTTTCTTAGTCCAAACCTCTCGCCTCTGATAGCACCAGCGATGAAGAAGAGCGAAGCAGCTAACAAAGATAAAATGAGAGAAACAAAGAGCAAGAGCGTCTCTGTAAAATCTCAGAAACAAAAACCAGTAGCAAAGGAAGTGAAACCAGTAGAAACAGAAGTGAAAAGCTTGAAAGAGGAAGACCTGCTATTAGATTCCGGAACTGATTCCGATTACGACGGAGATGTATTCTCCTCCCCTTGCGCTTTCTCTTTTGTTTCATAGCTTGAAAACTTTTTTTTTTAATTGGGCATTTGGTTTATTCGTTTTTCTTTCTGGGTTTTGTGTTTCTTAGAGTTTGTCCGGGTCTTTGAATTCCGATGATTTCGACTCCGATATTTTCGATTCCGAAGATGATGGTTCACAGAGAGAGACAGAAGACGGAGACAGAGAATCATCCAAAGACGAGGTCCATGGTAATTGCTTGCTTGTGCTTTTCCTCTGGTTTAGCTCATCTTCAATTTGAGATTTTAGGGTTCGTGCTCTTTATGAGTGGGGGTTAAACCTTAATTAATAATTAGATATTGAATAGGCTAATCTCCTTAGTTTTATTATAGTTTGATCGAAAATACTTTTTGGAGTTTGTAATTGTGGGGGAATAGGCTTTCTAGCTTTAATATGGGAAAGGAAATTTCAAGTAAGAGAGAGTAACTATGCTGCTAGGATCTGTTGGTGCAGGTCATGAGGGTTCAGATGATGATGATGAAGGTGAAGGTGAAAATGGTGAGGAAGATGGGAGTGATGAAGGTTCTGAGCAAGATGAAGTCGCCGAAGAGAGCGATTCCTCAGAAGATGAGGTCGGTGCTTTATCTATTCATTTTAGAATTGAAACTATCTTTCTTCATTTCCAAACGAAATTATACATAATATCTATTTTTAATCTGTAGGTTGCTCCAAGGAATACAGTTGGGGATGTTCCCTTGGAATGGTATAAGGATGAGAAACATATTGGCTATGACATCACTGGAAAGAAGATTACCAAGAAAGAAAAACAAGACAAACTCGACTCTTTTCTTGCAACTATGGACGACTCCAAAAATTGGTCAGTTTGAAATTTTTTCTGTTTATTGGTAGATTAGCTAGTTGGTAGCAATATGCTGATGCAATTCGTGGGGCTTTAGGCGCAAAATATATGATGAATATAATGACGAGGAAGTAGAGCTGACTAAAGAGGAGAGCAAGCTCATTCGTAGAATGCTCAAAGGGGAAGCGCCACATGCTGACTTTGATCCATATGCGGTACATATGTTGTTTATGTGTAGCCGTTTTCTACTAATATTATACCAATCACTTTAAAATGTGACCTTTCGATTGATTCTATTGGTGCCAGCCTTATGTCGATTGGTTCAAATGGGATGATGCAATACATCCACTCTCAAGTGCACCAGAACCCAAGCGAAGGTTCATCCCTTCAAAATGGGAGGCTAAAAAGGTTGTCAAGTATGTTAGAGCAATCCGGAAGGGGTTGATCAAGTTTGATAAGCCTGAAGAAGAGCCCAATGTATACCTTTTATGGGGTGATGATTCAATTTCAGATCAAAAGAGCAAGCACTTAACTTATATTCCTCCACCGAAACTAAAATTGCCAGGTGCAAACTTTTTGCTGACCAGTCTGTTTATATCTGTTTCTGTCTGGGAATTGCATTTTTGAAGGTCTTTAATCTGTACAATTTGGCTTTCCAGGACACGAGGAATCATACAATCCTTCTTTGGAATATATTCCAACAGAGGAAGAGAAAGCCTCTTATGAATTGATGTATGAAGAAGATCGTCCAAAATTCATTCCTAAAAGGTATGTAAAAGTATAGCTGAATATACTCTGAAATAGTTTTCTTTGGAATTTGTAAACTTAAGCCATATGGTAAATATATTTGTGCACAGGTTTACATCTCTGAGAAGCATCCCAGCATATGAGAATGCACTAAAAGAGTCCTTTGACCGTTGTTTGGATCTATACCTATGTCCGAGAGTTCGAAAGAAGAGAGTGAGGACTAATTTGATCATCTCATTTTCTGGTTTATTTTGTTTTCTGTATTTAATCTCACACTGTGTTTCCTTTCTCCAGATAAACATCGATCCTGAATCTTTGAAGCCTAAGCTACCTAGTAGGAAGGATCTTAGACCTTATCCAAACTCCTGTTATCTTGAATATAAAGGCCATACAGGAGCTGTTACTTCCATATCCACTGAATGTTCTGGCCAGTGGATAGCCTCGGGTATTTCATTAATGTTTTTATTCAACTTTATTGAGCTTTTTTTTTTCCCAAGACGCCAATTTTGTATTCTTTTTTTTTTCTTTTTTTCAAAGGTTCAACTGATGGTTCTGTTCGTCTATGGGAAGTGGAAACTGGTAGATGTCTTAAGATCTGGCAGTTTGATGAAGCTGTTAAGTGTGTGGCTTGGAATCCACTTTCCGACTTTCCAATTTTAGCCGTTGCCATGTGAGTTAGGATCTTGGGAGTTTGTTTTCTGATTTATTATAACTTCCGATTCTGAAACCAACACATCTCACATTTGCAGGGGACGAGATTTGGTTATCCTGAACACTGAACTTGGCACTGATGAGGAACAGAAAAATATTAAAGAGCTGCTTCAATTAGGAAACCTTCCAGAACCAACAGCATCTGGTAAGTGTCTCAGAATAGCCACCAACACTTTGTAAGAAATTGAGATGGAAATCCGAATGATTAAATCTGTTTTGTATATTTTGCACGATAATTTCATAGTTGCAGCAATTATAAGCTGGCTTCCAGATGAGATTTATGGAGGGGTCAAGATAAGACATTTTAAGGTACTCTTGGAAATATCCTTTGTAACAGCTATCACAGGGAAAAAAAATGTTTAACTGGTTTGGTTTATATATATTTTTCAGAACATATCGAATATTGACTGGCATCGTAAGGGAGACTATCTCTCGACAGTCATGGCATCCGGCGAAACACGAGGTGTTGTAATTCATCAAATCTCAAAAAAGCTTACACAAAAGCCATTCAAGATCCGCGGACTTCCAGTCTCTGCAGTTTTTCATCCCAGCCGTTCATACTATTTCATTGCGACAAAAAAGAACGTGCGTGTTTACAATCTGTTAAAGACAGATGAGCCCGTCAAAAAGCTTGAGACTGGAATGAAAGAAATATCATCAATGGCGATTCATCCTGGTGGTGATAATCTGATAGTAGGAAGCAAAGAAGGGAAGATGTGTTGGTTTGACATGGATCTGTCTTCGAAACCGTACAAGACTCTCAAGAATCATCCTAAAGACATCACGAATGTGGCATTTCACCGTTCGTATCCATTGTTTGCTTCGTGCTCGGAGGATTCAACAGCTTATGTGTTCCATGGAAAGGTGTATAATGATCTGAACGAGAATCCTCTGATTGTGCCATTGGAGATTCTAAGAGGCCATTCTACTTCAAATGGAGGAGGTCAGTTTTTATGGTGTTTTTGATTCTTTAAGAATAACACCATTATGCGTCATTAATATGTTTTGATTATTTATGTTGTGTTATTTTCATTTTTTATTGATGGCAGGAGTCTTGGATTGCAAGTTTCATCCTAGACAACCATGGCTATTCACTGCAGGCGCTGACTCAATTATCAAACTCTATTGCCACTAAATTGATCCCAAGCCCTATTTTTGACAATTTTCATCTTTTTTTTGGTTGTATTCACCTCTACTTTTTTGTATTTGAAAATTTTCCTCAAATTGATGTTGTATTTCTACTGCCATTTAATTGGCTCAGTATGCGTCTCTGACAGCAGCATTAGCTTCGATTATCCATGTTTTTTTTGTTGGAACCATCGCCTTATTTGCTGCTTGAAGTATGAAGTTTTTTTTTTGGTGTCAAAACTCATCTTTCTTCTCTCTAATCCACAATCTTTACCCGTTTAGCTCTTTTTATTTGCTGCTTATTGGATGGATACTACAGGACAAATAATATTTTTGTCATTAACAATTTAGGATATTTGATATTTCAAATTCACCATCTCGAGGGGCAGTGCAATAAATCGTCCGGATGTGCTCTGTTAGACACCATCACCATTTCGAAGTCAAAGAAGAGAGAAATGATATAAGATGATTTTATGGAACGAGCCGAAGGAGCAGTGCGATGATTTCAACGAATGTGGGAGCTACGGATACGGTCATCCACTGACCTCACCAGTCTGCAATTGCCTCAGAGGCTTCGAGCCAAGGGATTTGAAAAATTGGCATATGAGAGATTGGTCGGGCGGGTGTGAGAGGAAGACCAATCTGAGCTGTGGCGGTGATGGGTTTCTCAAACAGACCGAGGTCAAGTTGCCTGACACTAGTACAGCGGTTGCCATCAAAGGAATGGGACTCAAGGATTGCCAAGAGCGTTGCTTGAGGGACTGCAACTGTTTGGCGTTTGCTTTTACGAATATCCAAACTAGTGGGTTTGGCTGTGTGCTTTGGACCGGAAGGCTAGTAGATATATACATCAGATTGGCGGCTGCTGATCTCAGACCTATTGGTGAGTAATTTCCATTCTATTTATAAAGAAATGATGGTCTTGCTTTATGATTCCAATTCCTATAAGTAGGCTAGTATTGCACTGAGACTGAAATTTTTTTGGATATGATTTCCTCAGGGGAGGAGACAAAGACGAGTGCTGCACTGATCATAGGATTGACTGTTGGAATCAGCATTGTGTTTATTCTGATCACTCTCGTGATCTTTTGTTTATGTTGGAAGAGGAAACATAAGCAAACAGGAGCAATCGTAGAACCTAATGGTACACCACTTTGTAACTGATACGAGATGATGGTTAGGGTTGGTGAGGGTCAATCCCTGCCCGAACTATGTTAGACGGACTTTCACAATATGAATATCAAATATAGTTTAATAATTTGCACTCTACCAACTATGTTTCACAATATGAATATCACACTGCTGTTGGTTGCAGTGTTTTCTATTGCAACCACCACACTACTTCTTCTTCGACTCCCGCTGCCACTAGTGCACCATCTTCTTCAGCTGCAGCTCCTACAACGACTTTCCCTTCTTTTGGTGTGGCTTCATCTGCAACCAACAGCACCCCGGCTACTTCTGCTGCTACAGGATTTAGTTTTGCTAGCTCGACTTCTGCCGCTGGAACTACTAGCTCTTTTACTGGTTTTGCTGTACCCCAGACATCAACACATGCATCATCTTCTCAACCACAAACTACTAGTGCTGCACTCTCATTCAGTAAGCTTTTTAGCTTTGTCTCAGGATTTGTTTGCCTATCCCATTTGCTTCAGTGAATAGGAATAAGAATTTTGGAAGTCACTGATTAGGATTAGAGAAGACAAATGTACTTGCTCTACCTTAATCTATATACTCGTTATTATGCAATGGCTTGACTTTTGCATATATACTTGCCTTCACGATTTGTTTTGTGGATCACAAGCTATGCTTTTCTCTGAAAGAAGTATTTTGTTCAGATCTTCCATCTTCTACTTCTACGGCTGCTCCTGCTACCAGTTCTGCTATTACAACACAGACATCTCTTGTTGTGGCTTCGAGTAGTGGGTAAGCTCACTTAGTTGATTTCCTTGGAAATTTATATACTTTCTTGTTGTTTCATGGTCTCAGGATGTTTTTATCGTGTTTCACTGCAGCTTATTTTTTGTAGCTGATATTTCCGTGTTATGTGTTTCTTGTATGTAATAGGACAAGCACAACTGTTGCAGCTCCAGTGGCTGGTACTCCCAAGCTGCCATCTGAAATAACTGGCAAAACTGTTGAGGAGGTAGATGTAGATATTTGCCCTTTTATGATTTATCTTTTTTGCTGTGTTATATTTACATAATATTCAAATGTTTTTCCTTGGCGTTTTGAAGATTATCAAGGAGTGGAATACTGAGCTACAAGAGCGTACAGGGAGATTCCGGAAACAGGCAAATGCAATTGCAGACTGGGATAAGCGGATCTTGCAGAACCGTGATGTTCTTTTGAGGCTTGAGGTGGGATTACTTTGTTCTATCATAGAGTCTCTCTTAGAATCTCCTTTCTTTTTGAATCTTCAAAGAATTTTTTCTAACCATACATCTGATTTTGTATGTTAAGCTACTGTATAGTTAACTCATTCTGTTTGTGTCCTTGCTCAACAAACAGATTGAAGTTGCAAAAGTGGTTGAAACGCAATCTAGTTTGGAACGACAGCTGGAATTAATCGAGACTCATCAACAAGAGGTATGCAGAAAAACTATTATCATCTTATGTGAATGTGTAAATGAGGAGTCAGGTTGTAACATGCAGTGTGAATCATTTGTGGTTAATTCTGCATATATGTTTGATTAGAAAATGAGTAAGTCAATACCAAAGTCAATGTGTCAAATCATCTGAATTCCTCTACTTTTGTTTAAGGTTGACAAAGCTTTGCAAAGCATGGAGGAAGAGGCTGAGCGTATATATAATGACGAGCGGAAATCACTTTTGGACGATGAAGCAGCATCAACAAGAGATGCAATGTGAGAACTCTCAACTCTTTCCACAACCATCACCTTTCTGCAATCATATTATTCTAATTGATGTGAAGATCACATCATTCATTCCCATGTCTATGGTTTTATTATTCATCAAACGTACCTCGCATCCTAACCTGATCTATGCTTTACAAGATAGATTTGTTTTCATTTCAGGTATGAACAGTCTGAGCTAGTGGAAAGAGAATTGGAGCATATGACTGAACAAATCAGATCGATAATACAATCCGTAAATGCAAACCAGGTACGCGATAACATTAACATATCATATACTATTGTAACTTTTATTTTTCCTGTGGACAGACATCATAAACCTTGTTTGTGTGTGTGAAATAGGGTGGAGAACTTGAAGCAGTTGATGGGATGAGTCCACTTGATGTAGTTGTCAGGATCTTGAACAATCAACTCAGTTCCTTAATGTGGATTGATGAGAAAGTAAGTTTTGTAACTTTTTTTACTAACGAATTGTCTTCTACGCTTTGTTTCCGCTGTAACTACAATTGTGTAACTTAATCATTGAACAGGCAGAGGAATTCTCTTCTCGGATTCAAAAAATCGCATCTCAAGGCTCTGGTGCAGACCGTGAATTGATAACTCCAAAGCACTGGATTTCTTGATAGTTCCTGACGATTTTTCATGAATGTCTTCTTTAGTTTTTTGCAAGAGATGTCTGATTTTACACCTTAAAGATTTGTATCATTTGGATATTGATTGGTCATGGTTTGTTGTTATCCACTTTCATGAAGATTGATTTTTAATTAATACTAGTAACTAGTAATTCCTCCCGTACTTCGTACGGAATAACAAATAATTAGATTAACTTAATATAAATTTGAAAATGTAATCTAATTTTTTTGCAATATTTTGATAATCAGATTTTTTTAAAAGAAAATTAGATGCATAATATCAACTGAAATTAATATTTTCTGTTTCCAAATATTGGAGGTTGA
The DNA here is from genome assembly GCA_002933915.1 of Eutrema heterophyllum. Taxonomy (NCBI): domain Eukaryota; kingdom Viridiplantae; phylum Streptophyta; class Magnoliopsida; order Brassicales; family Brassicaceae; genus Eutrema; species Eutrema heterophyllum. Next base: position 101,411 of record PKMM01010180.1, on the reverse strand, counting down.
GTACCACCCGTTGAGAATTTTCAAAGTTAATTACAATATCAAGGATGTCTACCAATTTAATAAATGCATTGAGAAAATTGAGTAAAGGAGATAGTAGACCATAGTCGGCAATGTAATCTTCAGAAAAGTTTGGGATTTTTGCTGTTGGTAATACATAATGCTTCTCTTTTGCACCATTTCTATATGACGAACAAATTTCGGAACGCTGGCATTTTTATTGGATTCCCTCATCCTTCCCTGAATGAGTCAATGGGCATTAGAAAAAAACCAGGGAGATCAAACTACAACAATCTCAGATAATTATTTGGCATGAATAGTAAATACCTCAAGAATCCGATGGAAATGAGAAATATCGTCTGGCCCCATTCCAGGAGGGCAAGCAAGCAATGTAAAAGTACGGCTCAAATCCTGATGATTGCAGTTTGCCCTGAGGAACCCGGTAACAGCTCCTTATGACTCTCCCGAATTAAATATCAATCTCCAATTGCTGAACCAGAATCAGAGATCAGAACAAAAAAAGATGAATATGAGAAAGAGATGGATCGATGGAGAAGAAGTTAGAGAGAGAGATCTGAAACAGTTTGACAATTGTTGTTCATCGTGAGAATATGAGAAAGGAAGTTGAAATTGTGAAGAGATGGTGAAGTAGTGGGAGAAGATTTATGGATTTTAGGATTAAATATTAGGGATTTTAGTTTTTTTTTTTTTGTAGGAACTCTGTTTCCTTCTTTGACAGTTTTGAATCTTTGATATATTTTTCAATTAACGTATAATCTAAACGTAATTACTGGAATCAGTAACGTATTTTAACCATAGGTATTTATGCTGAAATTGATTTCGTTGATTTGATTTCTTTCTTTTATGAACTCTATTTCTTTCTTTGACACTCAATGACCGACTGATTTCTTATTTATAACCGCATTTACCTTTTCTCAAATGCCATTTTCAGCAGAAAAAAAGAAAACATTGTTACTGAAAAATGGCAGCCTCTTCACTTGTGTTTTTCGTACTGACTCTGTTAATAGGGTCTTTTACGATAGTTGCAGATGCAGCCCCAAAGAATAGTAGAGTACTTCTTACACGAATATGGTCTGGAGGAGATTGAGAAGCAACTTAAAGCTATTAACAAACCTGCAATTAAGAGTTTCACAGTAATTTTTGTTGTCCTCTCTCTTTCTCTTCATATAATCTGTGTGTGTGATTCTGTGCATGTGTATTCTTCTTCCTGTTTTTATTTTTTAACTTAGACATGTTTCTATGATTTCAAGCCTCATTTTAAGGTATATTCTTTGAATAATTACTTTGCAAAACTAACAAAATTGCAATATTTACAATCCAAAATGTATTTACCCACCGTAATTTATTCGAGCCGGTTGAAAAGGAGGTTGGAACTGAAACCACCTCTTTACTTACCATCCAACATGTGGATGAGACGTAGATTAAAGTAAACGATCATGATTTATACATCATTTAGAAGAAAAAAAAACAGATGATTCACCATTATTCAAACAGAAAAAACCCCGCGGTTAATTATTTAAAAAGTTTTTTTTTTCATCTATTGTTCGTTAAAAAAACATTATTCATATACTTCAATAGAGTTTATCTCACTATCTGTTACCCAACAATGGATTTTTTTTTTTTTTTGGGTTCTTCTCTTACGTACGTACGCCTATGAACAATTTTGTGACTTAAAAAGGTAAACTTTAGGATTTGTTTTTGGTTCTTGATAAAAATCATTTGTTTTGTTGGTTCTTGATAAAAATCAGACAGACCGTGGTGATATCTTTGACTGCGTTGACATTAACAAGCAGCTCGCCTTTGATCACCCTTTGCTGAAGAATCACACCATTCAGGTTTTACCATTATCTTTATATAAGATGCAACACATATGTGAATTAATGTATCAGTTGATTGGACACATGTGAACCATAATTAAACATATGTAGGTGGTTCCAAATTTGGTTTCGAAAATAAATAATGCTCCTCCTCGATTTGAGTGCCCACACGGGACAGTGATCATCAAGAGAAGTACAAAGCAAGATCTCCTTAGCGCACAAAAACTGAAAGTTACGGGATTCGGAACTCTAAGTCCCGAAACTAATGGTAAACCTCCAAATGGTCATCATGTAAGTCTTTTAATTTGCCTTATATATATGCATGATCCACATGTTTGTCTGATCCTTAATTCCTTTTACTACTTACTTAGTCTGCAGGGCTAGGATACAGAGGCCAAGTTACTGAAGCTAGTGGACTCGTTAACGTATGGAGTCCTCTTGTTTCACCTCAACAATTTAGTCTTGCACGCGTTTTGGTCTCCAGTCAGACCAATAGTATCCAGGCCGGTTGGCAGGTTACCCAAAACATTTCTCTCTACTTAAAATGTGACAAATATTTCATTTTCACAATTTGAAGATTTTTTATTTCGACGAAACTCTCAGGTCAACCCAGCTCATTATACCGGAACTCGCTACTCTACCTTCTATACATACTGGACAGTAAGTTGGTTGTTCAAACTTGTTTGGTTGTTTAGTTAAATTTGTGCTCGAAAGTGTTTCGTCAAACACATTGCATATGAACAGGCAGATGGTTACAAGAAGAGAGGATGTTTCGATATCCAATGTCCTGGTTTCGTCCAAGTGAGCAAAACACATCCACTTGGCACAACCTTTGCTGCATTTTCCAGACGAGATCGCCACCAATTTTACATAAATGTCATCAAGCTTTAACAGTAATATTGTAAACAGGAACCTAATACAGGATATTGGTGGCTGTTTTACGAGACAGAGGCAATCGGTTACTGGCCTAAAGAATTGTTTACAGCACAAGGCTTAGCTCAAGCAGCATCATATGCATCATGGGGAGGAGAAGTGTATAGCCCAATTGGTGAGAAGAGCCCACCCATGGGAAGTGGGAGGTTTGCACAAGAAGGGTTCAAAAGAGCCGCTTGTGTCAATGGCATTAAGCTGAGGGATGGTTCATGGGCACTTATTAAACCAGTTGATGTGACGGTTTACGCGGATCAGCCAAAATGTTATAATGCCAAATATGTGTCAAATCCTGGTGACACACCTTGGAACTCTGCTGTCTTTTTTGGAGGGTCTGGGGTGTAAGAACCAGAATTCACCATCTCATAGATCGATGAATTCAGTTTAGGGTTTAGGAGAATTATTTTTATTAGATTTATAGATGTGTCTGTGAAGGCTGCTTTTTAAAGGGATCAAGCCAAAATGTAGTTCTTGTTACAAAGAATGTTTAGGATTTCTATCTCGGGTTCTCTGCTTCGAGTTGTGTATGAAGATCCGAATTATGAATGGGGGGCTCTCCTATTTATAAGTCTTGATGTCCCTTGATCTTCCTTTTCCTTCTTGAATTGGTATTGGCAATTTTCTTTTTTTCTTGAAGTCGATAAGGATAATCTCATTTCTTGATTTGTCTTTTATCAAATAAAAGGAGATCTTCCCTAAAAGGAAATCTTCCTTTTATTTCGTAAGTCGGCTCTGATGGGATTTGAAGTTGATTGTTGGGCTGATTTTAACTCGGACCGAGTTAAACCGGGGGAGTGCTAAACTCACCTCTAACAATTAGTCCCCCCCTCAGTTCGGCGAAGGAGTCTTTGAGTTCGGCGAAGTTTATGGAGAATTCTTTAGCCCGGTTGGAGTTGAAATCTGCATCTTGCCTTGATTATTAAGACTTGTGTTCTTTGATGATCGAACTTCCTTTGCAGACTAGATGTTGCTTGATTTTGTTCGATTGAAGTTCAAGCTCGGTTTCGATAGTTCATGCGAGACTGCGAGGTCAACGAGTTGTGATTTGGCGAGGCCGAGCTGCGACACGAGAAGTCTTGCTGCGAAGTAGATGATATGTCTGATTTGGGAGGTAGGCGGATGTCTCTCTTTTTCTTTGTTAGCCGCAGTTTGGACCATGTGATATAAGCCTCGAGTAATAAAGCAAAAAGATTTTCATATGGGGTACCCGAATTTTAGGCAGCTCGATAGACGAGCTGTGATGTGCAGCGAACTGAGCTCGGAAGCTTCTGCGAGATTATTAGCTCGGCTTCTGTTGCGAAGTTGGTTGAACGTCGGGATCGATGAGCTGCTCCAAGAAGAGCGTCTTTTGGGTTTTCCTTAGTTTTATAGCTGCGCCTTGGGAAAGGCTGCTTACGTACCCTTTGAAGGGATTAAGCCATTCGTAGTTCGGGTCGTGATAGTTTTGCGAGCTATGTGAGCTCGGCTTATTTTACTTAGTCGATTTTGACTGTTGTGAATTCAAGTTCGGCTTTGGTGAGGTCGTAAAATGATACGATCCTCTCGAGTTCATCATACACAAAATTGGGGCCGTACATAATACGGTCTTAGCCTGAGTGTACGGATGAACTCGATTCTACGACCTATTTGAGATCGGCGATCATTGGGAGACCGGCTTACTAGTTTGCGATTGTTGAGAAATCGGCTTAGCAGTTTGCGATTGTTGAGAAATCGGCTTATTAATTTGCGATTGTTGGGAAATCGGCTTGAGAGAAACGTTCGGCTTTACCTTGAAGCTTAGTGTAAGAGTGCATTGGTAGCTCGTCTTATGATACTCCAGGTCTTCTCAGATCGAATCGGAGTGTGCGAGACGGACTCGGCTTATTTATCTCGGATGACCTGAGAGCGAATATAGTGCGGGACTGGTCCCGGCTTAAGATGGAAGGTGTGTTATCCATAGCACCATGAGGATGCATGCGAGACGAAGCTCGGCTTATATATTTGTATCGATAGTCTGGCCAGGACGCCGATGTGTGAAACCGCGATGGTTTAAAGTGCGAACTTTCGAGTTCGGCTTTTGGGATATGAACTGTGAGTTCAGTGTTCAATGTACGAACTGTTCGAGTCCGGCGAACTACTTGAGTTCGGCTTGAAAATACGAAATGTTTGAGTTCGGCTTGAAAATACAAACTGTATGAGTCCGGTTTTGGGCTGGGGCTGACGAGATAAAGCTGTCGAGCTGAAACTTACATATTGAAACTGAAGTTCTAAAGCATACAGACTGAAGTTCTGAAGCAAAATTGAAGAACTGAAGTTCTGATTCTGACGGACTGAAATTCTGATATGAAACCGATGAACTGAAGTTCTGAATCTGACGAACCAAAACTGAAACTGATAAACCGATCTGAACCGAAACCAAAACTGATAAACCGATCTGAACCGAAACCGAAACTGATAAACCGATCTGAACCGAAACCGAAACTGATAAACCGATCTGAACCGAAACAGAAACTGATAAACCGATCTGAACCGAAATCGAAACTAAAATTCTGAACCAAAACGAGTTGTCGATGGTAGTTCAGTTCGGTAGAAAAGTGTGTCTCCATAATTGAGCGTAACTCGGTAGAAGATGTAGTTCAGTTATAAGAGCGTAGCGTAGTTCGGTAAACGAGCGTCCTTTTTTTTTATTTTATTTTTGCGAATCGTAGTTCGGCTTAGGAAACGGACCCTGTGATTGAATCAGAGCGGATGACATGTTTGAAAAACAAATAAGTTTTCCATAGGTGATACCTGGAGTTTTGGCGAGCTCGGTTGACGAGCTGAAAATAGTTTGGTAGTCGATCCGGGACTTGAGATAGCTCGACGAACAATGATTTGACCGAAATGGATTATCGAGCTGAAGCTCTTGATAGCATATCGTTACGATGTCCTGTGCGCTGCCGAAGCATTCTAGCTGGAGCGAAATTTTTTGTAAATCCTGCGATATTTTGATAAAAATGTGAAGATATTTTTTTTGTTGAAATTTTGGATCATATAGTACTTATAAAAGAAAATGATACTTAGCTTTTGGTTACTGGTGCGTAATTGTTGGGTTCAGTCGATGAAATCGGTCAACATTCTTCTTTTTATTTTAATCTCAAGCTTTACCTTGGTAAAAAGAATTTCGTCAGTTTTAGGCCCAACTTCATCTTTTTTTTTGGACGTCTGGGCCGAGCTCATGCCTTCGTGTCGATGAGTTCGGAGGTCGGCTATGCTGCGGTTTAGTTCGGGGCAATGTCGTGGTGAAAAATAATCCATCTCGGTTCAATCTTGAGTAAACCGGGTGTTGGTTTTATTTGCCCTTCAATTGCTTCCTTCTTTTATTTTCATAACATTATCTCGACTTCTCCTTCCTTCTTTTTTTTTTTTTTTTTTTTGTTTTAATAATAATTAGAGGCGTGATTGAGTTCTCTTCTTCTTCCTTTCTTCATCGTGGCTGCTGTATTTCTTTTCTTTTTTTTGCACACCTTGTCTTTTTCTCCTTTGCTCTATTTCTTTGGGATTTGCAGGTCGATGGTGACGAGGTCGATGCCGAAGCTTAGATTCGACAGAGGTAGCTCGTCGCGAGCCTTAGGGATTTTTGATGAGGTTCTTGTCGGAAATACCATTAGCTGCTTGGAGGGTTTTGAACCGATGAAGCAGCTCGGAAGAAGTGACACGAACCGTACAGAGTAGATCGGCACGGGGAGGCTTGTTTGCGTGATGAATTTCGGTGGAGATCATTGATATATTTGACATCCTCGGCCTGTAACGAGAGAGAGGTCGGAGACTTCGTCGGACAGCGTAGATGTTGTCGAGTTCGACGTGACTGAGTTGGACTCGGGCAACTCGGTATTTCCTTTCATGGGTTTCGCCTGGATAAGTTCGAGGAGGTGAGCGTGTTACCTGATGATGCTCGGCTGAGTCAGGCACAATTTCAAGCGTGTAATGCTTGTTGATGCGAGGACCTCCTTGTTCCTTGGTGACTCATTGTTGGAGGTGGGCTTAGCACCCCCATTTCAGCTGGGCCCATCTCAGCAATTAAAAGCCCACTTGGTCGAAGCCCAGCCCGACGCCAGCGTAGTTGACCAAGGGAAGGGGGCCCGCCGAACTCGCGCTGACAGAATACCAACTCCACGTGGGGAGCACAAGAGGGAAGGCCACACGCAAAGAGTAGATCACTAACAGTACCCTACCAACGAAGCAGTTCGGCGCCATCATGACCTATCCCTTCGAGACGTGTTACCCGCGAAAGGCGCCAGAAGCGCCACGTCACCCCGGAAACGCGGAAGGCAACTGTTTGACCTCGACTATAAATACTCTTTGGCAGGCGTTTACATGAGGGGGAGAGAGCGGGCGCTTATATATCTTTCTCATTTCATTCACCATATTCGGGACACCGACCTGGATTCTCTGTAAGACTAATTCAATAATTCTATGTAATCTCTTGTCCCGATCACCCACACAAAGAAGCTGGCCCCGACCTATTCACAAATGCACCCGACCTGACCCACCTTTATTCTATCCTTCTCTCACAAAATAACCGCCCTTCTATTTAACGGAAATCTCGCCTCGCCCCCGCTCCATAAAAATACCTTATGAAAAGGAAGGTTATCGCCTAGGATCAACAATTGGCGCTAGAAGGAGGGGATTGAGAGATTTTCTACACGCAAAGAACGGGCTCAGCAACAAATTCAATGACAGGTCCACCCGCCCCGAAAGCATCACTGCCACCCCCGATGGTCGATCAACCGCCATCAGGACAAGCCACCCCGGCTCAGGCCGCAAATCAGAAAGAAGCCCCTCAAAACCAACCCCTCGTGAAAAGCTCCATCGCCCAAAACGCCCCCCAGGCGTCAGGAGAACAACTCGTCCTGGCCACCGCAATACACACCTTGCTCGCCAAGATAGACGAGTTAACGCGCACCACCAACAACCGATTCGCCGAGCTCGCAGCTCATAGCGACCGACCAGACAACTCCGACTCCCCCTCCGCTCAGATCCTAGGACCGACTCATCAGACTGGAATGCTGCACCTCCAAAGAAATCTATTCGGAGCAACCCGACAATTCCCCCCCACAGCAGACAACTCGCCGGGCGACAATACGTACCCCCGACGCGTCAGCTCAGAGCGCGACAGGGACGCCGAACTCGAAGCCATGAAAGAAACAATTCGCGTGATGACCTCCAAGGTCCACCAGGCCACTAGCTCGGCCCCATAGATAGACCGCGTCCTAAGAGAAACACAGAACACGTCGTTCACTCACCGAATCGCGTCCATCCCGTTCAGACATTTCGGCAAACTCAAGCTCCCGCCATACACGGGCAGCACGGATCCAACCCAGTATCTAACAGTCTTCACCATCGCAATGGGGCGCGCCCATTTCACCCTAGAAGAGCGTGAAGCCGGCTACTGCCAACTCTTCGTGGAAAACCTGACCGGCCCCGCCCTGACATGGTTCTCCAGACTGCGCACATATTCCATCGATAACTTCGGGGATCGCTCAACCGCCTTCCTCAAACATTATTCCATGTACATCAAACAGTCCGCGTCCGGCGCCGACCTCTGGGCCCTCCACCAAGGACCGAAGGAGTCACTCAAATCTTTCATCGAACGCTTCAAAACGACGACCTCGCAAAGCAATGTGACGGACGAATCCGCCCTCCCCGCCCTGCGAAATGGCCTCTGGATAGAATCGGCTTTCAAAGACGACATAACGCTCAATATGCCGCGCTCACTGGAAGACGCCCTGCACCGCGCCAGGCTCTACATCGAGCTCGAGGAAGAAAAGGCCGCATTCTCAGAAAGACACACCGCGCATAAGATCCCGGCCCAGAAGGAGAAATCCCAGGACGGACATCAGGAACCTCGACAACACTACGACGACGAATATCAAGGCAACAAAGGCAAGCGAACCGCTACATTCCTCGTCAACGAACCACCGGCTGTATTCCACATGCACGACCCGACTCGATTCCCCAACCCCGAGCCAAAAGCGCCATGGAACAAATGGACGCGCGAGCTCCATCAAAAGGGGCATCAAGGCGACGAATCAAAGGCCCGAGAGCCGCGAACAGACGAACAGTCGNCTGCACCGCGCCAGGCTCTACATCGAGCTCGAGGAAGAAAAGGCCGCATTCTCAGAAAGACACACCGCGCAGAAGATCCCGGCCCAGAAGGAGAAATCCCAGGACGGACATCAGGAACCTCGACAACACTACGACGACGAATATCAAGGCAACAAAGGCAAGCGAACCGCTACGTTCCTCGTCAACGAACCACCGGCTGTATTCCACATGCACGACCCGACTCGATTCCCCAACCCCGAGCCAAAAGCGCCATGGAACAAATGGACGCGCGAGCTCCATCAAAAAGGGCATCAAGGCGACGAATCAAAGGCCCGAGAGCCGCGAACAGACGAACAGTCGGACAAGACCGCCTTCTGCGAGTTCCACCAGAGGAAAGGGCACCCCACCTCACATTGCCGCAAGCTCCAAGAAACCCTTCTTGACCAATATCAGAGAGGACTGATCCGCGTCCCCGAGCAGTCAATTCCAAGAGACCGGGATCGCCACCGACAACAGCAGTCAGACAGGCCAGGCCGCGAAGACAACCGCGCACGGCCCGACAATCGCGGCAGAGGCGACGACCGACGCCACCGATCCCCTTCTCGAAACCGGGAAGAAGCGAGGTCCCCTCCCCCGGCCCGAACGACGGTGGGAATGATCATGGGAGGGCTCCTATCATGCAACGACTCCGTGCGGTCTATCAAACTACACGAGAGAAAGACCGACGCCTCCTTGAAGTGGAACTCCAGCCGCGGACAAAACGCGCAGGACAACAGTGGAAAAGGGGTCATCTTCACCGAAGCCGATGCTGCCGGGGTCCATCAACCTCACAACGACCCCCTCGTCGTACAGATCTGCGTAGCCGACTGCGACGTCAATAGGGTCCTGATCGACACATGCAGCTCGGTTGACCTCATCTTCAAGGATACACTAGCCAGAATGAACCTGCAAGGGGACGAAATCATGCCAGCCGTCACCCCGCTGACCGGTTTCGCCGGAGAAACCACCATGGGAATTGGCACCATCGATCTACCGGTCTATATAGGTCGAGTCACCAAGATTGTGAAATTCGTCATCATCGATACCGTCCCAATTTACAACATCATTCTCGGAACCCCCTGGCTACATTCAATGAAGGCAGTCACGTCGACGTACCACCAATGCCTCAAATTTCCCAATCAGGCCGGGACCTATACCCTCCGGAGCAACCAAAAGGTTTCGCGCGCTTGCTTCGCCATCGAGCACAAGCTACGCAACACCGCGCCAACCTGCCTCGTCATCGACGCGCAGCTCCCCGGCGAGCCGAGTAACCAGGACCTCCCAGGACGGGACATAGTCACACAAGTCAATATCGACCCCGGAAATCACACTCGTTGTGTCGGGATCGGCGCGGACCTCGAGGCGAACATCAAGTACGAGCTGGTAAAATTCTTACAACAGAACGTCTCAACATTCGCCTGGTCGGCAAGCGATATGCCCGGCATCGACCCGGCCATATGCAGCCACGAGCTCAACATAGACCCAACCTTCAAAGCAATAAAACAGAAATGAAGAAAGCTCGGCCCCGAACGCGCGCAGGCCGTTAAAGATGAAATCGAAAAGTTAACCACTGCCGGCTCAATCACCGAGGTTAGGTACCCCGATTGGCTTGCCAACCCGGTGGTCGTCAAGAAGAAAAACGGGAAATGGAGGGTATGCGTGGACTTCACCGACCTCAACAAGGCCTGCCCCAAAGATAGCTTCCCACTCCCCAAAATCGATCAAGTGGTGGAAGCCACAACGGGAAACGAACTCCTCTCTTTCATGGACGCCTTCTCAGGATATAATCAAATTCCCATGCACCCAGACGACCAGGAAAAAACGTCATTCATCACAGACCGCGGTACCTATTGCTACAAGGTCATGCCATTCGGGCTAAAAAACGCCGGTGCGACCTACCAGCGGCTCGTAAATAAGATGTTCGCCAACCAGATCGGCCGCACCATGGAAGTCTATATCGACGACATGCTCGTCAAATCCTAGGTGGCAACCAACCACGTCGGTCATCTCAAGTCGTGCTTCCAGACCCTAAACGAATACGGCATGAAGCTAAATCCCGCCAAGTGCTCCTTCGGGGTTACGTTGGGCGAGTTCCTCGGATATATCGTCACCCAGCGCGGGATCGAGGCCAACCCCAAGCAAATCTCCAGAGAACACATGCCAGGTCCAACGACTCACCGGGAGGATCGCCGCTCTCAACCGATTCATCTCCCGTTCAACCGATAAATGCCTACCGTTCTACCAATTGCTCCGCGCCAACAAACGATTCGAGTGGGACGATAGATGTGAAGACGTTCTCCAACGGCTAAAGACCTACATATCCACGCCCCCCGTCCTAGCCAAGCCCGAAGAGGGAGAAACCCTCTACCTCTACATCGCCGTATCCGCATCGGCTGTCAGCAGGGTCTTAGTCCGGGAAGACCGCGGCGACCAAAAGCCCATCTTCTACGTCAGCAAGTCACTCGACGGCGCGGAGAGCAGATACCCGACGCTGGAGAAGCTCGCTCTCGCGGTAGTCGTCGCAGCTCGGAAGCTCCGACCGTACTTTCAATCCCATCGGATTGCCGTACTAACCACTTACCCTCTCCGAAACATCCTCCACAGCCTAAACCGGTCCGGGAGAATGATGAAATGGGCGGTCGAGCTCAGCGAATACGAAATCGAGTACCGAGGGCGGACCGCGGCGAAATCTCAAGTATTGGCCGACTTTCTGATCGAACTAGTCCCCGAGCTGACAGGCAACAAACTTCCTGAACAGTGGAGCCTCCACGTCGACGGCTCAGCCTCGAAGCACGGTTCCGGCATCGGCATACGCCTGGAGTCCCCGACCAACGAAATCTAAGAGCAATCCTTCCGCCTGGCCTTCCCGGCTTCGAACAACGAAGCAGAATACGAAGCCCTAATCGCCGGCCTACGCCTAGCAAAAGCAATTGGGGTGAAAAAGATCCGGGCCTACTGCGACTCCCAGCTCGTCGCCAATCAATTCAGCGAAGAATACGAGGCCAAAAATGACCGCATGGACGCATACCTCGTCACCAACAACAAACTGTACCGTTGGAGCGCTACCGGTATCCTGTTTATCTGCCTCCACAGGCAGGAGACCATCGACGTGATGAAAGAAATGCACGAAGGAGCAGGCGGAAGTCATTCTAGCGGCCGAGCTCTCGCCCTACGAATCCGAAATCAGGGTCACTACTGGCCAATAATGGTTCAGGACTGCGATAAATTCGCAGCCCGGTGCGAGAAATGTCAGCGTCACGGTTCGATCATCCACTCCCCCACCGAGCTCTTAACCACGGCATCGGCCCCTTACCCGTTCATGCGGTGGGCCATGGATATAGTAGGACCTCTACCCCGATCTCGGCAGAAGCGCTTCCTCTTAGTGATGATTGACTACTTCACGAAATGGGTCGAGGCCGAGGCCTACGCACGGATCACGGCGGAGGACGTCCGCAAATTCGTCTGGAAATTCATCATCTGTCGCCACGGTCTGCCATACGAGATAATAACGGACAACGGCACCCAATTCACATCGTTCTTATTCGAGGACTTCTGCACAAAATGGAAGATCAGGCTAAGCAAATCCACCCCGAGGTACCCCCAAAGCAACGGACAAGCAGAGGCGACAAACAAAAGCATCCTCGACGGTCTCAAAAAACGCCTAGACGACAAGAAAGGCCTTTGGGCCGACGAGCTGGACGGAGTTCTCTGGTCCAACCGCACAACCCCCAGGACGGCGACAAACCGCACACCTTTCAGCCTATCCCACGGCATGGAAGCCATGGCTCCCTCCGAGGTCGGAATCCCCACCCTCCGGCGCGCTCTCCTCGCACAACACGCCGACATAAATGACGCCGTACTCTTAGGAGAGCTCGACTTCCTCGAGGAACAACGCGACCAATCCCTACTCCGCATCCAGAACTACCAGCAGCTCGCCTCCAAGTACTACAACAAAAAAGTCAAAGGCCGGTTCTTCACCGAGGGCGACCTGGTTCTACGGAAAGCCTTCGAAAATACGGCCGAGCGGAACGCAGGGAAGCTCGGCGCCAACTGGGAAGGCCCCTACCTCATCTCCAAGATAGTCAAACCTGGGGTCTACGAGCTAACCACAATGAACGGCGACGCAGTCCCACGTTCATGGAACTCTATGAACATAAAACGATACTACTACTAATCCCCGAGCTCCTCTCTTCCTTATCATTGTAATCTACCGAACTACGATTGGCTTGATCCCTTCTGCTAAAGGGTACGTAGGCAACCCCTGACCAGGGCGCAGCTATGAATCTAATAAAATCTTATTATCTCAACAAAAAACTCTATCAAGAAAAAGCCGAGCTCACAGCTCGCACCCCTATAGCACACAAGCTTTAAGTGCTAAAGCCGAGCTCACAGCTCGCACCCCTATAGCACACAAGCTTTAAGTGCTAATGCCGAGCTCGCTACTCGCACCAAAAGAAAAACACACAAGCTTTAAGTGTTTTAAACCGAGCTCTACCTCGTGCCAAAAGAAAAACACAACTTTTAAGTATTTCAAACCGAGCCCCACCTCGTAACAAACCGCTATTAAAACCAAGCAACCACTACGCAAGGTCCAAACCTTTTATTAAAAATAAGCTGAGGGCTCTACGCCAACTATACAATGGCACTACGGCCTATAAAAAAAAAAGAAATCTGCACAAAGGCACTTCGGCCTACGAAACAACAACCCAACCTACGCCCCTTCAACCCGGGTACCATCTATATCCTCCGGTCTCACCATCCTCACATTCGTGCCATGCTCACCCAGGAACGGCTGGCTCGACTCCGGTTATTCATACGGGACCACAATCCGAGCGGGCAGCGCCGCAGACACAGCCTCAACCGCTCCCACAGTGGCATCCTGTGCTGGATCCAGAGCACCAGGGGAGGTAGTCGGGGCCCGCACGGTCGGGACGGGCAGAACCCGCTGTGGCTGAACATCAGGAGCATGGTCGGAAGGAACCTCCAAATCCTTCGGGGTCAACTCCGGAATGACGATCTGATCCAATTCGGCCTCGAACTTCGCCTGATCCGCCTTCAGCTTCGCGTACCGGAACGACCGCACTACCAGGTTATCCTCACGCTCCACCCTCTCAAGGCACTCCCGCGTACCGATCACCTGGCTCAGCAAAAGGTGCGGTTGCAGAGCCCGATCCCGACCAGCTAGGTGGGCACGAATCTTCTCCATCTTCACAGCCCACTTCTGACTCCGAGCTGCCCATCTCCCCTTAACCCTTTCGTTCTCCTTAACAACGGCGCCCTTCGCCCGCTCAATGGCACCCTCCAGCCATGCGACCCTAGACCGGAACCCCTCCCGCTCCCCGCCGACCTTCGCGACCTCCTCTCTCGCAACGGCAAGCTCCTCTTCCAGAGCGGCCGACCGCGCCTTCTCGGTCTCCAGCTCGGAGAGCACATGATCCGCCTCTATCGCCCGGGCCCGAACTTGCGCCATAAACGATTCCAGAGCAGCAGACCGGGCCTGCTCGTCCTTCAAAGCCTTCTTCTTCTCCCGGATGACAGCCGTCAATTCCCTCGTGCCCACCTCGATACGCATCCTCAGGCGCTCGTTTTCCCGAGCCAAATCGAGGATCTGCCTTTCATACCGCTCACCCAAAGTGGCCAGGTTGACCATCGTCTGACAAAACGAATAAACCTTAAGATCCCCACAGACGGCGCCAAAAAAAAAAAAAAAAACACAAAACACAAAACACAAAACACAAATTTTTAATGCATATCTTCTCACCCGAACTAGGGAACGGGATGTACTCTGAAAGGCGTCAGCCTCCGCCATATCAGCAACTTGACAAAATAGGGGCCTCCTCCCTAGCGCGGCCATACAGACCAACTCGGCACAGGCTGCCCTATCCCGTACAAGAGGCACGTCCCCGCCCTCGTAGCAGAAGTCGAAGCTATGGTCCACGATCTCCTCGTCCTCAGGGGCCTCGGGATCATCCTTGGCCTCAGATTCCCCGGGCTCGCCGCCGCTAGCTTCAGCCACGTCGGCAGGCCCATCCTCCTGACCGGCAGACACCTCGGTAGCCCGGAAGAAAAAATAGCTGCGAGACCAGTGATCAACCTTGCTCAGTTTATCCTCGACAAGGTCCACCTTGGGCTTAAAGGAGGCGTAGTATGTCCCCGGATAGGCAGGATTACCCTTCTGGTAGGTGAGATCCTCAAACATGCGAGGAGTCACCACCATGTCACACTCCCACCCAAGAGTCAGCATCACAACCATGCCTTGAATGGTGGACGGACAGATCTGGGAGAAGGCCAACCCCCGCCTCTTGCAGTACACGACGAACAGGTCGGGAAGAGGTAGACGAAGCCCGCACTTCGTGAAGAAACCTTCACACAAGCAGACGAAACCTTCCGGAGGGTTCCATTGACGTTCCTCCGGCCTGGGAAGCCGGAGCTCGGCGGATCTAGGGAAGCCGCACTTAGACGCCAAACTCCTAAGAGACTCCGGGGTACTCCAGGTCGGGGACCCCCCCTGATCATAAGGGACCGGAGGAGGCTTCGAAACCTTAGGCTTCCGAACCCCCCCAGCTCGTCCACCTCCTCGGCCGCCCTGATCAATCCCCCGACCACCGGAAGAGCGCCCTCCGCCTACCGATCTCCCCCGGCGAGCCTCCGGAATCAACGGAACAGACCCCGAAACCGACGGAACGGGCTGCACTTGGCCTCGTCACTACGACGTGGAGAGGAGGCACGCTCCGAACCATTGTCCGGCGAAGAGCTTCCCGTCGGCGAATCACCCCTGTCGGAAAGAGACGCCGACTCATCGTCAGATTCGGCCCGAATTCCCCGGAGCATCGACGCCATCGCACAAATCAAAAAGAAAATAACCCTACCCGGAATCTCGAAGAGTCGCCGGAGAATGCACAAACAAAAAACTTTTTCACAGAAAAGAAAGTTACCTGGATGAATCTATGCGCAGAAGAGTAAACGAATGAGAAAAGGAAGAAGGCTTAAATAGGAGAAGGGAGAGAAGGGGAAACGACGGCTCGACACGTGGAAAACAGGGCACGATTTCCAAAAAACCTAATGACAGTGTCGCTTCATTACCCACGCGCGAAAAGGGGAAACCGCCTCGAACAACGCGAAACGTCTTTCACACCCCCATGCGTGACCAGCACGCGCAAACGTCCCCCGAATTAAGCGGGAAACCCAACTCGTGTAAGCGGTTATTCCCGCCTAAACGAACCCAACAGTCAGCCCTCGAATCCCGGAAACCGAACTGAGATGCGCCGAGCTGACAAGAAACCAATTTCGGTTCACTCACCGCGCCTCCCGAAACCGAACTAAGGGGGGGGGGCAATTGTTGGAGTGGGCTTAGCACCCCCATTTCAGCTGGGCCCATCTCAGCAATTAAAAGCCCACTTGGTCGAAGCCCAGCCCGACGCCAGCGTAGTTGACCAAGGGAAGGGGGCCCGCCGAACTCGCGCTGACAGAATTTCAACTCCACGTGGGGAGCACAAGAGGGAAGGCCACATGCAAAGAGTAGATCACTAACAGTACCCTACCAACGAAGCAGTTCGGCGCCATCATGACCTATCCATTCGAGACGTGTTACCCGCGAAAGGCGCCAGAAGCGCCACGTCACCCCGGAAACGCGGAAGGCAACTGTTTGACCTCGACTATAAATACTCTTTGGCAAGCGTTTACATGAGGGGGAGAGAGCGGGCGCTTATATATCTTTCTCATTTCATTCACCATATTCGGGACACCGACCTGGATTCTCTGTAAGACTAATTCAATAATTCTATGTAATCTCTTGTCCCGATCACCCACACAAAGAAGCTGGCCCCGACCTATTCACAAATGCACCCGACCTGACCCACCTTTATTCTATCCTTCTCTCACAAAATAACCGCCCTTCTATTTAACGGAAATCTCGCCTCGCCCCCGCTCCATAAAAATACCTTATGAAAAGGAAGGTGATCGCCTAGGATCAACAATTGGCGCTAGAAGGAGGGGATTGAGAGATTTTCTACACGCAAAGAACGGGCTCAGCAACGAATTCAATGACAGGTCCACCCGCCCCGAAAGCATCACTGCCACCCCCGATGGTCGATCAACCGCCATCAGGACAAGCCACCCCGGCTCAGGCCGTAAATCAGAAAGAAGCCCCTCAAAACCAACCCCTCGTGACTCCCCCGCCCAAAAGAACGCGATCGGCGTTTGGATGGAACTTCGAAGTATTTCAAGAATCATTAATATTGGGCATGATGGTTGGTTTCGTTTTCGAAAATCTCCACGTAACTGGGTCGGCTAAGATGTTTTAGATTTCCAGCGAGTTTGTTGTGGGATCGAGGATTCCGGGATCGACGAAGCTCAAGGATCGTGATGAAATTTCTCCGGTGAGGGCGAGAGATGGGATCGCGGCTTTTATTCAGAGCGATTTCAAGGGACGTGATTTCACCGGTGAAGGGATTGTTTCCGATTTTGAAAAGCCGAAGGCCGTAATTTTTCCAGTTTTTCTCTTCGCATGCCCTCGTGAACAAAATAACATACGATTAGATTTTTTTTTTTTTTGTAAAGCGTGAATTGATATCGACTTCGAACTAGACCAATTGGTTTGTAACCAATAATCGATCAAATTCTGATGAAAGTAATGAAAATAATTAAAGCATAATTATTTAAAAGCTTTGTTGTGTTTGATGAAGACGTTGTCGATTTGTTGTCAAAGAACCATGTCGGTGATCAGTGATTAGTGATCTCAATCGGTAAACATGACGAGACATTCATGTCGTCTTCGAGTTTTGAATTACTAAGGTTTGATAATTCGGCGCCAATTGTAAGAACCAGAATTTACTATCTTATAGATTGATGAATTCAGTTTAGGGTTTAGGAGAATTATTTTTATTAGATTTATAGTTGTGCATTTGAAGACTGCCTACGTACTTTTTAAAGGGATCAAGCCAAAACGTAGTTCTTGTTACAAATAATGTTTAGTATTTCTATCTCGGGTTCTCTGCTCCAAGTTGTGTATGAAGATCCGAATTATGAATGGGAGGCTCTCCTATTTATAAGTCTTGATATCCCTTGATCTTCTTTTTCCTTCTTGAATTGGTATTGGCAATTGTCTTTTTTCTTGAAGTCGATAAGGATAATCTCCTTTCTTTTCGGGATTTGTCTTTTATCAAATAAAAGGAGATCTTCCCCAAAAGGAAATCTTCCTTTTATTTCATAAGTCGGCTCTGATGGGCTTTGAAGTCGATTGTTGGACTGATTTTAATTCGGACCGGGTTAAACCGGGGGAGTGCTAAACTCACCTCTAAGATGGGGGTTGCTAATTAAGCTACAATTTTTTAGAGTGATTTTATAATATGTTGGAGAATTTGAATAATCTACATTGAGTTTATGGTTTTTTTTATAAAAAAAAATTGTCTTATGTTAAGGAGAGAGAATGAAAAACGTGCTTTGTTAGTATCAACATTGTGTCTTCTCTAGAATCTACATTGATTGTTTTTGCTTATATTTTACTTGTGGTTTTGCTTTTTCTATTCTCATAACTTTTGTNAAAGTAAATCTTATATAAATTTTATATTTTACATTTTTTTTTTGATTTGTAGTTTCTATTTTTCTCTTACTTTATTTTTTTATTTTTTATTTTCTATATAAATAAAACACAATCTATTTTTACATTTTTGTTATTTTGTCTTATAGGAAAGTTTATATTATTACATTGTTATTTTCCGGTTTTTTTTACACATGTCACGATCTCGTGAGTTAGAATCTTAATTTCCGTTTTTATTTTTTCGTTTTATTCAAATTATTACTTTGACACATGTCGCAATCTTAATTAACCGTGACAAATGTCACGATCTTGTGAATGAGAATTATCCTACGAGTCACACTCACGTTGAGAGATCCAGCTTTATATAATAAGATATAATTTGAAGGTTCTATAGTTGGAAACCAATTTATACTTAAAATTTTTTTTATGGTAATTTCCTTTTTTCTGATGACATTTGCTTGTATTTTACTTGTGCTTTTTTGTTCTTGTTAAAGTGTAAATATCATTAAGAAATGAAGTTGAGGTTTTACAAGAGTAGCTTAACCTAATGATTGAAGCCTTGCCAAAAGAGAAAAAAAAACAAGGGAACAAAAAAATTGAAGGAAAGAGAGATTTCCTTATTGAATCCATAGGAGCATCAAATTTTACAATAATGTGTTAGACGGGAGTTTAGCACACCCCGGTTTAGCCCGGTCCGAATATAAATCAGCCCAACTACCGACTTCAAAGCCCATCACGACCGACCTACGAAATAAAATGAAGATTTTCTTTTATTTGATAAAGGCAAATCCAAGAAGAAATGAAGTTAACATTTTCCTGATGAAACAAGGAAAAAGAGATTATCCTTTTCCCAATGGGATTAGGAAAATGAAATCATCCCGTTTTGGATCGACCTCAAGACTTATAAATAGGAGAACTCCTCATTCATAATATTCATCATGAACTTTCTCTGTAACAAGAACTACGAATGGCTTGATCCCTTTCGGGGGTACGTAGGCAACCCACCTCGGGTCCAGCTATGATTTTAATAAAAATAATTCTCCTAAACCCTAAACTGAATTCGCTGATCTACAATCTATGTGCGAATTCTGGTTCTTACATAATGTTTATTTCAAATTTTGTTTTTGCTTGGAACAAAAGACTTGTGCTTTGCTTTGTTTTTGCTTGGAACAAAAGACTTGTGTTTTGTTTTGTTTTTGCTTATATTTTATTTGTGGCTTGCTTTCTTTTTGCTTTTTCTTTTCTTATATTTTGCCAAAAAAATGTTTATTTCAAATTTTACAATAATTATAACATATTTATAGAGATATAGTTATTAATGAATTCTCATTAAATTTATTATAAGAACCAAGAGCAATAGCACAACATATTGGCACAACAATTTTAACTATACTAATTTTGGGTCTTGATGAACTGCCATTGATCGATTTGGAAACTGTTTCCATGGCCACATACAACTTCGCCGGCTTTGGTAACTGGTAAGCTCGAAATAAGTGATTTTGGTATGGCTTACAAGGAATATATGAGTAATTAGGGTTTAGTGTGTTTTTGAGTAACCAAATGTGTGGTAGTAGGCTTTTGATATGTTAATTATTTTCTTATATAACAACGATAATAATGTAAGAAAAAAAAAACAATGATAATAAGAAAAATCTGAATATTAGTGTTACAACAAATATATATATAAATTTAGTCGACATACACTTTTTATCAATGATTTATCATAATTTTTTGTATTTTAATCATCAAGAGTAAGTTAACTTTAGAAAGTAACACGGAAGAAGATCAAGATACATGTATCATAGTGTCGTTGATGCGTCATCACTTGGGTTCAAATCCGCATATTACATGTTATTGACAAAACAAATATATAATATATTTGTTAAAATTTTATATGTTAAACCAAATTTTAAATTTAACTTTAATATTCTAAAAGTTAACCCTTTTTAGCCTATGGTTTGATCACTTCCACTCATCTCTTTGGTGATATCTTACACCTATGATTGTTGTCTCTATGTATTTATCTCCTTTTCGTACTGCACCTCCATTTCTCAGCTTTATATCTCATTCTTCCTCTCTCATGTGTTGTGTACACATTTTAATTTCTTAATCCTATATACAAAATCTCGCTATTACGTTTTCGTATATTGGGCCTTTCGTAATCTATTTTGATATAAAGGCCCACAGCTATTTGTATAGAGAATTAAAATGCAGGCGATTATGAAAAATATTCAATGAATAATTAAAACCTAAATCCTTCTTAAAACCTGCTCTGAATTACATGTTATTATTTGCTATTTTTATTTATCGCTCCATCTTCTCTTTGGATTAAATATTCCTTAAATATGATTGATGAAAATCAATTATTATCTCTATATAGTCTATTCTATACTAAGAGCGGAGCAAAGCACGTACAAAACACATTTGACTAGTACGATTTCCGAGTCTTTTTTGGGTTTATTAGAGTGTGTCGAGAGGAGAGAAAGAAGATGACGTAGTCGTAGTAGCAATTCTTCTTTATTTCTATGGTTTTCTTTATTGATCAATCGTATTGGTAGATAAACTAATGGTAGTAATAACAATTCTCTTGATGAAAGCAAAGCCCTCACTTTTACAAAAAAAAAGAAAAGAAAAGCAAAGCCCTCATTAATAAAATAGTTGAGTAATATAATGACTATATGGGTTCATCTTAATAAGTCAACATATTTTTTATTATTACTATCCATTATTTCATATATAATGGTCTCTATAGTATTTTGACTAGATCGGACGACGAAATGAGTCTAACTACAACCTGACCAAAAAGAAATCTATTACTCTAAAAGTTAACGATTGACCGGTAAGTCTGGTCGGCCCTCCAATTCGCCGGAATAACACCTTGAGCGACGATTACTTTACGAGATTCGCGAGAAGTAAGCCTAATGTTGAACGGACCTCTCAGAGCACTGCCGGAATTTACTTTCCATAAAGCGGACCTCATTTCTTGCATGGAGATAAACCCGTCTCCGGCCGGTTGAATCTCAACGGAAGCCAAATCTCCGTCACCGTTTTCGTATTCCACAACAAATGCAATGTAGAACGGAGTTGCTCCGGCATCAATACGGAAAGCTATACTAGTACCTTTATATAAACACGGAGCACTGGAAATAAAACAAAACAAATAAAAACTATTTAAGGTTTAACTTGTTTTTCGTGAGATAAATAGTGAAATAACATAATTGGTCAATGATACATTGTCGTTGAACAGAATTCTCTTTCAAAAATATAAAATCGTGAAAAAAATAAAACTCTACGGAAATGAAAAAAGGTGGTTAGATATATTAGTAACAACCGAGAACCAAAAGGAAAACATACGGATTCTGGTTTATGTCCAATCCAAAGAAAATTGGATTAGAATTTAGACATGTAAGAGAAACATCATAAAACTATAGGAGAATAACTTATCAGTTTTATACGTACCGTCTGTAACCAACACGGAGAACACCAGCGGCTCGAAGTCGATACGCTTGACCAGGTTTGGCTAAGGCACCGATGGCTCTGCCGCTAAGGTCGAAATGGACTGGCTCGGAGGTGCAAGGACCACCGGGGCACTCGTCCGCTATCGTCACCGTTATTGGACTCCCTGAACACGCTGGATTCCCGGTGCACACAATCTATAATGTAAATTAACAGACATTTATATTTACAATATGGTTGAGAAAATTAATATATTTGTAACCGTATGACATCATTCAGACTTGCATGCATGCTATGTATTTACAATCTTTTCAAACCAAATCTAGTCCGACCACGACCCAAAATTAATTAATACCATTTTGTGTTAATATATATAAACAAAGAAATATGTCATTTTTATTGAATTTATTTATGTAAATACATGGATCTTATGCTAAATATATATACATCAATTAATGTCTCATTTTGGATCGTTCTAGAAAATTTTCTTCTATAAACTTACACGTACCTGATAACATGCTCCACATCCTTTTCCATTGTTGAATAGTGAAGGGCCTCCGGCTGAAACCATCGCGTATAACGGTGGATTGGCCACTGCCAAGCCATATCCACAAGCTCCTCCTATATATATATAAACATCATCTAAATCGAGATACTCGAAGAACAAAATTATATATATAAATGGTAATACGTACCTGTGCTACCGGCGCCTTCAGCTTCACCGTACCAAGTAACACCGGCGTTACCCCAGCCTGGGGCATCTATAGTTTCATTTTGACAATAACAAAACTTTAGTGAGAATGCAAAAAGAGCAAAGAGAGCAAGACATCTATGTGATGATGCTGATGCCATTGATGATCTAATTTGTTTGCTTTAAACAAATTTCTATAATATTAAAAGTTATAAGTGAATTCGATTCATTAAATATGTGGATATTTATAATGGGTTGTTTTTTTGGAGTACTTCTCACGAATACATTCAGTGTTTTTGGAAATCGTATATGTGTATTCCAACTCTCTAGAAGGAAAACAAATTTGAAATGAAGAACGTAAAAAGTGACATCAATTATACCAGGAATGCATTAAGAAATTATTGATATAGTTGACCAAAGAACCCTTTTGAAATATTGTAAATATATAACTTTTTTTTTGGTCAAGATTGTAAATATACAACTTCTTATATAGATTTGATAACTTATAAGTTATATTGACATATTTTTTCAATTGACTACTACGTATGGTTTTCTAAACCTGAAAATTGGAAAGTAATTTTTACGTTTGACTATTAAATTTAAAACTTTCTAAAGTAAGATGAAGGATTTAAACATAATATATATACACTAGGGGGTGATCCGCGCTACGCGCGGACGTGGTTAATAATTATTTAAACTGTGTTTATTGTCATTTTATTTTTCTTGATCTCTTAGTTAATTTAATGTTTTCTGTCAATTTTAGATCTATCTCTTTTTTTTCTGGTTAAAAATATTTAATAGATCTATGTGTCTATCACTTTTCTCTTATTTTCTCCATTTTTTCTCTAATCCATAAATCAAAACCAGATTAACCAAAAAAAAAAAAAAGGGCTTCATTAATTGTTAAATATTTTTTTGTTGTACTGGGCTTCGCCCTTAACAATAGCCTTATGTTTGTTAAATTTTCATATTTCTCTACAGTTAAATATAGAAATCGATTTTAAAAAATATTAAAAAAAGCAAATAGACTTAATAAACACATACATATTCCACACAATAATTAGGATTTGAGGGTTTCTCCGTAAGCGGCGAGAGTTGTAAAATGAAAGTTAGCTTTCATGGTTCCGATTGTGGCGATGTTCGTCCCGAGAGTTCATTTGGTTGACTTGGAGCGGCCAATCTCCATTGAAGAAGAATAATCTTTTTTCCGCTACACATCGTCGAGGCGAGCTCAGCTTCCCCGATAAACTCATACCATCCGTCAAACTCACTGAACGCAAATGTCTTATCTATTTATATTGCAACTCTTCACACACTTCCCTCCCGAGCCCTAGATCTCTTCGTTGTTCCCAATTACTTGGAGGACTTGCCCTTGGAATGGCCAAGTTTTCGACACAAATCGGAGACTGAGAAGAGCTCTTATGCACCATTAGAGTATCTTCTGCATTGGTGTGTTTTCTGCATTACACCAACCTTCTATTCTTTTACGGCATCACTTTTTGTTTGTTTCCTCACTGCTTATATAAGCTTCTCTTGTTTCAAGTTTCATTGCAACTATCATGAAACTATACCCGACGAGGAAAGCCTATGAATACGGGTTCCGCGTTTTTGTGCTTACATATTGCTATATTCTGATTTTCGAGTTCAGTACAGGGTAGTTCATAGAATTGGTTATCTCCCGGTTTCTGCTTATGGCTCTTGACACTGGTGTTAGTTTATGTGTCAATATGTTTATTTATCCTATGTGGGCCGGAGAGGATGATCTTCATAACCGATCTTATGGGTTTTTGGGTTTTATGTGTTAGTTTATGTTATTTTAAGGGTTTTTTAAAAAAAAAAATAGTGGATGTCAAAATGGATGTTGAGCTGGCGGAAGAAAAAGTGAGCAAAGCTAACTTTATATATATATATATATATATATAAAATACAACATTATTCTCTATGGAAAAAAAAAATTAACCAAGTGTCGTTAGCTCAACTGAAAAAGTACCAAGAACAAAGTTTATGCAAAGTTTAGAGGTCACATGATCGAGTGACGCTTAGGACGAGACCATTTAAAATGTTCTGATCCCGGGCCTTGGAAGATGTACGAGCCTTGGCCCATAACTTCCTAATAATTTTAATTAAAAAAAACTAGATACACAACTTAAAATTTGTATATCCCTCGACTTGAAACGTCGCCGTTTTGGCCAATATAGTTGCACTCCACTCTACAAACACACACTGACACACACATCCATGAAAACAATAAAATTAAACAAAACCAATAAATCAAACCTTATTAGTGATAGTCAACGTTGTAGTGATGAAAGTTTTAAATTTAATAGCTAAACGAAAAAAAAATACTTTCCTATTTTTCAGTTTTAGAAAATCTGGAGTAGTCAATATGTAAACCGTATTAATAGTATATATTGACTATTCCAAATTTTCTAAAACTAAAAAAATTGGAAAATCATTTTTTTTACGGTTGGCTATTGAATTTAAAACTTTGTGAAGCAAGATCAAAGATTTAAAACGTGACACTATAAGTTTTTTTTTTTAAATGCAATATTCTCTTTGATAAAAATAAGAGAGAGAGTTTGAAATCAGGGAAAATTCTAGAAAGTTAGTCGAAATTACAAAATTTGTAAGGTAATGAAAATACTGTTTTTCGATTTATTTTCGTCAATGGTTCCTTGAAGTTAATTAATAAAAGTGATTACGAAAGTATATTACATACAAGTGATGGATTATCAATATTACCAATTCGCCATATATATGAAATTTTAAACAATGATAAATGACAACAGGAATTTTTATTCACCCTCGGCCGGGCTTACATCATAGGTTAAAAACCAACCTAAGTACAACCCCCAATACAACGGGCACATTAGCGAACAACTAATGTAGATATACTTTTACTCGACTCGTGACTCGTGAGTAAATTAATTTAATTCTAGCTAGACTTGGAAATTTACGTTCGATTTGTACTTCGCACCGGGCAGCCAACCGGCCGGAATAACATCGGAAGCCACAACGGTCTCGCCGGAGTCCAGAGACGTCACTCGAAGAGACAGTGGGGCCCGCAATGGTGACGTCACGTCGATCTTCCACACGGCACCCCATAATTGGCTCATGGTAAGCCACGTGTCAGAATCTACCGCTTGTTTGAGCTCGACTCGGCCGATTTCACCGTCTCCGTCTTCATACTCAACCAAAGCCGCCAAGTAGTAAGCATTTGAACCTTCTTCCACTTGAAACGTCACCGTTTTGCCAGTATAGCTGCACTTAACTCTACAAAACAAATCAACGAAAATAATAATTAAACAAAACCAACAAATCAAACCTTAGTATATAAAAATATTCTGTTAATGTGACATATATACTTTCTATAAAGAATCTGCAAAACTCCGACATCGCGAAGCTGACTATCCTGACCGGAAATAGCCATTGCACCAAACGCTGTACCGCTCAAATCGAAATGGACCGACTCTGTAACGCATCCGGGACATTCGTCTGTAATCACTACCCTAACCGGGTTTTTCGAACACGCCGATTTTGAAGTGCATTTTATCTGTAGATATATCAACCAATTAACGTAAATAAGCTAAACTTTAATTTGTTTTCATTTATTAGTCTCTTCTGCTTAATTGTAATTAGTTGGAACCTGATAACATGCGCCACATCCTTTTCCCGACTTAAACAACGAAGCACCACCAGCTGATACCATGGCCGAAAACGGAGATTGTGCTACATCATTTCCATATCCACAAGCTCCACCTTCATTATAATATATAGTAGTTAATAATTTTATATAGAAATTGTAGCCAATTAATATATATATATAGTTTGTTTATGTATTATATATATACCATCGCTTCCATAGCCGGTGGGGCTGCCGTACCATGTAGCTCCGGCTAGAGACCAATCGGAACCGTCGGTTGCTAAGGCTGAGATATTGAGTTTTTTGGGGCTAAAGCAATGAGTCAAGTTTAATAGAAGAAAAGTTAGACCAAAAAGTAAATTCATGATCATGTAATATCGCTCGACGACGAGAATTGCCTTTGAATTGACTAAGTTAATAACGAGCTTAGTAATGACTGGTGCTACTTATAGACTTATTAGATCGATCAAAATTTCCGTGAAAGACTCTAATACGCCCAACTGTTTTGAGCCACGTGTCGCTCTGTCTACAAAGTATAATGACACGTGAAGTTCTTTTTTGTTTTTTCTTCTTCGAAGTAGGCCCTACGTGACGGTTAACGGTTAGGCCCACAGTTTTATGTGGTCGAATAATAGTATAATACGTTGCCGTATTGCGTAATTAATTATTCTTTTCCCTTAAATCAAGGTGATTTGAAATTATATTGGATCTTCATATAATCGTATATGGTGATTGATAGCGAAATCTGTACGTTTATGTAGCCGTTAATGGTGGTTTGCTTGGCCGTTGAATCTCAATCTCACGGTTGAAAACGATTCAATGCATAAATTTATAGAAAATATATTAACCTAATGTGAGGAAGGGTTTGAAAATAATCGCAGGCTGTTAAACGTAAAACTTGGCGTGAATCAGGTTCGTTATGACGTGACGATTTAATGAAATCGACCTATTATTTTTTTTTATCATAAAAAAAAGCGCCATGGTGGATCCCATGAATTAATCTTCGTAATGAATTGCATAATTTAATTCTGTAAAAAAAAATAGTGTTAAGAAAATCTTAAATTTCGCACCCAAAAAAAAAAAAAAATCTTAAATAAACTTTTTATTATATTTTGATGATGTACATCCGGCCATATACTTTTAGACGCAGACGAAAAATATCATTGGACCGGCCCGTTTAAATTAACCGGACTATTAGGCCCATGCACTTTTTTCTTCTGGACAAACAAAATAATCTTTTAAAAAAAAACAAAATAATCTTCTCGTAGCTGTTATCTTGATTTTTAAATTATGTTTCACGGATTTAAGTACGACAAAGAGAAAATTAAAGTCATGGTATTTTACAATATAAATCTGTATACTTCTTGTGAGGCAATTATTAGACATCAGATCAACACACCCATCCTAATGTTATTTTCAATAATCTAATTCAAAGGATTAGATCAAATGATTGATGTCTTTAATTAGGTAAATGCTCGTGAACCACACTACACTATTCTTTGTATAATATTTTTTCATTACAACACCAAAATATTTTCTTATTATATATGCGTGTTGCTGAAAAAAACGTTCGGATAAGTATTTTTGTTCGATTGAAAAATGGAATGCCGTTTTACCATATTTGCTCATACAAAACATAGGAAGGATTCAATGAATCAACTTTGGACTCATTTATTTTATTTTATTTTTATTTTAAATGGTTGATGCACATCATTAAAATAAAAGCAAGATAAACAATTGGTAATGCATGTTTACGTGCCACCGATTAATCAATTATTGAACACCAAATCAGCACCACAATCCTAACTTTATCTTTCTTTTCATCATGTATCCAAAATGATTAATGTGGATACAATTCATTTTTAACATCCGCATGATTTGTTTATATATGAAAAATAATAGATTTTCAAGAATTTCAATATTAATACTTAAATATAAAATTCATTATTGAATTGTTTTTTTATATATCTAACCGACTAACGTTTGATTCTGTGAAGTATGAATCATAACTATTTTTTTTTAACATATCATAACTATTATTTTTATGTTTCGTTTTTCAAAAACTATAATACTGTACTTGCTTTTATAAATTTTCAAGACTACGATAAAGTTGTGCATGAAACATTTAGAAAGACTTTCGAACGATTTATGAAACCTTTACAAAAGATTCATAAATGGCATTTTAATTTATTTTTGTAGTCTTGCTATTTTTTTATCTTGAAAAACTTGAAAAATTTGAGGTATTTCTGCGGTTGGTATTTTATCGATTTATTATACAAAGTCTTTGGACCGTCCGATTTCTTCCGTCGCTTCTCTTATTTAATGGATTTTTGTTTTTTAACTTTCTATTGTCCATTAATTTCCTGGCTGTGATCATAATTCGAACTAACGACCAGTTTTCATATTTAGGTAGACAATAATCGTAGCCACTCAAAATAACCTTTTCTAACTAACACTGTTCATTTTATAAAGCACAAAATGGTCCAACAAAATAATAAATCAGAAGGTTTATAATTTAATTTAATTTTTTTGGGTTTGTTTGTGTATAATATTATTGAGATTTCGAACTATGGTCCTTCGATTTTTTTTTTTTAGTTTTAGTCCTTCGATTTTTTAAAAAACTTATCTTTTCTCATGCTAAACTAAAAATCTAGAAATAGAAAGCTGTCATGCAATCCTAAGATTATGGGTTCCATCAAATTCGATGAAATCATTTACAATAGTAGATGAAAACTTGAAGTTTGTGCAAAATGAATGATCCGAAAATCCAAAAACTGCTATTTAGTTTTTGGCAGATTTGGATTTTTGTAGACAATTATAATCTGCAACTCATATGCACCTACCAAACCGATTAAAATTCAAATACGACTAAAGAAACAACATCCATGGATGGTTATTGATTAACAAATACATTAGGATAAGGAAGGATTCAGAACCTTGCTTTTCACCTCAGAAAATATATATTCGTTGAAGTTATGCTAAATGCTTCAAATGTACATTAACCATTGTATTATAGCTTATTTATCTTGGTCTGTTTTTCTGTTGATTTTTGTTTTCGGCAATAGTTAATTCCACTATCTTTGGTTGAGTGGAAAAAAAAAAAAAAATTTAAAGAGAACTGTAAATTTAACATGAAAAATAATAACTGTAACTATGGAAATTGTTTTGGGTCTTCCCCTAGTTACTGTGCAACGGATTCATATATAGCTTGTAAATTTTCAACGAGATTATGTGGTAAAAGACATGAGTTCAATATATTTTAGTTGCTTTTGTCATAAACTATTTTTTGTTTATGTATATTTAGAATTTCATATGTAGAATTAGTGTATTTTCATACTCTGTACAATCCTTTAAAATATTCTTATTGTAAGAAAAACAAACTGAGCTATTATTTTCCTAAATAAAGACAATCCATGAACTGTTTATTTTTCTCCTAAATAAAGACAATCGATATTCTCATTTATGTACCGTAATAGTCTTCGCTTGTTTCTCACATGAACATATTTCCAAGCTAGAAAATGTAAATATCTGCGTTTGCTAGTTAAAATGTTAAATTCGTCACATTATAGCCACACAAAAAAAACACGCATACACAACATTTTGTTTGGTTATGATTTGAACATGACCCTAAGATTACCAACAATCTTAACAAATCTAATGCATGACAAGTATCTTCTGAGGTTTCACAATCACGGGCATAAATTTAATTGACAACCCATTTCTTAATCAATGGATTTGAGTGTCTAAACCACTGTTAATAGTTCACATGTCTAAGAAAGTAGTAGATGACAAAAGAACAGATTAACAAAGATTTTTGCAAATGAAAACCATTTCCTTAAAATTCAACAGATACATAGAATCTACATTGTTGATACATAACTAAATACAATCTTTATAAAAAAAAAAAAATACATACAACAGCAGTCTCCATATTTTCTCTCTATTTACATTTACATTTCAAGAAAACCCAACCGACAAGGTAATCAGAAAGTCAAGACCCTCAAAAGCAAAACGACAAAAAAAAAAAAAAAAAGAGTTCTTCTTGACTACAACAAGATTCGGGGAAATTGATGGTGTTTAGGATCTTGAACAATTTGTCTGGATTTGATTTCCTCAGCGCAACGTAATGCCTTCTCGATCTGATAACCTCCTCCGATACTTACTTCTCTCTCAAGATGACAACAGTAACTCTCGAACACACTCACATTCACATGCAACTTAAATCCCATCAAGAACAAGAACTCCAATTCCAACTTGTTCAAATCTTCTGTCTCTAGTCCCCCTACTTTCGCAAAGTATGAATTTCTATAATTCCTGTAAGAAACAGAACAACAACAAAAAATGAGTTAAATCTGCGACTTTTTATTTTTCCAAGATTTTGTTTGACTTTACAGAGAAAAAAAAAACAGAGGAATTTTGTATTTCGACGAATTCAATAAAATTTCAAACTTACATGTCTTCGACGTATTTGGAAGCGATCATGATGGTTGTGATGAGGAGACGATGTACATTAGTGAGACTGATTCTGAAACCTTGATTATTCTGACAGAACCGGTCAATGTATACATAAGCGACGACGTAAACCGATGGACCGGCTTTTGTATACCGGAAAATCCTCTCTAAATACGATTGGATGGTCATATCAGGAATTTCCCGGCAATCGAAGACACGTGTCTTACCAAAACCACCGTAGCTCCGGCTGATCCTCTCGTTCCGAGCTAGAGTCCGTTCGATCAGTGACGAAAGAACAGAGATTACGAGTGGTGTGTTGGAATCGTCTTGGTAAGAGTATGAATAAAGGTCTGATCGGAGCTTCCTCGGAGAAATCGCCAGAGAATTCGAAGACGCCATTACGGGAACAATGTGTTTTTTTGGATCAGTGAGTGGTGAAGAAATTGAAATGAATAAAAGGAAAGGCTTTTGAGAGGCTTTTTATATACAGTAAGTTAGAGACGATGGAGAAGATTAGCTTTCAGATTGTAGGGCAACTTCCTCTTCTCTTCTTTTTTTTTTTTTTTTTTTTTTTAATTTTTAAAACTCAATTTTAATTTTGAATTGAATTTATAGTTACTAGCTATAGTGTGTGTACTGAATATTTAATAGTATTAAAACGTAGCTCGTGCAACTACGAAAGTTCAGGTTTTTTTTTTTAAAAAAACGTAACAATATTCCAGATTTGAATCTCTTTTGTCCAGATAAAGCAATTTAATTCCCATCTAACTATGAGAAAATAACGTTTTATTTCATTTGTTTAGAAAAATCACCTTCTTGGTATGTATTTTTCGTTAGGCGAACTATAATGAACTTTAAACAAATGACTCAATGCCATATTTGAATTCATTTTCCGGAACGTAAACTATATATATAGTAGATTTTTGTGACATATGAGTCTTCAAATCAAATTGAAACAATGTAGTCAAATGATTTTCATAATTTCTTAATATAAATAGTTATTCATATATATAGAGTGAGAAGGTACACTAAATCTACAGGATTTTATAATACTATGGAATTTTATCGAAAAGAGAATCGACATGGGTTTTTGGAGTCATATGGAAGCTGGAGAGAAGTTACTAAAACAAGTAATTAATAGTATTATTAATGCTGGGAAAATAAAAAACAAATGTGTAAGTGAAACAGCTAAGCTTTTGGTTAGTTTTCTCATATTTTATTCACATAATAGCAATTGAAATTTCAAATGAACCTACTCCAAAGTACTTGAGACAATATATAATACAAAATTAAAAATGAAATTAAAGGAATCTACTAAAACTATATAATTAAAAACAAAGGAGAGTACTCCGCCGACAGTCTGTAGAAGGCGGTGGAGAGATGTCAACTCAACATCGGTGAAACTCTCTGGTGGAGCCGGAGGGTTTAGATGGGCCCCACTTCATGTTAGTTTTTAACAAATGGTTTTTACGCGTGTACTGTTAAGACACACGTGTGACATTCGTCAACGTCGACGTCGCGAGCTATCAAAGACCACAATGAGACTCACACATACGTGTGGAGGTTCCATCAAATACAACGCACAACATTTTTCTTTCTTTCTTCTTTCAATGATTATAAATTTCTTCAATGCGGTAAAAGACTAATTTTGGTGGGCGTGTGATTTTTTGGTAATATTTTTTTTTTACTTAAATCATTAGACGAAAATGTATTTTCATAAACTTTGCATTTACATTATAAAACTAATTTTGGTGACAATAGATTTTTTTGTGATAATCTTTGCTTAAATATATCTTCAAATAAATAATGAACGAAATTATATCAGTGATAAACTTTGAATTTACGATTAGAGTCCATTTAATTAACAGAAAAAGAGAGTTTGATTACGATTAGATTCTTAAACCAATTAATACCTCTTTATATATTATTATTATTGTTAGCTATGTTTATTGTTTGGTTAAAAAGGCACCATGAATACGAATGCTTCTGGCCAAAAAAGGGGGGAAAAATACGAATGCTAAGATAAATGTTTTTTTCCCGCTATCTTCTTTTCATACCCAACGCAATAAATATGTAACCATTCAAATCTTTCATCCTTATCAAATATCCGCTCGACAACTACAAGAAAGTACAAGTTTTGATCTAGGGTACAACAGGATAAAGAAAATAAACTTGATGATCTATTTATTTCCATGTTGTAAATGAAAAAAAAATATACTACTGAAATAGATGAAAGTGGAGGGACAAAATAAAGTCAAGTAATAAATTGAGATAACAGAAACGAAGCTACCGCCACCGCACGAATACGTTTGATGATAAATGCAACAAGAAGGGACCCGAA
Organism: Eutrema heterophyllum; assembly: GCA_002933915.1. Taxonomy (NCBI): domain Eukaryota; kingdom Viridiplantae; phylum Streptophyta; class Magnoliopsida; order Brassicales; family Brassicaceae; genus Eutrema; species Eutrema heterophyllum. The sequence goes on along the minus strand of PKMM01010180.1, from coordinate 68,420 downwards.
TTGATTTTCCTTACACAAAAGATCGTCCCTTCAAAATTATATTACCACGTCATCACTGCCTGATTCAATTATATTTTTTACCAGTGGATTTTTCGCAATTTCGTGCTGTATGTTATATTTTTATTTATTGATATAGTTAAAAAAGTATACAATAATAGCAAATTTTGTATTAAATGTAGTATTTTACAAAAAAAATTAAATAATAATTTAGTATATCTAGTATTTAACGGGTTTATATATTCAATAAAACAAAAACTATTTTAAAACATATAATAAATACCATTCAAAACTTACATAAAAAAATAATTGATACATATATTTTTTTCATGAAATATGGGTCGGATTTCCATTCATCTACATCAACCTCATTCCGAAATAATCCGACATGTTTTCAAGTTGCACCCATAATCTCTCTCTCACTTTATCTCACGCTTTATATTTTTTATATATAAGAATCTCACTATATATCTCTCGCTCATCAACACGATAAATTAAACTACAAACCACATTTTGATATGATTTACACCTAACCTTCATTATCTTCTTACTATTTTCTATTTTGATGGCCAGTTTTGGTATTTATTTTTTGGCTTGAAAGTTGGAGAGCTTTCAGGAGGACTTCACCCATTCGTCTTCTCAATGATTGGCTTGAACATGTTATCATTTTGGGATATATATTACAATTTGTCTCTCATAACATGCATTCTTGCATACCCATCAAAAGATTGGAGTTGCAATTCGAGCTTGTAAAAAATATTGTGAGTATTCATTTGTTTTAATTTTTTTCCCCTATAACTCATTTGAAATTAACCGACAAATTCTGAAAATTTTTCCTAAGTAACGACTACTCAGTAATTCTGGTTTTTTTTATATAACTGGTTTCATAACTTTTTTTTTAAATAATACATAAATTATAAACAGTAAACTCTACAATTATAGTCTTGTCCAATCAGACTAAAAAACCATGAAAAACCAGTTAAATGTTCTTTATATCCAAATAAAATTATAAAATAAGACTAATAACATTTTAATATTTTTAAAATTTATATTTTTGTAATCTTTTTGGTTTTTTTTTAACTCTTTTGGAACGGATTTGGATATTCGAAAATATTAGAAACCCGAATTCGGAAAGTGTTTTCTCAGACTTAGAAAAATCAGATATGGATCCGGTTATCCTACCCGTTTCTATATAATCTTATATCTTATTTTAATTATACATTATTTTTATCATTTAAATAAATATATATAATCTATTTATCATAGAATCATAGCACTTTTCATTTACAAGATAAAAAATATGTACAACATTTTCAATAGATATATGAAGCTAAGTTTAAGAATTATTGAAATTATTATTAATATCACGTAATCATCTAAAAGTAAATTTTTTTCTAAACTCTATAAATAAATCTCATAAAAAATAAAATTATTAAATTAAAGTTTCTTTAAATCAATAATATATCATTTAACTTTTACAACAATAAAAAATACGTACAATATTTTCAATAGTTATATGAAGCTAAGTTTATAAATTAGTGAAATTATTATTAATATTTTTATGTCTTTATCTAAAAGTAAATGTTTTTCTAAACTTAATAAGTAAATCTCATAAATTTTTTTAATAAGTTGAAGTTTCTTTAGATCAATAATATATAATCTATCTTTTACAACAAAATGTCTTTTCAAATTCTAAAGAAATGTATTATATTAATGGATGACAATTATTATGAGAATTAAGGTATAATAACATTATTATTATGAGAATTAGGGAATTAAGTGATTTTATGGGATTATGGAATGTAATGGAGAATAAGTGAGTCATGATGTGTCACAAATTTTAGAGTATAAAAAGATGATGTGGCATCCTAAAAAGACATGAAATTCAACTTTATATATATAGACTAGTGGCTGATCCGCGTTTCACACGGAATTTTGTATTTTGTTTACCAACATGGTTAGAAGAAAACTCGGCGATATCAACTTTTTATTAAATTTTATATTTCAAAAAATAAAAATAAAATCAAATTTTAATATTAATAGTTTTTAATGGTTTATATATACTTGATGTAATTATATATATGTATATAATTATTATAAACCAATTACATAATATATTAATCAAAACTTTAAAAT
>PKMM01010180.1:0-65963 GCA_002933915.1 Eutrema heterophyllum | reverse complement strand
ATATATATATTTACTGTGTGATGGAGTTATCTCACTTGTTCAACCTCAGATATCAAACCGTGCTTCTGAAATAAAGCAAGAGAGAAACGCTTTGACAAAGGAAGTGAACAAGATCAGCAACTATGGTATCTCCGTTTGAGGAACACCAAATTCCAATTTCTAGTTACGAATTTGATTACTCTGAGGAAAATTACACAGACAATAATAATGTCTAAAACATGATTAAAACTCCATTTCTTTTTTGCTTGGTGTCAAATACCAAAGATGTAATCTCTTGTTGTCTTGTGTGTTTCAAGGGATTTGGTTCTTTGGCAATAGTTAGCCATACAAGTTCGTGATGATGTTGTGTTTAATCCAGTTGTTCGGAAAAATAGTAATCAGATTCGAAACCAAAATCCAGTTGGAATCAGATTTTATTAATTCGAGTAAATACAAACCGAACCAAAAATCAACGCTGAATAAACCGGATTTAGGACTACGTGGTCTTCTTGTTCGTAAATTCAATAATCATGGTCGAAACGTGAAGTCGCGAAAAGGATGCAAGTGGATAATATATTTTAACTCTGAAAACTGACGCCGTTTATTGTAAGCGAAAATTAATGTACCGTTTTCTAATTTAGGATGAAATAATAACGTAGGAGCAAAGGCAAACCAAAGTTTTTAATAATTAACAATTAAATGAGGTTGATTTTAGCAGAGTTTGATTTTTTTAACACTAATTTTAGGCTCCCGTCGTCGTCGGTCACGTGACCAACCCCGCTAGGATCGCGACACGTCATAATCACGTGACTCCCCCGAACCCAACCCCCAAGAAGAAGAAACAAAAAAACCCCAGGAAAAAAAAAAGTGACGAGGGACTAAAACGGCGGATGGTGGTGGTGGTGGTGGTGAAGTTGGACTTGTGATGGTTGTCTCATAACCTCTTTCTGCCGTCGAAGCTCCATGACTTTCCGGTGAGAGTTCGAGTGCTGAGTCAAAACGAAAGTAGGACTCGAAGCCGGTCTGTATTCCGGTACGAGTCTACCGGATTTGAACCGGACTCCACAGGCGTTGCACAGCGTCTTTGGTCCGAGTGGTCCAGTCCTCCATTGCGGCGTCTTCTCCGATGCACAGTGAGTGCATCTTCTCATCCCTCCTTCCGCCGCTTCCACCGCCGTCGATTGTTCTTTCTTCGGCTTGAATTTCTCGGCGACGTGAATCTGCTGATCTGATTCCGGCATCTGTGCCCAAGTTCCGGCGAAAGCAGCTGGAGCTCTCGATCGTTTACTTCTTGGTTTCCCGGGAAACGAGGTTTCAGTTTTGACGGAGGTCATAGTTTCGTATAACTTCGTATAATGTATGCTATACGAAGTTATTACGATATATATATATATAAACACGTACATATATATTAATATATAGAGCACTGATTGACTGGAACACAGTTATGAAATTTAGATTTTGGAGTCGATCGATATGTACGAAGGTAAAGAAAAGTACTACAGTCTTTGTCGACTCTGGCCGTACACAAATTGTCAGGCTCCATAACTTATGCCCGATAGATATGTATCATTACACTCTCTGATTTTCATATTTGTCTCCATCTCGAGATTCGTGTTCGAGATCTACATAAAAAAAGAAGAAGATGAATTGCTTTTAATGTCTACGTACTTAGGTACATATATGTACGTACCCACGTACGAAACTTCTTTCATAATTCATTTTTCTTCTTCGGTTTTCTCCATTAGTTACTGACGTAAACAACTAAATCAGATTTTGATAAAACTCATATGAGCTTTTTTTTGTTTTTCTGTTTTCATATATAAAAAGAAAAGACTTTTGGAAAAATCTACAGAAACATCTTCAATCGATAATGGAGTTGGAGTGGGCCTAATTCAGCATTTAGTTTGCAGATAATTTGTTAATCTGGCTTTTATTTAATCCTTTTATTTAGGGAATCAAAAAGTCATAAACATTTATTTGCCTGTAAAATCAAACATTTCAAATCAGATCTCTTCTGATATGACCTACCAATAAAGTAAACGATTACACAGTAAATCTTTTTTTTTTTTAATCTTTATTATCCTCGAAGAAGAACTTGGTACCTGTACTTAATTATTTTCGAGTAATGCTGCTAGGCTTTAGTTTGGGCTTTTGTGGGCCTTAAGCTAGTTATCTCCAAGCTCTGCCAATTTGTTTAAGAAAACGCTTGTAAAAAGCTCTGATAATTACGCTGAGGTGGCACTAGTTTATTGGTTGACACGATATAAAGTGCGTGGCGAGAATAAAAAGGATATAGTCCGGTCAACTCCAAAGGTCCGAAAATCTCTTCGTCTCGTATCTTGTCGTCGACATCAGAATTTCTAAGCCAAATCAGGTGAGTTTTATTTGATTTTGTTGCTGTACGATCTAATCTCCGGTATACTTGTGTGATTCAATGATATAGTGATTGAAGAATCTCTAGATCTGTTATAAAGTTTGATGAGAGCGTAGATCTGATTATGAGATCTCGATGTTGAATCCGAGTCGCGTTGATTTACGATTTCCGATCTGATACGATTTCTTCTTTTGCATGCTTGATTTTGGCTTCGCATCTGAGAAATATATGGACGGAGTAGGCACAATTTTGCATGTTCATCGTTATACAAGTTTCGATGTTGAATTCGACTCGTGAGTTGAGAATTTCGCATTGCTCATCTAAATTTTGTCCTGAATGCATCTAGTTTTACAATACCAATGTTGAAATCGATTTTCTGGGTGGGTTTGAGAATGTCGCACTATCATAGAATTTCTTTAATGCTCACCTTCGCAATAGAATCCGCTATTATATTGAAAACAAAAGCTTTCTTTCACTTCCTTCTCTAGGAAGACTTGTATTTGTTTTGGTTTGTGTTGACTCTTGATAGCAGGAATATTGTCATGTAATTACAACTCTTAGAGGTTAAGGGTTAAACCTGATTTTGTTTCGAGTTAAGTTGATGGAGATCGGAAGTTTGTGTTTTTCATTTGTGTTAGTAATTGGGCAATCAGGTTAAATTAGATGTCTTATGCAGTTGAGATTTCTTTAGCCTTTTATGGGAGATATCTTGCATTAGATAATGCAGGACCATGGAAAACTAAACACAACTTCAACTAATGGTGTTTTAAATTTTTCCTTTATTTGTCTTCACTAGTTCACTTAATACTTCTCCTTTTCATGCTTATATAAAGGTTTTCTGCTGAGGATTTTTCCGAATTTCCTAACTTTCTACACCATATCTCAGTTAGTAAAGAAGAGAAGAAAGAATGGTGGGTAGTGGAGCTCCACAGAGAGGAAGTGCAGCTGCAGCTGCAAGCATGCGTAGGAGGAAGCCGAGCAGCGGCTCTAGTGGAGGAGGAGCCTCTGGTGGTGCAGCCGGATCCATGCTTCAGTTCTACACCGATGACGCACCCGGTCTCAAGATCTCCCCCAATGTTGTCCTTGTCATGAGCATAGGGTTCATTGCTTTCGTCGCTGTCCTTCATGTCATGGGCAAGCTATACTTTGTCAAGTGATGAGAGAGAGGCTTGACAAACCAAAAAGGGATAATAGTTACAAGGAAATACCCTAAGTGACTGCTAGCGATCAGTATTAGACAGTGGTTTCAACTCATGTTTTAATTTTGTGGCGTATAAACTATCTATAAAAAAATCCAATTTCTTGACATCGAAAGTTTCTTTCATTATTCATTATACAAACTTAAGGACAAAATTTATATTATATGCATCTCACATATTGAGCACCACCTTAGAATGTCGGAAGAATTCATCAACATGAGTGCCATAGTTATGGCTTAAGACAACTTAGAGGAAATTTACTAAGCAGTCTAAGCTTATTCAGGGAATAAATGTCAAGTTAAACTTGGAGTTTTTTGTACAACTAAGGAACAAACGGGAAACGTTGGAAACTAAATAGAAGTTCAGGGGCTTAAGTTGTCAAAAAACAATTGAAACGGGGCCCGATTTTTATATTCGGGTCATTGTTCCATCCCCCGGGTTTCTCATAGAACTTTGTGCGAAGGAGGTCGCAGTTTTGGAGAACTTCTCTAATGGCAACCTTGGGAGAATCATCCTCAGGGATGGAAGACGCGCAACCACCAGAGATTCCACAATCTTTTCCTCTGAAGTCTTCGATTCCAAGTGCTAAGATCGCAACGACGACGGTGGAAAATGCTGCTTCCTGGATCGATGATGCGATGCGTCAGGCGCTGGTGTACCAGAACACGATCGTGGAGACGTTAGATTCGACCATTGACGCCTCCAAGTCTCGATTATCTGAAATTCGAGATACTTCCTTGGCTCACACGAGCCAAACCATCGTAAGCTTAACGACCCCCTCTATTTCGTTGGAATCCAAAGCGAATCTGAAATCCAAACCTATTCTCTATGTCGTTCGAGTGATTTTTAATCCTCTGACCAAATCGAGTGTTTGGGATGTAGGATTCTCTTAAAGACATTGCTTCTGAGTATAACGTTTACGAGCATATGGTGTTTGGGAAGATTAAAGGTCTGTTCTACTCTTCTGGTTACCTCGTGTTTACTATGTCGTTGTGGCTTGTTTCTCTCGGCTCATATATTTGTCAATTTTGTATGCAGAGGGTGTAAACGTTGCTGCATCTCATCCGCTAATATCAGGCACTTTAGCTTTTGGGGTTGGGATTTTTGCTCTGAAAAGTATGTTTTCTGCATATTCTTTATCTCCCTAGAGTTCAATCTCTTAAGATATTATTCTATGCATTGTTTTAGTGGCTGCTATGTTTGTTTGCAGAGACGAGAAGATTTGTATATTACAATACTTTACGCATGTTCTTAAGCGAAGAGGTCGGTGTTGTTTACAGCTTCGTTGAATGTATAAACTGGTCTGCCTGTGATTGAACTTGTTCTACAGTCTTGACCCTATATTTTGGATCCAGGCTTTGCTTTCGAGGGCAGATCTTAAAGTAAAAGAGTTACGACAATCAATGGATCGTCTTAAAGCCGAAAACGAAAAGTTAGAGGTAAGCCTTTTCTATGCTTTCAGAAGTTGTTCTTTTCAACATGAGGTTTACGTTTGTAGAGAAGAATTCCAATGTATGCAGTTACCTCTTGTTCATTTGTTTCAAAATCCCTTTACTGTGAAATAGAAAATGTCAGGCGTTTGGTTGAAGATTGAAAGGGTTCAGATTTCAAGCAGAGAACTCTCTATTTAGTCTGTGTTAAGTTGATATGGATGAGGATGGTGCTGCTTTACATTCATATGGATGGGTGGTTTTACGGGGTTTGCTTCATTCACCGGTGAAGCAATTTAGAGAAAGGATATTCTTGAGTCTAACTTTTTTGTTTTGCCAATGTACATAATTTGCTTTTTCTTGAATGTGGCAGATATATATATAGCCTTAAATTATTAGTCAATGGTCTTCAGAAATAGCAGTCTGTTGGAAGCCCTTATTGGATTATGGTTTTAGAATTCATCATGACTTTGATTGTTTCAGAGAGTTGCAACTGTGGCAGAAGATGAGTTGATTAGAGGAAGGATGAAACTCAGGTTTATATGATCCAGACAAAATATCATTATATTAGATATGTATCAACATGAATATTATGTTAACTCTCTCTATCTTCTTACCCAGACAAGCAGGCAAACAGATACAAGGTGTGGTCCGCTCAGCTTATAAGATTGAAAAGCAAGCAGCAGGTATGTTTTATAACTCTCTGTCTTAAACTCCCACAGTTTGTTCAACCAAAGATATGCATAGAACAGAAGAAGAAAAGTCTCTCCGTGACAAAGGTTATCGACTTATACCACCATTGATTTGTATATACAGGTTTGAAAGATGTACTAAAAGAATTGCCTACGAGAGAAGCTTCTCGATTTCGTTCTCAAGTAAGGATACCCGTCTCTTTGCTCTTCTAGGTTATAATATAGGAGGTGAACTAGTTTAGAATAAATTTAGTAACCATATATATATATATATATATATTTACTGTGTGATGGAGTTATCTCACTTGTTCAACCTCAGATATCAAACCGTGCTTCTGAAATAAAGCAAGAGAGAAACGCTTTGACAAAGGAAGTGAACAAGATCAGCAACTATGGTATCTCCGTTTGAGGAACACCAAATTCCAATTTCTAGTTACGAATTTGATTACTCTGAGGAAAATTACACAGACAATAATAATGTCTAAAACATGATTAAAACTCCATTTCTTTTTTGCTTGGTGTCAAATACCAAAGATGTAATCTCTTGTTGTCTTGTGTGTTTCAAGGGATTTGGTTCTTTGGCAATAGTTAGCCATACAAGTTCGTGATGATGTTGTGTTTAATCCAGTTGTTCGGAAAAATAGTAATCAGATTCGAAACCAAAATCCAGTTGGAATCAGATTTTATTAATTCGAGTAAATACAAACCGAACCAAAAATCAACGCTGAATAAACCGGATTTAGGACTACGTGGTCTTCTTGTTCGTAAATTCAATAATCATGGTCGAAACGTGAAGTCGCGAAAAGGATGCAAGTGGATAATATATTTTAACTCTGAAAACTGACGCCGTTTATTGTAAGCGAAAATTAATGTACCGTTTTCTAATTTAGGATGAAATAATAACGTAGGAGCAAAGGCAAACCAAAGTTTTTAATAATTAACAATTAAATGAGGTTGATTTTAGCAGAGTTTGATTTTTTTAACACTAATTTTAGGCTCCCGTCGTCGTCGGTCACGTGACCAACCCCGCTAGGATCGCGACACGTCATAATCACGTGACTCCCCCGAACCCAACCCCCAAGAAGAAGAAACAAAAAAACCCCAGGAAAAAAAAAAGTGACGAGGGACTAAAACGGCGGATGGTGGTGGTGGTGGTGGTGAAGTTGGACTTGTGATGGTTGTCTCATAACCTCTTTCTGCCGTCGAAGCTCCATGACTTTCCGGTGAGAGTTCGAGTGCTGAGTCAAAACGAAAGTAGGACTCGAAGCCGGTCTGTATTCCGGTACGAGTCTACCGGATTTGAACCGGACTCCACAGGCGTTGCACAGCGTCTTTGGTCCGAGTGGTCCAGTCCTCCATTGCGGCGTCTTCTCCGATGCACAGTGAGTGCATCTTCTCATCCCTCCTTCCGCCGCTTCCACCGCCGTCGATTGTTCTTTCTTCGGCTTGAATTTCTCGGCGACGTGAATCTGCTGATCTGATTCCGGCATCTGTGCCCAAGTTCCGGCGAAAGCAGCTGGAGCTCTCGATCGTTTACTTCTTGGTTTCCCGGGAAACGAGGTTTCAGTTTTGACGGAGGTCATAGTTCCTCCTAATGGATTCGCTGGAAAATCAGCGAAGGAATCGTCGACGAATTGCGAGAGCCATTCGAGGTGAGCTGCGTCGTCACTCTGCACAGACAACCAAAAATCAAAACCAAATAGAATCACCCAAAGTGGAAGAGTAACTTCGAAATTTGGATTGGAGAGAGCATATATACGGGAACGCAAATGTCGTGGAGGAAGGAATGGTCGGCAGAGGAAGGGGGATGGTGGTGGTGGTGGAAATTAGGGTTTTGAGGAGGAGGGAACGAAGAAGAGGAAGTGGCGGCGGTGGAAGTGGAAGAAGAGGCGGAGAAGATGTCTTCGTTGGAGAAATCGAGAAGGTCGTCGATCCGAAGTAAGTCTGGTGAAGATAAGCCATAGACGTCCATTGTTAGTTATGATTGATCGAAAGTCTCTATCTCTCTTGCAGACGCTGATCACTCTCTAGAGTCTGTGACTGGTTAGAGTCTTTAATAGGGAAGAATGATGAGAGAGAGAGAAGAGAAGAGAAGAGGGCAAGAGAACGTGCAGAGAGAGAGTGACCATGCACCGTGAGTGACCGACTCGACCTATTCACTTCTCATTCTTTTATTATGATTATTTATCATATCCACCTTTTTATCTATATATAGAAAACAAAAATAAAATGAGTGAAGATAGACTATGCACTTACTATTAGCCATTGAAATGCTCAAACTTGGATATCTAAAGTTAGTCTACGTTTACTATAATTTATACAATTTGTAATTAAGTATCACAAAACTACATGAATTTGTAAATACTATTTTGTGCTGCTCAATACAGCATTTACCGCCACTTTATATATATATGATTGAGATATTATGAATCAAAGTTTAAACTGATTTACAGAGTTTGTAAAGGAATCATATATTCTTGATTAATTTATTGATGATGATGATTAACTACGATTGAAATTACAGTGAGAAAACTTGAGCTAAACATGTCACATAGCCAACTCTCACTCTCGTACCATCATGAGTTGATTTTCAAGAAAAAATATTTGATTAGTTTATTTTGTATGTATGTTTTCACATTTTCTCTCGTGTTTTCATTGAAATATAAATCATACGGTATAATCAAAGGTTAACTAGGGTTTTCAGCAACTCTGTTGGTGTATATTGGGAAAGTGCGTTGATACGTTTTAATTTGGAGTTTGGAGGACGGATCGATGATTCAAGTGGACTGGTAAATAATTCTACTCAATTCGAGTTTGTTTTCTTATAATCTAAAAGTTGTGGATTTCCTGTTATATATAAGCTAATCAAGTTCGAGATACATCTGATGAAAGGGCTACTTTTAACATTACACACGATCATCATTGATTTTAATTATTATTTTCGAAAACTCATTTTTGTATAACTTTATTTAGTTTCCTAATTATTTATTGATACAAAACTATTTTCCCATTTTAAGAAATTAACCAATCTGTTAAAATTCAAATTAATTTTTTAAAACTATATTCGTTGTCAATTTATTAACAAACTAGATTAGATCCCGCGTGATACGCGCTTGTGAAATATAAAATATTTAGATTCTAAATTGATAATCCGCATAATTATGATTCGTATAATTAGATTTTAACTTAAAATCATCGTTTATTTATCAAGAAATTACGTTTTGTGTAATTCAAAATTAAAAAAATTCAAAATTGATTCATATAACCTATAAACAATTCTTCTAAATGAGTGAGATAGTTCATAAGATTTAATAGTTTATATTTTTTTGATTTGTAGTTTCTATTTTTTGTACTTTAATTTTTTGATTTTATTAGTTTCTTTTTTTTAAAACACAATTTTTTTTATTATTATTTTGCCTATTTAAAAATAAATAACTAAAAAACTGAAAGTTTGTATTATTATATTAACACAGATCTAAATTCATGACACATGTCATGATCTAGTGACTTAGCATTATTATACGAGTCATTTTCACGTTGAACGCGTTCAATTTTATATAATAAGATATTTTTTAAAGAATATTGTAACAATAAATTTGAACCATAAACATATGATAGTGAAACAACTTTTTTCAAACTAGAACAGAGTTAACCGAACCTGAGTTTATAATTCATATTTTGTTTTTTTCTTATAATTCCAAAAAAGAAAACATGTTTTCAGTCATCATATTACGTCTCTTTCATTGCTTCTGTTCTAATATTATGTACGTATTATGTAGTGGGTCTCTTTGTTCTTTTTTCTTTCAAATAAATGATAATACGCATCGATCCGCATATGAAACTTTGCTATTTGGCTACCAAATCGTTTGTTATAAAGAATATATAGATTAAATTTTAGAATATATGTATATATCGACCTACTACTACTAGTAATTTGACAATATGTTCCGCTCATGTGCATTGTCCAACTAACTAAGGCTTATACATCGATATATATATATATAGATACTTAATCATGAATGTTTATAATTAAGCTGAAAAAGAAAATTAAAGTAATTTCCTCTGTAGAGAATATATGCTGCAGACGAATAATGTAAGAAGGCCAATCAGTCTGAATTAATTTATTTTACGAGTAAAATAGTTGTTCGGCGGATAAATTATTGATTAACCTAATTTTACCTTCTCTCTCTTGTTCTTTAATTTTTTTCCCCAAATATACATATATATAGGTATAATATAACACATGCTTTATGGTACGTGCCGACAATTTTAGTTACCTATCCACACACAAGTTTTAAAGATAAATTATTTTCATCTTTTACGAAAATAAATAAACGAATGAATAAAGGAAAAGGTCATTTAATTAGCCACGCAGCTGCATGTGGGGGCCATAAAATTTTCGAAAGCAGAAGAATAAGATGACGAAAAAAAAAACAAAAACAAAAACAAAGAGTATAGCGAATAATTAATCATTTGGAATTTTTTGTTGTTGGAAATGAACCTTATGCATATGTCATATGTAATTTTTTTTTTTTTTTGCTTAAAACGTCATATGTAATCTTAGGTTATGTGTTTGAGTACCCCACAAAACGAGAAATTAAATAGCAGTAATTATTTATTTACACGAAAAAGTAATATTTTCCCATATTTTAAGAATCTACACAAAAGTAAATGAAATATGTGTTGAAATAAAGAGAAGGAGAAAGAAACGGGCCGTGTCGTGTGTGACGCTTGCTAGGGTTTATCACATTAAGATAAATTTTAATATATGTGAAATCATAATTATTATTTTTTTAATTTGTTACTAAACAAAGTGACCTCCCACAAGGGCCCAACCCCACTGCACATTCAGCATTAATTAAACACGATGGCACGGAACGAGAGGTACCCATATGAGATATATTTGTTTTTTACTATTTTGTTTATTTAATTTTCACTTACTACCGACAGTGTCTTTTCCAGCTGGCACCTTCTACTTGGCTCAGAAGGTTCACTTTCGTTACTAAAATTTACTATTTATATCATTATTATTTACCAGTCGGAAAAAAATAAATATCATTATTATTTACCAAGCAAAATTAGATACTTGCTGCAACAAAATATAATTATATTCCCAAAAACATAAAGAGATAAAATTAGTTCAGACAAAGTACATCGACGTACGGTCGCACTATCTTCTCGTTAGTCCCTCTTTCTCAATCAGAGTCTCTTGTTTTTTTTTTTTTTTTGTTCGAACAGTCTCTTGTTTTGGTCTTATATTAAAAAATTATATTTGTAACATTTATAAAAAAAAAAGGTTGACTTGCGGATTCGATGCCCCCGAAATGTTGTGGTCTCGTGACTCTAGTAGTGGAAGTAAGCAAGTGACCACCACTAAGAACGCTCGTAACTCACATATATTAATATTAGCATACATGTAACTACGAATATATATGACATTATTGATATTATTATATACTAAAGTTTTTTTTGTTTATTCTTTTGTTTGTTTTTTTGTTTTCTTGAATCACGTGACGTGACAGAGGACGGTGATCCCAAAGTAAACAGCAAGAACACGTGCGGCCTCATGTGCCCATAATGACACCGAATATTGTTATATGAGTTTTTCTCAACAACACTCAATCTTTTTTAAGTCAATTTTAGAACGAAAAAGTTACATATATATATGAAAGTAAAGAAGTCGTCTTTTTGTTTAGATAATAATCCCTTCTGACGAACAGCATGTTAAAATGATAGACCATATATGCTCTTCCTTTATCCCTCTTGTCCCCTTCTTGAATAGTTTTAATTTTTTTTTTTTCCAAATTAGTTTTACTACAACCTTTTTTACATACAGAGTATCTAATTAATTTCACATTTTCAAGAATGGTAGTGTCAAATATTGGTTTAACGTTTTTATTCTAGAGAGTTTATTTTATTCAAACTCTTCACGTAAGATAACTCTACCCAGCGATGAAAATTGATGAGTAGACGACTTAAATCGACAGATACAAAAAAATAGCATACATATTACAAATGAGATAACGTACAAGAGATGTGTCTTTAAATTGTGACAATACAAAAGATAGCTGTTAAGCAATAATTTGTCAAATGAACTATAGATTCTGCGCCCCAAATGTTGGGAACCAATGAAGTTGAAGATTATGGTTTAGTTAGGAGAAAAGTGATTTACATATACATTATCTGTCTCAGCCAACAAAACATTAACTAGAAAGAAAACTCTAGAATATTGTTTTACAGAAAAGAAAAAAAAAAACTGCACTACAAAAAATATTGTCAAAAAATGTACTGTTACAACTGAAATATGTCTCCCCCCCCCAAAAAATTACAAATTAAAGCTAAGCTTATTTATTAGAAAAAAAATCAAATATCGATATAAATTTTCTGTTACCAATATTTGTTTTCATTTTAAAGGGACAATCGCAATAGTCTTCTGCTCTTAAAATATTCCCCAATTAGTTATCATTTATAACCACCAACCCAAAAATGATAGAGAAGAGAAGAAAACGATTTAACCAGGCCGTACCGTTGATATGATTATGGGCCGTGGAGCCTACTTTTTGTTGAATGCGACAGCGACCATTGGGGATAGATATCCAAAGAAATTGTGTCGGAGCAATTCATTTTTTAAATTTATTTACAACATATAATTTACTCTGCATATATCTAGACAAATGTAAAGTTTATTTGTCATTTTCCGGTTATATTTCGCTGACAGTATATGGATTTAAGCATCCTCTGGTGCGTATTTGGTGTTACTTCTTCCAAAACTAAAACAAAAGGTATAACCGAATTGATATGAAATTTAAGAAGAAAATAAAAAGTTACGACTTCTTCTAAGTACCAGAACGTATAATTATGAATTATCCAACGAACTCTGTTAGCTTTGGATTGAGTTCTGTTCGTATATTTCGCAAAACTCAACCTAAATTGAATTTCAGCTCAGCATCATCACCTTGTGACAATCGACTGGGCCGTTATTATCTGTAGCCCATTTGTAATAGGCCTCGTTATATGTCCATTTTATAAGACCGCTTAAAAAGCAGAGTATATCATTTGATTCTATACATTTTATGGTTTCTTGGAGCTAATCGAAAATTAAAGAAAAAAAAGGTTGATAGAAGATTTATATAGTCCAAACCTACAAATCAAGAAAACCCAGAATGAGAAGAGTACTCAAAGTCGAGTAGATAAGTCCTTCAGGCCGAATCATCGTACCATCGGCTAGATTGGTCGAAGTCTCCGACGCAAGTAAACCACTTAACGTGAAATTAGGGTTAGTTCCGTACAAAGACTGTACTCCAACGACGTCATCAATGTTCAAATTCACTTTCTTACTTCTGGGCTTTAAAGTTGGATACATTGCCGCGTCTTTCACTGAGCTATGGGCCAGCCCAAGCACGTGACCGATCTCGTGCACCGCCACAGATTCCAAATCAACGGCCACGGTCGATTTTTCCTCATCGAAATCGACGGCCCACGTCTCTGCTTTGTCTAGATGAAGCCTACCGTTCTCCGGCGAGAAAGTGTGTGCTAAAACGCCTAGAACACCGTCGAATGGCTCTCCGTCACCGTGATCTCCGGCGAAGAATCCTATCTTGATGTCGGCGATGACGTAATCCTCTGTTTCGATGAAGCTTACCGGGATCACCGAAGCCCACTTGCCGAAAGCGCGTCCGAACACGCGCCGTATTTCTGCTGGTGTTAGATAAGGGGTTAGGTTCTCCTGCGAGAAGGCGTACGTTAGCTTCAGTGGAGCGTCTCTTGTCCACCTGGGCCTTCCGGGGAAATACACGTATTTTTGTCCTGTGTGAAACGCCGTCGTTTTGGCTTCCACGTAATCAGGAAATCCACATCTTGGTAACCGAATATATGACAACGTGTCTGAATCTGGTTTCCCGGTTATCGGTAGGCCGAGGTTTTTCTGGTAACGAGCGAGAGCTTGCTCGAACAAAACGCCGTCGGATTCGTTTTTGTTGTTGCGTTGGATGTAACCGAACCGGTGAAGGTGACGTTTGATTTCCGGTATAGTGACGTCAGGCCGGGGTGGCT
Organism: Eutrema heterophyllum; assembly: GCA_002933915.1. Lineage (NCBI taxonomy): Eukaryota > Viridiplantae > Streptophyta > Magnoliopsida > Brassicales > Brassicaceae > Eutrema > Eutrema heterophyllum. The sequence continues at coordinate 52,234 of PKMM01010180.1, read as the reverse complement.
TGATTGTAAATTGAGAGGGGTTTCGAGCTTCGAGGGTTTGTGGGCTATGGAGGCTGAGATAGAGAAGGAAGAAGAGGAGGGAGGAGACGATGATGGGTTTGCGATTGCATGGATGACGATGATGCATGGTTTTGGATATTGAAGTGGCGTGGAGGGAAAAGCTTTGCTATAAATATACAAAAACGATGTTGGTTTAATGGGGTTGGACCGTTTGGTTATTAAATAATTAATGGATTGTGTTTAGTTCAGTAGTAAGTTATTAACTAACCAAAACCAACCAAATTTTGATTCGACAAGTTAAATAAAATAAAAATAATGTTAGACTGTAGTAGAGTTTAAGGAATACGTTAATTAATTTCCGGGAAAATTACGATACTCTCCTTTAAATGGGGACATCGACAAGAGCAATTTTGGAGGTTGGAACGACTTCAGTGGTCGGTACTGGTCATCGTTTTCACAAATTTCTTCTTAAGAACATTTTTTTGGTTTTAAGAAATCTGTTTGGTAAAATTATCCACGGTTGGATAAACAAAAAGAAAACCAAAATTAGTCAATTAAATAGGAGTAAGAGTACCAACTAAACCGGAGGGTATGATGGTAATTACAAGGAGAGAAAGTGTCGTTACCAACTCCTCTTCAAGAACAAAAAGGAGTGGCTTTGAGATGAAGTTATAAAGAAAGTCTGAGCTTGTTCGTTGGTGACAGTTTCTTCTTCACTCTCTCTTATTTGACGTGCATACCACTCTATGTCAATCATTGTCTCTAACGATTTTTGGTTGGCTTATTTTAGACCCTATCTTGTTAAATAAAATAGAGAATTAAATAAAATACATTATATTAATACATATATCTGTTGAAAGTTGAAACAGGTGAAACACTATTTTACTGTGTGAATATTGGAAAAATCCATTAACTGAATGAGAATTATCAAAATGGTTGTGACAGGTGGTGGACCAAGACATGGGATTAATAATATACCAAAAATGTGGCCTACCTAAAAAAAGGTTGAAGGGCTCATGGCCCAAATAATCTCGAAATAGATTTTCGACAAAGCACATTAGGCACTGAGTGATTTTGTTCCTAGTGTGAACCGTATAGATTATAATGGTTGGATTATGACAAAAACAAAAAATCGTTGATTAAGATGACAAACCATAATATCGATTGAAGGGATTTACTTAATCAGTTGCTTTGCTGGCGTTGTAGGTGTTGACGAGCTGAGTCTGGACTTCGTTAGACACAGCACAGTGTTCTTTGTATTCCATTGTGAATTCTCCTTTTCCCTATCCAAATTAATAAAAAAAAATTCTTAATAATGTTCATCATCATGATGATGATAATGATGATGGTACCTGTGTCATGGAGCGGAGAGAGGTGGAGTAGCCAAACATGTTGTTCAAAGGCACCTGTTAAAAAACAACATATTTACATGTTAATTACGGTTTCAAGATTTAACAGATTATTAATAGTAAGAAGAAAAAAATGTGCTTGTTATTGGCTCTCACATGAGCTTGGATTACTGAATCGTCACCCTCTTGATCATTTCCAACGATTATACCTTTCCTCCTGAGAGACGAACAAGTTGGGTTATTATTACCAACAACAGTACCCTGAAACTCAGAAATAGAACAAGTTGAGAAAATGTGTTTGTTAGAGGTTTAGGGGTTTTACTTGTTGATGTCGCCAGCAACAGTACCCTGAAACTCTGTTGGTACTTTCAACTCAACCAACATGACAGGCTCTAGAATCACCGGTCTAGCCGCTGTGTAACACAGCCTGAACGCGTATATTGCAGCCATTTTAAACGCAAGTTCACTGGAATCTACGGCGTGTGAAGCTCCATCTGTCAATACTATTCTGAGATTCTCTACAGGGTGACCAATTAGTGAGCCCCTGCGATGGAATTAAAGATTACACAATCAGTAAACATGAGAGGGGCATCCAAAGGTCAAAGCGAAAAAGACCACTCACGAATTTGCAGCTTCTTTGAAACCTTTCTCAATTGCTGGAATAAAACCAGACGGAATCGCTTGTCCAACAATCATGTTTTCGAATTCAAACTTCTCTTTAGAGTCTGGTGGTAGCGGTTCCACGTACCTAACAATTACAAGAATTAAGCACACATAGTTAGCATTGGTTTATAAGGGATCCAAACCACATCATTTCGGGTCTACAAGTTTCTTGATACTCACCCAGTAACCCTACCGTACTGACCCGCTCCTCCACTTTGCTTCTTATGTAGATAATCGAACTCAGCCCGCTGAGTAATAGTCTCCCTAAAGTTGACACGCGGTTTGCCAACAGTCGCATCAACCTGTTTGAAATCACCAACAATAAGCAGAAATAAGGGGGGTTTTTTTGTCGAGAAGCGATAATGTGAGAACATTGTGTAGGCTTAAAAGTCAGGCACCTTATATTCTCTCCGCATGCGTTCAACATAAATTTCCAAATGCAATTCCCCCATACCAGAAATAATCGTCTGTCCCATTAAGGATAAATGGAAGAGTTATCAATGTTGTATACTACATGCTGAAATAAGAGAGAGAGGAAATGAGAAGCAACAAAGTTCTTTAGATAATACCTGGCCACTCTCGGGATCCAATCCCACTCTGAAGGTAGGATCCTCTTTCTGGAATCGATTCAATGCTTTCGAGAACTACACCAGAAAATCGATTTCAATTGCAAATTTCTTAAAGCCAGAAATTAAAGGAAACATATGAAGTTGTTTTAGCTACAAAATCACAGAAGTTACCTGTCCGCCAGAATCTTTTGAAACCGGTTGAACAGCCAATGACATAACAGGTTCAGGAACACTCATTGATGTCATTGTGTACTTGACTGATCCATCCGTAAATGTATCACCTGATAATATAACGAGGTTAGGAATTGACCCCACAAGAAACACAATATCAGAATTTAATCCCCAAAGAATGTACCACACCCAAAGAAGCAAATTATGTTAAATATGAACAAGTACAAAAGAATATTCTACTGTACCTGATGCACACTCGACCCCAAAGACAGCTACGATTTCTCCAGCGTGTGCCTCTTGAATATCCTGAAAAGTAGAATAAACTTCTAGAAACCGACTGGACAGGGCACTAGAGTTGGTACCATAATGGAATCTTCAGGAGAAAAATAAACTGCAACAACATGACTAACCTCCATATCATTAGAATGCATACGGACCAAGCGTGGAACCTGCACCAAGAAACATTAAATAGCTTACAAGTAAAATCAAGCAACGCAGTGCTACTTGCAAGGGTAAACAAAAAAGAAGAAATGAAAAACTAGTCTGAATTTCAGACATTTTGCATCTATGATTCTGTTTACAAGAAGCAGATAAAAACGTGTTCATGTCCGGGATAAGAAAACTAAACGTATTAAAGTGTGGTTTTAGTATAAAGTTATGCACGGGACTTCATGGCACTGAAAAATCTCAAAGCCATACAAAGATCCATGGACTAACCTTTATTCTCTTTCCAGTATTAACATTTATGATAAAATAACCCTTCTTAATCACACCTTCGTATACTCTTCATTACCAAAAGAACAAGAGTTAGCATTCAGCTATTCACATATTCATCCCATATATAAATAAGAGCAAGATCAAGCATTTACCTTAGATATGTCAGCTGACCAAAACGTCCCTCCTCTAATTTAAAAGCCAGCGCCACAAGAGGTCCATCTGGAGACCCGGTCAAGGTTACCTGAAACTCATTCATTTAGAACCGGTAAACCTTTATACCATAAAAAAGATTGCAAGTAAAGTACCCTCTCTTCATTATTGTTCTGGTCAAGAGCATAGTTGTTGACTTCAGTTGGACAAGGAAGATAACTAAGAACACCATCTAGAAGAGGTTGTACTCCCTGCACAAAAAAAATACAATCTCAAACACCATCCAGACTTGCACAGTATCATCTTTATTTCCAAAATTACCTTGTTTTTAAATGCACTACCCATAAATACAGGAACAAACTTTTGTGCAATGGTAGCTCTGCGAATAGCTTCCTGCACATAGATACAGCAGGCCAAAAAAAGTTAACAGTAACAAAACTGCAAGTAAAAGAACAATAATATCTAAACGTAACAATTCATGGACTTTACTCGCTAGAAATGAAAAGATAAGACAATGAATTTAATAAAATGGCTAAGGCAAGTCAAAGAGTGTCATCGTGATTATATGCACACAACGGCAATAAGTTATCCCGCTGACACTAAATTATTGTCTATTTTTTCAGGAATCATCTTACTCTGTTTCATGCAAATAATTTGCTTTTAGCGTCATCGTCATTATATGCACACAATGCCAATAAGTTAAATAAAAAACACCATTGGACAAAGAACAAAACCTCAAGCTCAGCAGCAGATACAGGCTCATCATTTAGAAATTTCTCAGCGAGTAAGTCATCAACTTCAGAGACTATCTCTATCAATTCTCGCCTCTTCTCGGCAACCAAATCTTCCATATCAGCAGGAATATCGCCAGCCACAACATTCTCACTGCAATTTATAAACAATCAAAATATATATATCTGTGCCACACTACAGCATAAGCAATTCTACGAAAACGTTATTTAACACAAACCCGCTTGATCCATGGAAGAAATAAGCTTTCACATGTATAAGGTCAATAAGACCCTTGAAATTTTCTTCTAGACCAATCGGCACTTGCACAGCTGCACTATGATGTCTGAGCTTGGCTCTTGCCTAGTAAGTAGAAAAGAAGTTATGTAACCAGTAAAGCTAACTCATTCCATAGAAAAGTATAGAAGGATCATAGGTTACATACTTGGTCCAAGACTTTCCATGGATCAGCTCCCATTCTATCAAGCTTGTTGATAAAGGCAACTCTCGGGACCTCGTATCTCCTCATTTGCCTGTCGACTGTAATAGACTGACTCTGCACACCACCAACACTGCATAGGACCAGGATCGCACCATCTAGTACACGTAAAGCTCTCTCCACTTCAATGGTGAAGTCGACGTGACCAGGAGTGTCAATAATATTAACCTGACAACAATTAAAAAACAAAACTGAATAGGATACAATGCGATTAAGCAAAAGAAACCAAAAATCAAACACTAGTGTGATTAATCGGGCTCAAATTGAATCAGCAAAACCACACGAATCTGAGAAGAAATCAACAGTCAGAGAATCGGAGGAAAAAAATGTCTCTCTACTCACCTTGTAATCCTTCCAAGTACAGTAGGTGGCGGCGGATTGGATGGTGATACCTTTCTCTCGCTCTAAGTCCATGGAATCCATTTTAGCGCCGACGCCGTCTCTGCCTCTGACTTCATGGATCTCATGGATCCGACCCGTGTAGAACAGAACACGCTCGGTCAGCGTAGTCTTCCCGGAGTCTATGTGAGCTGAGATCCCGATGTTGCGAAGCTTGTTCATAGATTCCTTCCACCATGGTTCCTTGTCATCCTTCGCCGCACGGGCAGCGCTGCCGGCGGAGAATTGGCGCAGCTGGAAATCTCCGGCTAGAAGCGCGGCAGTTGGAGATGATGACCGTTTGTTAGACGAGAAGAGCCTCAAGAGGAGGTTAGGCGTCGGAGATGTCGGAAACCTCGCCATATCTTTGTAGGAACGAGGAGGGTTTTAGACTTTTAGGAATTGGGTTTGAGTGAGCTTTTAGTCAGGGAAAATGTATTTTGCATTTTTATTTCGATTTAAAAAATAAGATATTTTTTAGACTTTTAGATTGGCCATAAACAGAAATGACAAACTAATTGCATAATTTTTTTAATTTAATTGCTGTTTTAATTAAAAGAAAAAAACAATTTCATCTTTACTTATTAAAAAATTAAGTATTGATGATATAAGGCGGTGAAACATAAAAACAATTAATAGTTTAACTGAGAAAAATGATGGAACTTCTCTCACATTTTACGTCAACAAAATAATTATCACGCCCGGTGGGACTCGAACCCACAATCGTTTGATTAGAAGTCAAACGCCTTATCCATTAGGCCACGGGCGCTTCTTGAGTACGATCACAGTCTTCAAATTAAAATAATAAATGACGAATTAAATCAAATACGAAATCGCAAAATTAAATAAAGATTTCAGGATTACGAAATTAATAACAACAATAGAGATTCATTGACCTTATAAATTAAGTTCTGTTAAATGTAAAAATACTAATGAGCTTGTTCTTATAACAAACTTACATCTGTAAAACCTAAGGGCAACAGAATCAGCTGGTACGAAAACTTCTCTGCACAAAAAAAACACAGCTTAGAGCATAAGCAGCAGAGATAATAAGATATGTTTCCTATAGAGGGACCATCTCGAGATCATTGTGTTGGCTTTTCGCAGATGATGGAGATGAAGAGGAAGACGATGATGAAGAAGATGAAGCTTCTTTCTTCTCTTGGGTGTTCATCGCTTGAACTGGAGGAGGATCCATAGTAGTTGATGATGAAGCATCTGCATCAGAAAGATGATTCTTCATCTCCCTGTGTTCTTGACACAAAGCACACCAATGCAAGCAACAGTGAACCATGCAATGATCACACGGCGCATTCTACAAGAAAATCAAAATGAGGAATTTGAGATCATAGCTGAAAAATATGAGAATGATCTGATGTGGGATTTACTTACCTTGAGATGATATCTCTTCTGGAGTTCTTGGCGGAACAAGCCTGAGTAGATTCCACACATCCACCAAGCAAAGAAGAGGCCTTCGCATATCACGACTGTTGTTTGAGGATCAATGTAGCCACTGAAGAGTGCGGTTACTGCTGCAAGTGCCATTCCTCCCTCAACACATATTGCATGGCATACACATGGTTGGGTCCAAGGAATCTCTTCCCTCACAGCTTCAATGTTACGCCCAAACAGCACACACGGGCAAAAGAGACCAGTCCTGCCTGCAAAATCACACAGTGGAAGATTCCATTAAGAAAAGGAAGTTCGAAGCATATCAAACTCTACAATGGAATACGAAAGACTAAGACGGTTTTTGGAAAAAATTAATACAGAATTCATGCACAAAAACACGTCATTAATTAAGGATCATATCCGTGGAGAGTTATATAACAAAGAGGAGAGTTACAAAACAAAGAGGAAGCCTTACAGCTCTCTGGATCTTCAGCACAGCCAAAAATGCCAGTGGTCCAGTTTTCATCAGAAGGGGGTTCATAGGTTTCAGGTAGAACTTGCATACATTCATGGCACTTGCGAACATTTAACTGTAAACAATTTCAAACAAAAAATCGGTAAAGTGATTGAAATACATGACTTACATCTAGCTCAGTAGTATAAAATGTCACTACAATGACTCCCATACTAAGAGAAAGAAGGATAGTGTCGAGTTTCTTCCTTCCATCACACATTCTCATATGGAAGCTAGCTTTAAAGGAACACGTCACTAAGAGTCTAGCCTTGTTTTGATAGCTGCTTGATTAGACTAATCAGTGTCAAAACCAAGATTTCAAAACAAGGAGTCCCAAAAAGAAACTGCTAAGGTTGATGTCACAACTCATACAAATCTTTTGGTATCACATCGAAACGATCTAATGCACGACAAATCACGAAACCTCCTGCTTGAATGGTAGGAGACATCTAAGATTGATCAAAGAAGTAAAATCATCAGAGAATAGCTACACTCATCCGCAATCAAACAGAACCACGATTCCATCTCTTCACCTCATCGAGAGGTCTAGATCGACACAAGCAACAACCGGAATCAACAAGAACTCTATTATCAGAACCGTAAAAATCGAGAAGTATTCCGATTAGGATACAGATCTGAAGGAATGATTGAAGGACCGAGATCGGAGTTGTATAGAAACGTGCGTTCGATAAATGCAGAGAGAGAGAGTTCACCTGAGGAACATCTATGGGCTGATTGAGTTCGCCGGGCGTAATATCTTCGACAGGAGCCTGCTCTTTCCTCAATTTCACGTAACGCGAAGCGGCGTTTCCCTCCGCCATCGAAACCGGTCAAGATTGTAAGCGAAGAAAGGTCTCTGAAGGTTTCGCGAATGCAAATCTAATTGCAGAGAATCGTCCCACGCGAAGATCTGGAATTTCTCTAACAACGTTTTGTTTCGAAATGCGTGAGTCGTCGTGACTCGTCTCTAATCCATGTGAGAAAGTCTTTGATTTGATGAAAGAAAAAATAAATGAAAAAATCCTTTAAAATGGACGCCACGTCGTCGTTTTAACCACTTAGGGAGGTGTACATTAATAGCTCTCTAGCGCCGATGACTAATGAAAAGTAATAAGTTTCGTTTAATTTAAAATTTATATATAATATGTCAAATATTTGTTTTTTATTCGTTCATTTCAAAATTTGATGAGGAATATTTTTGATCTATAATTCCTTAAAAAATAAGGAATGAAAAAAAAAAATCATATGTACAAATAATTAATTATAAATTGTGTATTTTTAGAGGAACTAGTATTGGGTACTTTCAGGGTTATTGAGAACATGATTTTTAATAGTGGGCTATTTTGAGGTTTAGGTATGATAGAGTTTTTTATCCACTGCAACATTTTTAAATATAAAGTTAGTTTATGAAAGGGATTGAATGGTGTTAAAGATTGTCTGATTTTCGCCGGTGCGAGTATTGAAAAATGGTGGATTTTTATGAAAGGTGACGGTTTTGTAAAATGAATGTTAGTATAATCAGAGCTATAAGAAAAATAGGATTTGGTGTGCTTCAAGCGCGATATAGATGAGATTTGAGGAAAAGTTGAAAAGCAAAGCATGGGCTCCTCTTGCATGATGTGGCATGTTTTAATTGGACAAAAATAAATTATTGGTCGCTCAGATTTTTTCCTTGGGCAAATATATAGATTGGGACATGTGGAGCAAATTGATCGGATGCTCAAATTCTTGACTTTTTTTTTCCATCTCAGTTATTTAACATCAATTATTTTATAATAATTATAATTATATATATATATATAATTTTATATCAAAATTCATCATTTTTTATATTCTATAAATAGAGACTTGTTTCATTTGTTTGAACACTGAAAAAACCCGTCTTTTTACTATACTTATTCAATTAGCATCCATTAAACTCTTGTTTTTCGCTTTAAACATCGTTTTAATGAAATGGATTCCAACAATAACCTTTTTAACATCCAAAATTCTTCTACTTACCCTTTCAACTACTCAAATCCCAACAGTTATCAATTTCAAAATCAATCTTCTAACCAACCCCAAAATATACCATCACGAATTGCGTGCTACATGCATTTGCAAATCATGTGCGTGCTAGATCTGAGTTCGTGATTCAAGTGTACATCACGAATTGCAAGCAGATCTAGTCAAACACATATGGGCAATCATCAGAATGATTCATGATTAAAGAGATTTTTAAGTTTGTGAGTTGAGTCTATTGTACTAATTAAGTTATGTGTATTTTATTAGTTATGTCGTGTTCTTATTAGTGTATTGTATTGCCTTTTTAAGTTTTTCGTAATTTTGTTTGTTTTAATAATGACTCTCTCTAGTTCTCGTCTTTATTACTTGCATTTTTTAATTAAGAATACAAAGAAGAAAGAAAACAAAAAAAAGTATTAATTTTTTTTTTTAACTCTTAATTATTTTAATTCAATTTCAAACGATAATTGTTATTAATAATATGTAATCACAAAAATCAAAACATAAAAAAAAATATGAAATAAAACTGGTGGGGTAGGGTGTTGTAATTTTATTAAACAAAATTATTGTATGAGATAAAAATTGAGTGGGTATTGAATTATAACGCGGAAGAAAGAGAAGATGATCTTGAATGTTAAAAAAAATAAAACGGAGTGTTGTAATATTGAAACCAACGTACCTACTACCTAGTCTTATGCTTAGAATCCCCGTGTTATGAACTTAATTTCTATTCTGAACTTTAGTGGATTAAAAGGACTTCTAATTAATTGAACCTGGATGCTAATTAATAAAATTAAAGCCCATCGCAGATCTGCTATAGCGATTAAGCATGTGGATAAAGCCCAATATTTGGTTTCGAGTTTCATCACGCGCAAGATAAGCGCGTAACTCCTACGCACCCGGTACACCCAATTAAATCGTCTTCTCCTACCGAAGTCGTTTCAGCAAAAGAAAACCCCTAAAATGTCGTCCGAAGCCAGATTCTCCGCCGCCACGAACGGCTCAAAACCACCGCGTAGTAGAAAGAAGAAGAAGAAGCCATCGCCGGTGTCAGAACCGACCTCGATCTCGTCACTTCCTTATGATTTGCTACTGAATTGCATATCCCGCATTTCTAGATTATACTATCCAACTCTCTCACTCGTCTCCAAGAGTTTTCGATCCATCGTTGCATCACAGGAGCTTTACCAGACCAGATCACGCTTAGACCGAGCCGAGAGCTGTCTCTATCTGTGCTTACGCTACCTCCTGACCCTGACACATACTGGTTCACTCTCTGCCGGAAACCTAACCGAACCTTAACCAACGAGAGTGGCAATCTCTTCATCCCAATCCCATCTCACAATTTGCCTCCTGCGCGATCGTCGAGTCTCGTAGCCGTCGGTTCTAGTATCTACAAAATCGGAGAATATATGCCCTCTTCTTCTAAGGTCTCGGTCCTTGATTGTCGGTTCAACACGTGGCACGAGGCTCCAACCATGCGAGTGAAGCGGAGCGCCGCCCACAGCGAGCTTAGTTGATGGGAAGATATATGTAGCGGGAGGCTGCGAAGACGTCAGTTCCTCCAACTGGGTCGAGGTGTTTAATCCAAAAACACAAACTTGGGGAACTGTGACGAACCCTGAAACGGAGATACGCAATGATGTTGACCTCAAAAGCTTGGGACTTGGTGGAAAATTCTACGTAGTTAGGTTTGAGGATGGGTATGTAGTTTACGATCCAAAGGAAGCTAGATGGAGCACGAACAAAACGTGTAAGGATGATATGGCTTTTGCGGCATTCTTTTGCGATGGCGTGATAGACGACGTCTTGTTCGTTTGGAATTACGGAGATTTCATGTGGTATGACTGTAAGGCAAATTTGTGGAAGAAACTGAACGGTCTTGAAGGATTGCCTGATTTTTGCCACCTTGGGCATTGGAAAATGGTGGATCTTGGTGGAAAGATGGCTGTTTTGTGGGATAGTTATGTGGGTGATGTGGATGGCCGCTATCGTGAAACTGTGATTTGGTGTGCTGAGATCGCCCTTGAAAGGCGCGATGGGGATGAGATGTGGGGGAAGGTTGAGTGGTGCGATGTTGTGCTTAGAGTCGATTGGTCATTGATCGATGTGGATGTTCTTTCTGCTTCTGTTTGATGAAATGAATACTCATGAGAACAGGCTTTCAACGATTAATGCCTGCAAATTTCATTTTGTTTTGTCTTGAGTATTCATGTTTTTCCGCTGTTTCATTTCCACTAGTATGTGTCTATGATGAATGATTGTTTCATGTTTTTAGCGGATTTAGAGCTTTTGTATTTTGTGACGGCGATTGACCAAAATGTCTCTGAACTACTTTTTTTTGTGTTGCATAGAAGGGTACGTGACAATTCGACATTCACCAGAATACCTATATAACTATGATAGTTAGTGTTTGTTTGTCGGTTTGTTACCATTTACAGGCTATCTTCGCATTTTTGACTTCTTAAACCCAAAAGCTAGTATGTGGTGGGAAAAGTTGTTATGGTGCTCTGCTGTGCTGTTCTTAGAGGTGGCTGGTTATAATTCCTTTGACACATTCTTTTTCATTGGATTTACAAATTTTGCTTAAATAGATACCATTGTTGTGAGCTTATTAGCCCATAATGATATTTTCTATTGACAGTATGGATGGAAAGTACATTTTGACGGGTGGTGAAGATGACTTGGTTCAAGTGTGGAGTATGGAGGATCGGAAGGTCGTGGCATGGGGTGAGGGGCATAATTCGTGGGTAAGGTTCTTGAGTTTAGAACGGTGAATTCTTTTGTTTAATATAAACATCACATGAATTGTTGGAATGCTTGCTCTCAGGTAAGCGGAGTAGCGTTTGATTCCCATTGGCCGTCACCAAATTTGGATGGGTCTGGAGAGCATGTCATGTACCTTATTGGATCCGTTGGTCAGGTATTTCTTCATGCCTGTACCCATTCTCCTGGTTCTTTGGATTTAGCGAGTAACTGAAATGTGCTTCATCTATGGGAGTCGGGCTTAGCTTCTCTATATTGCTTTGACCAGCTTTATCATTTGAACCGTGTTAATACTTGATATGATTCTAGTGTAAGGATGACAAAGGGTGATCGAAAATTGAGGGGAAAATCTTAGTATTGATCTTTGTATTGTTTCTTTATAGGGATCGATCATGAAATGATCCAGCACTGTCCATGTAGGATTATCCAGATCATAGATAAAGATTCGTTGGTCTGCTAGGTAGAAATCTGTAGAAAGTGAAATGTTTCATTGTATGAAGAACTAATGAGATCATTTCCACAAATCTGCTACCTGAAAGTCTCAGTTTGTAACTTAATTTACCATAGTAAACCATAGATTCCTACGATTTCAATCTCTTGATTCTCCTATATATATATGATCTCCAAGTCTTTGGCCTCACACTGTGCTTCTTTCCTCTCCTAAATCCCCAGGACACACAGTTACTTCTCTGGGACCTTGAAATGGACGAAATCGTGGTTCCACTTAGGCGAGCTCCTGGAGGATCTCCCACTTACATCACTGGAAGCCAATCAGCTCACTGGGACAATGTCATACCAATGGGAACTCTTCAACCCGCTCCTTGCAAACGCGTTGTTCCAAAGCTCTCCCCAGTCATAGCTCACCGTGTTCACACCGAACCCCTCTCTGGCTTGATGTTCACACAAGAATCAGTCGTAACGGCTTGCCGAGAAGGCCATATAAAGATCTGGACACGGCCTAGTGTCTCAGAAACCCAATCCAACAGCTCAGAAGCAAATCCTACAAGTGCGCTCTTGAGCACAAGCTTCCCCAAAGACAATAAAGCCTCACTGAGCAGCAAGATCGTTGGTTTTTGTTTCAAGCAATGACAGTGTGCTGTCTGAAAATCAGGTGCTATTATTTAGTCATGTTTATCCTTTTAAGGTGAAAAGGAAACTTTAAAGAAAAGCCCTGTGAATAAAATATCTACTGGATTTTGTTTTTTATTTTATTTTAAAAGAAATATCAAAATCTTAAATCTGACTGTATATTGGAGGCTGACAAATTTGTGGGCATAGAGAAGAAGAAGATTTGGTGAGACGAAAGAGAATTTTCTGATGTAATTATAAGAAGAAGAAAAAAAAGTGTTTTGGTTTTATAGGGTTTATGTCCAGAAGACTCTCATCAGCCAATAATGGAACTTTGGTGCTTCAGAATATGACACTAAACGATGCCTTATCTATTATTTATTTGGTTTCTCGGAAATAATGTTCCTGCATTTTTGTTTCTTGAGTGAGAAAATCCGAATTTTTATAAATTATTAATTTCTAAAGTCCTTACCAATTCATATTTCTTTTTAAATTCCCTCTATAATACTGTATTTGCTTCATTGTTTAGCTAAAATTCTTAAAAACTATAATCATCTTTTATATATGTTTAGTTTATACTTCTCCTAGCTTAACATGAGATTATTTCAACAATTCGATTGAACTCTTTTATACGTTGGAAAGAAAGAACCGTGACACGACCGACAAGAGATAAATCGAGGGAAAACTCACTCACCCACCTACCAATTTTTGGTATATTCATTGCTTCGTCTTTCCCTTTTAACTCCTATCTTGATCATACTTTTTTTTTATGACGTGACAACATCAATAATGATTCTAATTACCAAAAACACCATCTAATATATTTGTCGGAGTCTCACGTGTCAGTAACTATGTATAGACGCGTAAGGTGTTTGAAAACCTTATTCCTCGACATATGTGTGGTTAAAAATGGGTTTCCTTATTAAGCCTGTAAAAGAAAAGAGATTCCAAAAGGATCACTGATGTAATGAGTGATCAAGTTGCAGACAAAGCTATGGTATGTGGGTTTCGTTGTTTAAGGCAAAGCTATGCTCATGTCTTGATCAAACCAACAAATAAATTGTCACTACTTTGAGATCCTCTGTTTTATTCTCAAACGGAAATTGTATACGAGTGAACTTTGTCAAGCCAATTTTTTGTGTTGTACAGAAATGTTATCTCTACATTGGTGGGAAGAACTACAACAGTATACACACTTGATGAGCGTTTTTCTAGTGCATACTCTCTCCAAAATACTGAAGCTTTTGTTGCTTATGCAAATGAAACTTTTGTTCATGTATTTGAGGATCCTCTGTTTGTGTGTTGAACGTATACATTTGGAGATTTGTATGACCCTTTGGCCAAGGCTGTGTTTTATGATATAGACATATAGAGACACCACGTCTTTATCATTTTGATTTAGGATGGGTAGGGATTTCTTATCGTTATAGTAAGTCGAATGGAATCAAATGGTACAAGTCTAAGATAAGATGCTGGCTAAATTTGAAGGGTTTGGAAGGTTTGCCTAAGTTTGCAAGTTATGGTGTTGTTAGATTATGGTGGGAAGATGGTGGTTTTGTGGGACAAGTATTTTCATTCTAGTGGCTATCAGAATAAGAGGATTTGATGTGCGGTTATTGCGATTGAAAGACGCAACAATGAAGAGATTTGGGGAAAGGTTGAGTGGCTTGATGCCGTGCTTACAGTCCCTATCTCTTATGAACTCGTGTGTGCTCGGGATTCTACGGTTTGATGAATTGACATAATGAGAAGTATTGAACGTAGTGAATCTCGAGTGGTGGAGGTAGAAGAATTAGTTAATTTGCACCGGGCTGAGAATGTAGAAGATCATCTTAGTTTGCTACTGTTTTGTTGAATAGAAGGGTTCTATTCAAAATCATAGGAAGAAAGAAGAGCTTATCAAACTCAGAAACTCCAATGTTCACATAGTGTAAACACGGAGACCTACCTCGATTGCAATTTCGTATGTGTTCTTGCTGCTACTGTTTGATGAGCGACTGATGAAACAGATTTTAACATAATGAATCATTTCACTGATGTTTCGATTATGACGAACATCTCTGTACTCACTCACTTGTAGAAGATGATATTAAGCTTGTTTTGTGATCGTCTCACTCTTTGAGAAACCATAAACTCTTTCTGCTACTGTTTGATGAATGACTTATGAAACAATCGGGTAAATATCGTTTTCGTTCTGAATATATATTCGTTCTTGTTGTGTTTCCCTTTCATATGATCAATGCGTGTCTCATGTTTTCAATGTTTCAGTTTGTGTTTATTTGTCTATTGAACTACTACCCTTTGGGCTTTTCTCAATTACTAGGTTTTGCACTCACGCATATGTATTTTTTTTAATATTATTTTGATAAAAATCATATGCGACTAATCATATTTATTAAGATATTAATTTGTGTATATTGGTTGTAATAATATATATATATATAAAAAAATATTTCAGTTTTAATCTCAGAAATTATATATAGTTTGTGAGATTTCAACGGTCTTGTTTTGAATTTATATATGTCCAGTTTGAAAAACGTATTATTCGGTAGAATACTTATAAGTTAATATACCAAAGCCAACTAAACGTATACCAAAGTAATCAAATGTTATTTAGTAAACATAATATTGACACGAAACATAATATTGACACGAAAATAAAATATTATACATCACTTCTTCAAATCAAGAAAATAATTTTTTTCATCATTTCAGTTTTATCATCGTTATATATGTTTTCTACGAAAACAACAAAAAAGTAATAAAGTTAAAAGTTATATCTTTCCTTAGCTAGTTGTTAAACTAATATACACAACTTTTGCTTTCAGATTCATGACAACTTTACTTTTGAAACCAAGACAATAGATGAATATGAAATTAATTTAAAATCACAAAAGATCGACGAAGTAAATATAAATTTTTCTGTGTTTTATCTTGAAAATGTAAAGATCGGACTTTTGTCTGGTAGCATATTGGTTGTGGTAACTTTTAAATGATTTTTCAAAGATTATACATCACTTCTTCTAATTAGAATGAATAAGTTTTTTCATCATATTCAGTTTCAATTTCATTCTCGTATATCTGTTTTCTATAAAAAAAACAAAAAAAAACAAGAAAGTCAAAAACTATTCTCCTTCTGTAGCTACTTTAATCAATATAAATTTTCAATTTAATCTACAAATCGAAAAGCAAACTAATAAGCACAAATCTTGCTCTCGTATCTATAAAAAAAAAAATTTTGAAACCAAGACAATATATGAATATGGAATGAGTTTTGACACAAATTTATAATAACAAAAAAACCGACAAAATAAATATATTTTTTGTAAGTTTTACGTTGAACAAATAGAAGCCGAAATTTTGTCTGGTGACATATTGGTTGTGGTAAATTTTCAATGGTTCTTCGATGAGATCATAAACCTAAGAAATGAGGATTTAATTCTCATACTTATGGGTCATTGCAAAGAATATTGAAGTAAAAAACATTATTTTATATATGAGAAAATTGGTTTACACATGGTCATATTTTTCTTCATTGTATTCGTCTTTCTCAATCCATAGATGAATTATTTATCATGTCGTTCTTTATTCTTTTTACATTCCATCAGAGCATAGCTTTGATTAAGAAGACAATTAAGTAAGCAAAATCAATACAACTTACATAAATATTCAAAAAATTAATAACAAATAGAACAACTCAAAAAAAAAGAACTCCTACATTGATCTATGACAATCTCAAACCGAATATAAAAATGTAATTTTTTCTATCCTTTATGCACTATCTATTCCATGCGATTGTGTGGAAAGTTTTTATGGACATGTGACAAAAAATTAGATGCTGATGTTGATTATAATTGTTGGCTAATTAAAATCCTACGTGGAAAGTTTTAGAATCAAGTAACTTCAACTTTTTAAGTAATATATATATTTTTTATAGATAATAAAATCATTTTTGTAACAAAAATAGTGGTAAAATATTTCATCATAATAATCAAAGTGCTCTCTAAAGTGTGCATATACACACATGAAATAGATTTTACTCTTATATTTATTCTTAGTTATTTATATAATTGAGACAACTATTTTAATTAAGAAAACTTCTTAATTTAATATCATGTTGGTTTTTTTGTTGGTAATGAAAATTTTATACATAATTTCCTTATCTTTATAATTTTTATTAACAACAATATTAGAATTTGGAAACTTTCTTAATTTTAAATGTTGGTTTTGCACCCACAGCATAGGTATTTTTTTAATATTATTTTGATAAAAATCATATGCGACCAATTATATTTATTGAGATATTACTTAATTTGTATATATATTGGTGATTGTAATAATATATATATAAAAATATTGCAATTTTAATCACATAAATTATATCTAATTTGTGAGGTTTCAACGGTCTTGTTTTGAATATATATATATCTCATTTGAAAAACGTATTATTTGGTCGAACACTTATAAGTTACTATACGAAAGCCAAATAAAATTTGAAATAAACATTTTGAAATAATATAAACAAAAACAGAGCAAAAATAAATCAAAATACAAATAAAATATAAGCAAATCACAAGTTTTTTGTTCCAAGCAAAAACAAAATTTGAAATAAACATTATTGTAAAATTTGATGCTCCTATGGATTCAATAAGGAAATCTCCCTTTCCTGCTATGGTGATGCTGCTGATGATGATGAAGGAAAATCTCTGATCGAGGGGTCTAAGATTTCTAGACCTTTTCCTTCCTCCCAATTATTATACACCTGTTAACAAAGATTGATGCATCGTATTTTTAGTTACCATCAGTTTGAAAGCAAAAGAAGATAGAATCTGAGAGAGAGCTTACATGGCCGGTTAGGTCAAGGTCTTGTTCTGAGTCGCAGAATCCTTTGTTCTTCTTTCCGCTTAGAATCTCCAGAACCAATACCCCAAAGCTGAAAACATCTGATTTTGTTCTGAGATGATTCCACACTTGGCATGCTCTGGGGACATATAGCCGCTGCAAAATGAAAATTAAACTCGAAAGTCATTAGCTTTTCTCATGTTCAGGTCTACGACAAATGCTTGAAAAGGTGATACTTTGCTTACAATGTTCCGGCCAATTTACTTGTGTTAGCCTCTGTCTCATCTCTTGCAAAGATCCTAGCCATCCCGAAATCTGAGATCTTCGGAGTCATGTCTTTGTCAAGTAAAACATTGCTTGCTTTCAGATCCTTGTGGACGATTCTCAACTGGGAATCTTGGTGAAGGTACATAATTCCTCGAGCAATGCCATTGATAATGTCTAATCTCGTCTGCCAATTCAGTTTACAGCTTTGGTTTTGGTCTGCAAAACATTCACAAGGGTTTATTTACTTTAGACATTTACTTGTGACATAAAAACCACGGTTGAGGAATTGCCACGGTTTCGCCTTCGAGCATCATCACAACCGAAGACATTGTTGGTCTGTCCAATGCATCCTCTTGGACACATACTAGACCAACATGTATGCATCTCAGGACTTGTTCCTGCGATGGTATGCTGCGGATGATGAGAATCATTAATAACTATATCTCTATAAGAAAACTATAAATATATGTTATAATTATTATTGTAAAATTTGTTACACCAAAAAAAAAACTATATCTCTATAAATATGTTATAATTATTGTAAAATTTGAAATAAACATTTTTTGGCAAAATATAAGAAAAGAAAAAGCAAAAAGAAATCAAAACACAAATAAAATATAAGCAAAATAAGAAATCAGTTGAGTGTCAAAGAAAGAAACAGTGTTCATAAAAGAAAGAAATCAAATCAACGAAATCAATTTCAGCATAAATCAAAGATTCAAAACTGTCAAAGAAGGAAACAGAGTTCCTAAAATAAAGAAGATCATATCAACGGAATCAGAATTAAATTTAACTAAACCGTACATAGAAATTCCATGGAACATCTATAAATATTAATTATCAATACTAAATTTTAAATTAGAGTCATAATAATGATTTAGATTTAAAATTATTTTTTAAAAATTTAATTTCATGTAGAAATATATCTTACAGTAATTAATTATCAGCATTAATATAAATATAAAATGATAATATTTAATTGAAATTTCGTTTTTAATATAAATTTATTTGTTTTCCCAATTTTTTAAACCAAATGTTAATTAAAAAAATCAATCTTCATGAAAGTGGATAACAACAAACCATGACCAATCAATATCCAAATGATACAAATCTTTAAGGTGTAAAATCAGACATCTCTTGCAAAAAACTAAAGAAGACATTCATGAAAAATCGTCAGGAACTATCAAGAAATCCAGTGCTTTGGAGTTATCAATTCACGGTCTGCACCAGAGCCTTGAGATGCGATTTTTTGAATCCGAGAAGAGAATTCCTCTGCCTGTTCAATGATTAAGTTACACAATTGTAGTTACAGCGGAAACAAAGCGTAGAAGACAATTCGTTAGTAAAAAAAGTTACAAAACTTACTTTCTCATCAATCCACATTAAGGAACTGAGTTGATTGTTCAAGATCCTGACAACTACATCAAGTGGACTCATCCCATCAACTGCTTCAAGTTCTCCACCCTATTTCACACACACAAACAAGGTTTATGATGTCTGTCCACAGGAAAAATAAAAGTTACAATAGTATATGATATGTTAATGTTATCGCGTACCTGGTTTGCATTTACGGATTGTATTATCGATCTGATTTGTTCAGTCATATGCTCCAATTCTCTTTCCACTAGCTCAGACTGTTCATACCTGAAATGAAAACAAATCTATCTTGTAAAGCATAGATCAGGTTAGGATGCGAGGTACGTTTGATGAATAATAAAACCATAGACATGGGAATGAATGATGTGATCTTCACATCAATTAGAATAATATGATTGCAGAAAGGTGATGGTTGTGGAAAGAGTTGAGAGTTCTCACATTGCATCTCTTGTTGATGCTGCTTCATCGTCCAAAAGTGATTTCCGCTCGTCATTATATATACGCTCAGCCTCTTCCTCCATGCTTTGCAAAGCTTTGTCAACCTTAAACAAAAGTAGAGGAATTCAGATGATTTGACACATTGACTTTGGTATTGACTTACTCATTTTCTAATCAAACATATATGCAGAATTAACCACAAATGATTCACACTGCATGTTACAACCTGACTCCTCATTTACACATTCACATAAGATGATAATAGTTTTTCTGCATACCTCTTGTTGATGAGTCTCGATTAATTCCAGCTGTCGTTCCAAACTAGATTGCGTTTCAACCACTTTTGCAACTTCAATCTGTTTGTTGAGCAAGGACACAAACAGAATGAGTTAACTATACAGTAGCTTAACATACAAAATCAGATGTATGGTTAGAAAAAATTCTTTGAAGATTCAAAAAGAAAGGAGATTCTAAGAGAGACTCTATGATAGAACAAAGTAATCCCACCTCAAGCCTCAAAAGAACATCACGGTTCTGCAAGATCCGCTTATCCCAGTCTGCAATTGCATTTGCCTGTTTCCGGAATCTCCCTGTACGCTCTTGTAGCTCAGTATTCCACTCCTTGATAATCTTCAAAACGCCAAGGAAAAACATTTGAATATTATGTAAATATAACACAGCAAAAAAGATAAATCATAAAAGGGCAAATATCTACATCTACCTCCTCAACAGTTTTGCCAGTTATTTCAGATGGCAGCTTGGGAGTACCAGCCACTGGAGCTGCAACAGTTGTGCTTGTCCTATTACATACAAGAAACACATAACACGGAAATATCAGCTACAAAAAATAAGCTGCAGTGAAACACGATAAAAACATCCTGAGACCATGAAACAACAAGAAAGTATATAAATTTCCAAGGAAATCAACTAAGTGAGCTTACCCACTACTCGAAGCCACAACAAGAGATGTCTGTGTTGTAATAGCAGAACTGGTAGCAGGAGCAGCCGTAGAAGTAGAAGATGGAAGATCTGAACAAAATACTTCTTTCAGAGAAAAGCATAGCTTGTGATCCACAAAACAAATCGTGAAGGCAAGTATATATGCAAAAGTCAAGCCATTGCATAATAACGAGTATATAGATTAAGGTAGAGCAAGTACATTTGTTTCTCTAATCCTAATCAGTGACTTCCAAAATTCTTATTCCTATTCACTGAAGCAAATGGGATAGGCAAACAAATCCTGAGACAAAGCTAAAAAGCTTACTGAATGAGAGTGCAGCACTAGTAGTTTGTGGTTGAGAAGATGATGCATGTGTTGATGTCTGGGGTACAGCAAAACCAGTAAAAGAGCTAGTAGTTCCAGCGGCAGAAGTCGAGCTAGCAAAACTAAATCCTGTAGCAGCAGAAGTAGCCGGGGTGCTGTTGGTTGCAGATGAAGCCACACCAAAAGAAGGGAAAGTCGTTGTAGGAGCTGCAGCTGAAGAAGATGGTGCACTAGTGGCAGCGGGAGTCGAAGAAGAAGTAGTGGTGGTGGTTGCAATAGAAAACACTGCTGGGGATGTGCTAGATGCAGGGGCTGAGCTTGCGGTTGAAAGGTTACCAAATGAGAAGGAGGATGATGATGAAGCCGTTTGTGAAGGAGCAGAAGCAGAGTTAGTAGAAACGGAGAAAGGAGAAGCCGAGGTAGGCGTGGGATTGATTGTAGAGGTAGTGATGGTGGATACTCCAAACGGGGATGGTGAAGAAGCTGCTGCGCCAGACGAGGATGACCCAAAGCGAGAAGGTGTTGAACCAGCTGACGAAGACGACCCGAAGATGGACGGTGACGTACCGGTGGCTCCAAAGAGGGACGCTGAGGAGCCAGAGGCTGGCGACGGCGCCGCGCCAAAGATGGACGGTGAGGAGCCGGAGGCTGATGAGGACGCGCCAAATATGGAAGGTGTGGAGCCAGTGCCTGAAGAGGGCGCGCCAAATAGGGGGGCGGTTGAACCAGCGGCCGATGAGGATGCCCCGGAGAGAGGGGAATTCGAGCCGGCGGCAGATGAGGGAGCGGCGAATAAGGATGAGGAAGATCCAAAAAGGGATGTTGGAGCACTGGCTGACGCTCCGAAGAGCGATAAAGATGGGGTTGAGGAGGAGGAGGAGGAGGTTCCGAACGGAGATGGTGCTGAAACAGTCGCAGAAGAAACAGTACCAGGCTGAGAGGCCGATGAAGTCACGAATCCGAAAGGAGAAGAACCAGGAGCAGTCGCAGAAGCATTAGTAGATGATCCAAACAGTGAGGGAGCAGAACCAGATGAAGACGCAGCTGATCCAAATCCGAACGATGGAGAGGGAGCAGCAGAGGATCCGAACCCGAAACCGGTGGATGCGGGGTTTCCAAACCCAAATGATGGAATTGCGGAGGAAACAGGATTCGATACAGTGGATCCGAAGCCAAATACCGGAGCTCCGGCGGAGCTAGGGTTTGAAGATTGGTTGAAGGGGAAAGCTAGAGGGGATGCGGTGGATGAAGCAGAGGAGGAACCAGTAACGGAGGAAGATCCGAACGCGAATCCTCCACCGGAACCAAACGACGGAAACCCCGACATTGCGAATCTCTCTTAGTCTCCGATTTTCCCTCTTCTCTGCTTCGCTATTCTTCGCCGGCGTTTTGAAATTTTTATGGGTTTTGCAGAAAACCCTCTTTTGCAGAGAGAGGCTCTATGGTTAGTAAGTTGGAGCATAGGGTCAACGCAACCGGATTATGGTCAAATGAGAGGAACAAACAAAAAAAGAAAGTTAAAACTGAGTCAGCAGATTTCGGCAATCTCGGCCCAGCCCAATAAAATACGATGAATCATGGGTTGCTTCATTTTCTCCAATGGTTTTACTTCAAAACCAATATTTTTAGTATATTTTCCATCTCTATTTTACTACTAATTGTTAAATACCCTTTACTTTTCTAATTTACAAATTTTATCCACTTAATTTATTTGGAGCTATAGTCCAATGAAATAACGATTTTCTGTTTCCCCATAGCTTTGATTTAAGACAATCGATTCCTGATATACTTATCGATGCTTTGAGTCAAATCGCTGAGCTAGCATTGAAAGTTCGTCGTGTTTTCGTTTATTTTTTTTCCACCAAATTGTGTGCACTGTGATTTGGAATACATATCGCACGAGCCATAGTTAAAGCTGGGCATGGGCATAAAAACCTGAAATACCCGAATCGGAACCAACCCAAAATTACTGGTTCGGTTCTGTTTCGGTTATGGTCAAAATATTCATTGGATCCTACTCATTGATACCCGTGGGTATCGGGTAATATGCGGAACCGAACCGAAAATATTTCGGGTACTCGAATTATCCGAATTATAATTATATACACAAAATATTAAATATATATTAGGTTTTTGGGTATATTTTCGGTATTATGGTTATATTTTTTTTAGTTTTTTCCGAGTTTTCGGGTATATTTTTGGGTTTTCGGATATAATTTTGGGTTTACGGGTATATTTTTAGTATTTCGGGTATATTTTTCTTAGTTTTTTTCGGGTTTTCGGGTATATTTTCGGGTTTTCATGTATATTTTTGGATTTTTGGGTATATTTTAGGCATTTCGGGTAATAAATACCCGAACCGATTAAGATCCAAAAAAGTTCGGGTATTTTCCGGTTTTTAAATCTCGGAACCAAACCGATCCGGAACTGACTGATACCGAACCGGAACCGAACATAAAACATTTTGGTTCCTATATGGATCATAAATCTCCCTACCCAAAATACCCAGAACCGAACCGAATACCCGAATGCCCATGGCTAGTTAAAGCTTTTCTTGCAATATTTTCAAGGGTGAATTAGGAAAAAGGGTGTGTACAAGTTTATAATTTGGAAAATAGGTATATTTTAGATGGGTAGTAAGGAGTTGGGTAGTTTTAAATAGTGATATTTTCGAAATGACAAAAAATGCCCATATTAGTGTGAAAAGTAGGAGAGAGAAAATAGAAAAAATTGAGAGGGATAGAAATTGAGAGAAATTTTTTTTTTTTTTAATTTAAAGTAGGAGAAAGAAAAGTGCGGTTTTTCAATTTTTGCTTTCTCCTTCAAATTTATAATTCATATATCTCATTTTAAAAAGTGAATCATATAATGATATATATATATTTTAAAAACATAGATTTTTTTTTCTGAACATATTGAAATTTGGATTTTTGAAAACCGACATTTTTAAAATACATGGTGTACTACATTCATGTACACTATATATGAATGTACACTACATTCATGTACCCAAAATATTTAAAAAAACAAATATTGACAACCATGAAAACAAATAACTATAGAAATCTAAACCCTAAATGGGTAATAGGAAACCCAAATTGAAAAAAGTAAAATATGATAATCATGTAAAACATTTAACTATAGAAATTTAAACCCTAAATTGGTGATAGCGAACCCAAATTGAAAAACGTACAGCATGACAACCATACAAAATATATAACTAAAGAAATATGTATACCTATTCATGTATACATATACTTGTACACCTAAACATGTATACATACACATGTATACCAAAAGTTGTACACCAATACATGTACACCTAAACTTGTATACCTATTCCTGTATACCTAAACATGTACACCTTGACATGTACACCTAAACATGTACACCTAGACATGTATACCTAGACATGTACACCTATATATGTTACCTAAACATGTATACATATACATGTATACCAAGACTTGTACACCTAAACATGTACACCTAAACATGTATACATATTCTTGTATACCTAAACATGTACACCTAAACTTGTATACCTAAACATGTACACCTAGACATGTACACCTAGACATGTACACCTAGACATGTACACCTAGACATGTACACCAATAAATACGGTGTACGTACAGTGATATACACTATATATATGGTAATATACGGTGTATGCCCGATGATATATGGTGTACGTGCAGTGATATACGGTGTACATACGGTGATATACGGTGTGCGTACACCGATAAATATGGTGTGCGTACACCGATAAATATGTTGTGCGTACACCGATAAAATACGGTGTACATACGGTGATATATGGTGTACGCGGTGTGCGTACACCGATAAAATATGGTGTATATATGGTGATATACGGTATATATACGGAGTATGGCCGGTGATATATGGTGTACGTACGGTGATATATGGTATACATACAGTGATATACGGTGTACGTCCGGTGATATACGGTGTACGTCCGGTGATATACGTACTTCATAATGTAGAAAAGTTTTTCTTTTTCTTAGTATTAGTTTAGACTTTGACTTAATTCAATTTAGTGTTATGAAAATATATAAACAAAACAACACATATACACAATTATTTGTTTCCATTAGTAAAACACAAATGAATTAAAATACAAATGATCGTTGACAAAATTAAAAAAAAAAATGCATGTACGTACACCGATAAATCGTTAACCATCTTTAGATCGATGTGTACGATAAATTGAGCAAAAGGGTGTGTTTTGAAATTTCTTTCTTACCCTTCCAAACTTATGTTATTTACAATTCAATGCCATTTTCATAATTAAAAATAAAAATAAAAATAAAACAAAATATAATTATCTCTCTTAATCATCATCTCTTCTTTTTGTTGTACATATTAAAATTTGGATTTTTGAAAACCAGTCTAGGTATTCACCTAGTGTGTACATCTAAGGATGAACACATTCTCTGAATACCATACTACCATACTAGGTATTCAATTATTTTTTGGTGTACACTTGTTAATCTTTTGGTGAACACCCTGTTTTATAATTTTGTTTGAGTTTGCAAAGTTGAAACTTTAATAAGGCTTCAAATTAACATCGGATGACACCAAACTTTCTTTATTTATACTTTGAGCAAAAACCCAACATCCAAACAAGCTTCTTTGCCAAACTTATCGGCTCAAAAACATTTAAGTATACATTTGGATAGTTTGTGATCTAATTTAGCTTTTACTTCTGGAGGTGAGGGAAGCAAGTGACGACGTCGGATTTAGGGTGCTTCACTTCTGCGTGTACCCTGCACTTCACTTCTGTTGTTGTATAGATGAAAGTTTGCATGCAAACCTTGCACTAAATATTAACAAGCAAACAACACAAGTTAGTTTTCGAACCAAACATTCAAATTCAGACATGTGAGCTCCCAGCTAGAACCGATCTAAGGTTTTTAACTCTATATATGTTGTAAGGAAATTCTGATCTTGATGAGATTATATATATGTTCAAAGTAATCTTATACTAAAAGAGCAAAGTATAAGATTAGCAAGCAACAATTTGATCACAATCAACCACGATTAGTAATCTTATACTAAAGTTGATATTTTTTTCTAACAATTTGATCACAAACAACAGAAGGAAGCATTAGCAAGCCAAGAATCACTTGAATTGACATAGCTTTCTTGTTCGCTTCCAATTGGTTACCTGAAACAAGATATAAACATCAAGAAAAATGATCAAATTGAATGAAAACCTCGATCAAAAACAAATTGAATGAAAACCCGATTGATTCATTCGAAAATGATGCCTTTACTTGTTGTCGCTGTGTTAGACCGGATTCGTTCGCCGCCGACGACGACGGTGGCGTTAGGGTTTACCTGCGTTGATTCTCTCACGATCGCCTTGGATCCATATTCACATCTACGGTAAAATTTCCTCTGAGCCTCGAGAAATTCAAGAAATTCCGGACCGGTGGGCTCGCGGACTGTACCGGAGGTCTCGCTGCGGTAGTCGTCGGAGCAGTTGGTGAGGCGGAGAAGAGAATATCTGAGCATAAATCATCGTCACAGAGAGGATACCGAAGCCATGACGTAATCTCGTCTTCCTGGATGAAGAGATTCTGATCTAACGGCTGCATAGGAGGAGGCGGCGGAGCAATTTGTGTTCCTACTCCGCCGTGAAGCTTCACCGAAGAAAAAAAAGTTTCTTTGCGTGTGGCGAGGAAGAAATGATGATTGAGATAGATAATTTTTTTTTTTTTAATTGTGAAAATGGCATTGAATTGTAAATAAACTAAATTTGCAAGGATAAGAAAGAAATTTCAAATCAAAAACTATTTATTTAGCAAAGGGGGTATAAAACACACCATTTTAGCAAATTATAGACTTGTATACACCTTTTTTCCAAATTTTCTATATTTTCAATTGCTACAAACGGAAACGGTAGTCGTGTGAAATATACATTTTTTTGTTTACAATTTACGCTATGGTACAATAACTATGGCTTCTTCTCGGGACAATTTCAACACTTCGTTTTTTTACAAAACTCCTATAAAAAAAATATAATAAAAATTGCTGATTTTTACTAGTAAAATCCAAATGAATCATAATATCATATCAACCAAAGTCAATCATCGCTGGCCCATAAACCGTGAAAACCCATTGGAAACGTCAAATTCCTCGGAACCGCTAACCTCGCCACGACTGCATCGGATTCACCGATCTTCTTAGCATCCAAAATCACAAGGTAACATCTCTCCACCGAAACCGCGTACTATATATGGAAAAAAGTATATAACAAATCGTATCAAAAAGTATTCGTACAAATGCATCTTATAACTAATAAATCGAAGTATATATACATATACGTACCTCGACAACGATAATGTAACCATCGTCTTCATCTTCTTCGTTGGAGCTTATAGGGACAAACATGGGCTCACCAACGAATCTCCTAGCTCCGGTAGACCAAGTACGGACAATATTCGAGTCTAAGTCGAACTTCACGACCATATCGAAAGGGAAATGAGGAAGCTCACGTCGAGTTCCCGAAGAGGCTGCACAGTACATGTACTTGTTCTTTTCTCCGGACAAGGATGAGTTTATAACCGGAAAATCTGACGGCTTGTTCCAACCATTTAAAGGCTCTACGTCACAGTTCTTGCAGTTTCCGATTGCGTCCAAGGTCATAGACACCTACGTTAATTACTTTTTTTTAGTTATCTCCACTTCGTATTTGGTTTGAAAACATTAAAAAAAAAAATCCTCATAGCCGTTTCACAATGAAAACAATTTTTTAGGCGAAAATCAGGTCATGTAAACTTATTACCTTAACTAGATGAGGGAGTAGTTTGTCGTCGCCGCGGTTCAGATTCATAACAGAAGGATCCAGCTTGTTGCTTTGCCAATCGTATCCTGTAAGAAAGGAAAGTACAGGAAAGAAAAAAAATGCTCAATAGCTATATTTTGAACACCTAAAAACCCTAACGTTTGGAAGAAGTTATGTCGAAATCGTCTGATAGCTATCATGAAGCTAGTAATGAATGCCGTGAGAGGTTTTTATTTGGTAACTTACCAAACATTTTCTGAAAATCAAACCAACGGTATGAGCAAGCAGAAGCTTGTATCTGAATCATTAAATCGCCGTTATCCTCTCTAGTCTCATAAGCGTTTCCGGAGTGAATTAGCCATAACTGAGAAGATACTTCGACAGGTACTCTCCAGTCTCTACCTCCCATAGATTTCTCGGAAAACCTTGGGAGGAGATAAATCGGGGAACTCTCGTTGCTTGGGTTCAACGATAACGCTGATACCATCGGTGACATCCCACACATCGCCGCCATGGAACCTGATAATATATATCCATATCAGATTCCTTGCAATGCATGTATTATTCATCGATCGTGTAAATCACTTGTAAGTTGTAACAGAAGTAAGCTAGTTTATATATTACCAATTGGATCAAGCTTGACTCTGTTGGCAAAGAGTATGTAGTGAGTATCTGTGAAGGCCCAATCATGAATCATCATATGATCGTCGATCTTGAATTCTCTCGTTTGTATCATCTTGAATTCCGAATCATACTCTGTAAATAATCATTTTCCATTACAATAATTAAAAAAAATAAAAAAATAGCATAATTTTTGTAATAAATTTACAAATTAATAATTACCACAAAAGGTGAAGTTGCTACGAGGTAAAAGCATATCTTCGGCGTTGCAAGTCACCGTCAAAAGTCTTTTTCTTCGACCGTCGATTTTGTAATGTGACAAGAAACGTTTTGGTGGCATCTTAAATACACCTACATAAATAAAAATAAATTTAATTCTATACTTTCGGAGTATTACATTTAATTAATTTTACGCCGCTGTCTGAATAACGGACTACATACTTTAATTAATTAACTTTACTTTAAGATACTTAAAAACATTACCTTGAAGTAGGGGTTTCAACAAATCTGCGGCTGTGTCCCATATATCATGACCAGCAAAATCTCTGTCGGAAGAATCATCATCATCATCACAGCCGTTGATCGTAACGTTAAATCTCCCGACGGTATCCAACGATCCAGATTCAATCTCGTAAGGCTCACCACCTTCCCATAAACAAAGCAACCGCCCAGCCCATTTCAAAACGCTTGTATTAGCCACGTTTTTCATCACTTTCGTGTTTCCAAATTTCTTCCCACCTTTTAAAACCGAGAACGGACCTCTATGAGTGAACCGCCACGTGTCAGTCACTGGATCGTGCTCTTCTTCTTTAGCTTCCGTCTTAACGTACTTCGCCGTGAACGTTGCTTCCCGTTTGTTACCGTCGATGTGAAACGCACGGAGATAACCGTGACCGTCGAGTGGATGGACCGTTGACCCATGGTCGTCGGTAAAAAGTCCTGGACCAGCTAAGTAATATGTACCAGAAGGAAAATCAACCGGTATTGAGCCTTTGATTGGTTTAATTGCGACCGGTTCGATTGTCTCGGAACGCTGCGACACGAATAATGACTGGTAGTCACGAAAAGCTGATGACGTCGACTCGTCTAGGATGGTTCCGGTACGTCCTAAACCGGTTTCCGGTATAGATATTGATATGGCGGCACGTGGCGGTGCAAGCGGTGGCGGAGCTTGGTGATGATGAATCGGTGGAGAATTAGCCGGTGGAAGAAATATTTTCGGCGGGATAGATAGAGACATTTTGGTCAACATTTTTTTTTGTAATATGCAAATTATAGTATATAGTTTTCTTTCATACACGCAAAGCATATGTTATATATAGAGTTTATACCCACAATTATATATAGAGTGAAAAAAAATGAATACGTGGCTGTGTGCATGTTCAGAAACTATGGTGGGGTAGAAAATATTGGGTGATTCTGTGGAAGACATGAACAAATTTGTACACGAATAAAAATTCGAAAATGGCAGACATAATACTAAGCCATGCCTTTTTTGTTTTAATATACAAATTTAAATTCAATTAGTGAGATTAGAAACTTGGAAGTGAATATTATTGCGTCACACGACACATGTACCGTTAACTAATATAAATCCTTTTAGTTGTTGCTCATGAAACTTACATAATTATTGCTAATATTCACTCATAATATTGAATTATTGTTTATAAGAAATACGTGTACTAACAATATAGAAGAGTGAAGCAGACAACCGGAACCGAGAAGTGATCACCGACACTCCACAACTTGATCCTAATGATAGATATGGACATTTTATGTTGTATGCATATGTCTTGTGGATAATTATGTTGTAATCAATTATTAAACTAATAGGATATTTTTTTGGGTTTTGACAAGTAATAATCAATACTTGTATAAAATCTCCACTAACATATTGATTAATTTTCTGCGTTGATCTCATTGGCTATATCAACTAATATTTGTTTTAATGAAGCTTCGAATCGACCCACTTTCGATTACAATACAATACTTTTGAGAGTGAAACATTATTAGATTAATAAAGAAACTCATTATGGGTTCGGGTTTCAACGTTAAAATCATAGAACCCTCATTCATATGTCTCAGTTTGGAGAACATTTATAGACAAGTCTTCGGAACAATGATCTTCAATAAACCATGTCAAACCATAGGGCGCTCATATTTTATAAATTATAAGTATATGCCATGGTATCAATTTACATGTTTTAATTTTCAAACTTATGATTTTATGAAATTAGCCGGTAAAGGAGTAGGGACTTGATAAATATGTGGAGTTGGTCATTGTTTGGTGATGGAAACTATAAGAAGCATATTGAAAAGTTGCGATGGGGTAAAATTGATTTCGCTTAAAAAATTTGTATTTCCGTTGAGTTGTAGAATCTAGAAGGTGTATTCAATATAACATTGTGATCGGAAGTTCAAGCATATCCACGTAACTAAAATTCTAAATACAGTAAAACCTTTATAAATTAATACTCGATAAATTAATAATTACTATAAATTAATAAAATTTTTCGGTCTCGAATCGGGTCAATGTAAAATTTAACACAATTCGATAAGATAATAAGATAATAAATTTTTTGAAATCCCTATGTAAATATATGGTCCCAATAATATGATAAATTAATAATTATAAATCTTATGCATACATACTTAAGACAATTTAGTAAAATATGAATCTATTGTTGTTTATTTATTCTTAAAGTTAAAATCTCGTTAGAACTCATCTCTAATATTCCTTATTGCATCCATAACTCCTGGTGTTGTCCTCTCGACCTGCATCCAAAAATTGTAAAGACTTCTAGATGTCATAATTGCTTCTTTACGTGTAACCACTTTCAAAGGTTCCATAACATCATCTTCAACTTCATCATATTCAGTAAGAATAATAGCTACAATTTCTTCTAAACTCTAAACTTCTGAGCATGTATTATTTTCACCCAGATAGTCGAGTAGACTATTGACATTCATTCTGTTTCGATAACCGATATTATTAATCACTACTTCAAGTTCACGAATGTCGTTTGATTCATCTTCTAAATTCCTTGATACGACATCTCCTGAACGAATCTTGCAGTGTCGAAAACAATTTGCTATTGTGTTTTAGCTTATGATACAATGTCCAATTGCGATGTATAATCTATTCAAATAAAATAAAATTTAAAAGATTATACACTAAACTTTTTTTATCTCTATAAATTAATAATTATTAATTTATCGATTAATTAATACTTCTATAAGATAATAAAATTTTGAAGTCCCAACATTATTAATTTATAGAGGTTTTACTGTATATTGTGTGTGTTTTTTTTTTTTTTTGATGATTCAGGAGTAAATTTCAGGTCCATGGAGAAGCTCATACTAATTCCCTGGGGATGTACCACCAACGGGCTAAGCGTACATCCGATTTTGCAAATGGAGTCTAGACATTAGTCTCATATCCCATTTGGCTTTGTTTCCAAGGAGTTCACTACCACTGGACCACCACCCTTGTGGTTAATTTTTTTTTCTTTTTAGGGTGATGTTTGTAATCTAAATCTTAACAAAAATATTGCAAACTATTAACTTTGGTCGTACTACTGATTTTGTAACCAATTTATAACATAAAAACTATGTTATTAGACGAAAGGTGATAATTAGAAGACGTCCCGATTATTTCGTGTACAACGTTTCCAATCTTATAAATTCTAACATCATATTCAAATTCAAGATGGCGTGAATAAAACAGTTTATTTCCAATCAGTATGTTAAAATGTCGTATTTCTTCGATGATATAATAGACTACAAAATATGTGTGTTCTTGTTCAAAACAAACGAATGTTTATATGAAAATATTTCAGAAATCAGAACGGTGATTTAAGTGTTTCGTTTGAATACGCAACTACATGACCTGTTGATCATGCTCTCATGAATTATCTCTCTACACACGAATCCATTTTAAATCACATAAATATTAAGAGAAATTTGAATAAGTGCAAATTTTACTTATGATATACGGCAATGAAATGGATGTGTGATACGCGTTGAAACATCCGTCGTACTACAAAAGCACTCGAGGAGGTGAGAGTGAATGGAGGAGTAATGGTCGGAGATTAGTGCTAGCAACAATATTTAAATTAAAAAGAAATAGAGAATTATTATGATTATAGGTTTGATTAAATATTTAATATTTGACAATATATGGCAACGATGGGAATTAAAGGTGATTGACATGGGTCCCATGTGTCTGCTCTCATCATTTGAGCCGTCGATGCCGAATCTGCTGACGTCATACATTCACAACCCACTTGTCTGTATTTTGGAAGCTTTGTGATTATTTCCACAAATGGACTTTCATAAATTATCTTAGTACTATTTCACCATATGATTCTCCCAATATGATAGCACCCAAATGATGTGTTTATGTAACAGGCAACATCCGGACAACTATGTCTCGGAAAATCTACTTTTGACAAATTTTCGAGTTGAAAAGTTAAGGTCAGAATCTAGAATCAAATTGTGCTACAAATTACCAAATGTATTAAATTCCAATGACGACCAACTTCAGAACCAGATTTTTAAAAAATCCAAATGTCACTTACAACATTATAATGACCAAAAATAGTTGAAATCACATTATAAAAACTCTGAACTTTAAGCATATACTTAAGAAGTAGGTGCGTGTATGATCACTTTCCCAAAACTTTTTTAGTTTTATAACACTTTATGTACTGTCCAAAATATCTAACAATTTATCTTGCAAAATGACTATTTTATCCATGGTGATACACGCATGTACAATACATCCTTTGCTTTCGCGCGGTACTGTACAAGAGTTTGATTGGAAAATCAAAAATGTATCGTCCACAAAGTACTAAATCTTTAAACACTTTTTGGAAAGTACCGAAAAATTAAAATTTTTTTGAAAAAATGAAAAATTAGCAAAGAATCCCTATACTTAACGATGAATCCTCAAATCCGTTTCACCACTATGCCATCCCATATGAACTTTTCAATATTTGATTGGATTGTTTAAGTTGTTTTTCATAGTATTTTTTTGAATATATAGATATGTTTTCCCGATTGACGAAAAAAAAAAGATATATTTTCCCAAAATAATTATAAAGCGGATATGTTTTGTAATATTTAAAATATAATTTAGGGTTTTTCTTTATTTATTGGCTTTAGCTAACGAAAAATAGTTTGTTGACAAACAAAAAATTGTTTGTTGAGAAAAAGAAAAGTTCTATTTTGCAAAAGAAATAGGGAAAACGAAACAAAACAAAAAAAGAAACTAGAAAACGACGTCGTTGTATTGAGTTTCCTTTTCAGCCTTTTGGTTAATTTGTCGGTTTTCCAGAACCGGTCCTCTGCCTGCGTGCCTCCTAGTCCAAGCGGCAAACCGGTTTACAATGAAAAATGTGTCAAGAGAGAATTCACCGCCAAAAGTCCTTTCCACGTAGTCGACGATGGAGTACGAACGGCGACTTGAAGCGGCGGCCAAAGTCATACTCGCGGAGGATTCACAAGCAAGCCACGCGCCTCCTGATTGCAGAGCATTCGGGGTCACGGCGACTCTAAAACCTCACCAAATCGAAGGAATTTCTTGGCTTATACGGAAATATCTACTCGGCGTCAATGTCGTTCTCGGTAGGTCTTGGATTTTGGATGCTTCTTCGTGCAAGTTTTAGGATACGGCGATACAAATCAAAGTAACCGATTCAATCAGTTTTCTGATTTCATGTATGTTTGATTCTAATTGCAGGAGACGAGGTAGTGCCATCGTTTTTGCAATGCTGTATTGGTCTCTTTGTGATTGAATTTATGTTTAGTCTAATCGAAGGATTGGGCAGATGGGGTTGGGAAAGACTCTCCAGGCAATTTCTTTCCTAAGTTATTTGAAGTTTCATCAAGGGCTGCGAGGGCCATTTCGTGAGTCAATGACACATGCTTATTACGTTTTCTAATTTCTCTGATTAATATGTTCTTTAAGACAAATTCTGATGTCATATGGGTTAATGTTCTACTTAATTTGGCAGTGGTGCTGTGTCCCTTAAGCGTAACGGATGGTTGGGTGTCAGAGATAAATAGGTTCACTCCAAAACTCCAAGTTCTTAGATATGTTGGTGATAAGGATTGCCGTCGGACTTTCCGTAAGTCGATGTATGTTCATGTCAAGAAGAGCTCCAAGGTGAGTTTTAACTGAGTCATTGAAATAGCATATAGTGAGAGTAAAAAATGTCTTTCTTGGGTTTAGCAGTCTGTGTATTATTATTTTTCAGGGATCTTTATTACCCTTTGATGTGTTGTTGACAACATATGATATAGCATTGGTGGATCAAGACTTTCTTTCTCAGATTCCGTGGCAGTATGCTATAATTGATGAAGCTCAAAGACTCAAGAATCCCAACAGTGTATGGTTCACTTATGCCTCACTAGACCAATTCATTGAGTTGTGAACTGAATGATAGATCGTTGGTTGCTAGATACTGTAGGAATTCAAAATTAACTTCCCCTCACTTCACTCACCTCTTTGATGTGCTAGCCATTTTGTATATGGATTTATTATACCTTGATAGAAACCATCTCTTTAGGCTTATCTAAGTAAAACCCGTTTGGTTGTACACAACCTGGCTATAAGAACATGTGATCCTGGGCACTTATCTAAGAAACTAGTTGGTTATGTCACAGGTTCTGTACAATGTCTTACTTGAACAATTTCTCATTCCACGGCGTCTCTTGATTACTGGCACACCTATTCAGAACAATCTTACCGAACTTTGGGCTCTGATGCATTTTTGCATGCCACTAGTTTTTGGGACCCTGGACCAGTTCCTTTTCGCATTCAAAGAGACTGGGGAGTTTTTATCAGGTTCGCTTGCTCTAGCCATATAGTGCTCTGCGCTCTCTAACATTTTTGTGTTGATATTCATTCAGAAGATGTAAAAAGGGATCAACTAACATATGCATTCCCTCTGTTGTCAAAACAGCTCTTGATGCATCAAATATCAAGGAAACATATAAGAGTTTGAAGTTTATCTTAGGTGCCTTTATGCTACGGCGTACAAAATCTTTGCTGATTGAGTCTGGGAATCTGGTGCTGCCACCTCTCACGGAGCTAACTGTGTAAAGTCTTGTACTTTGTATGGCCAATCCTTTCCAGTAAAAGTATATGCAGGTGCTCTATTTATATCTTATGGTTCTGTCTTTTTTATTCATGATAGAATGGTTCCACTCGTCAGTCTTCAAAAGAAGATATATACCTCAATTTTGAGGAAAGAGCTTCCAGGGCTTCTCGCACTGTCTTCTGGAGCATCCAATCATACGTCTTTGCAAAATATTGTGAGTTAGTTTCTCATGTTTATTATCAAGCGGCTCAACTTATTTCATCAAATGCTGTTGTTTTACTCAGTGAAAGATATGCAATTTTTTATTTATTTCTCCTTCTGTTTCCTTGAGCAGGTGATACAGCTCAGAAAAGCATGTAGCCACCCTTACTTATTTCCAGGTATTGAACCGGAACCTTTTGAAGAGGGCGAACACCTTGTTCAGGTATTCCAAATGTTTTCTAACTATCCAAACAATCCTCGCTATATGTTTTCATTGAATAAAAGTTCTGCTCACTAACAATTGCATTCTGACAGGCGAGTGGTAAGCTTTTAGTTCTGGATCAACTGCTCAAGAGGCTCCATGATATTGGACATCGTGTCCTCCTATTTTCCCAAATGACCTCTACACTTGACATTTTGCAGGTTTCGTCATAGAGCTATTTTATTTTCTGTAACGTATGTGCAGCATAGATTTACACTGACATGTAGCTTATACCAAATACAGGATTTTATGGAGCTTCGTAGATATTCTTATGAGCGTCTTGATGGATCAGTACGGGCTGAAGAACGTTTTGCTGCCATAAAGAGTTTCAGTACGAAAACAGAAAGAGGATTGGATTCTGAAGCTGATGCAAGCAATGCCTTTGTTTTCATGATCTCAACGAGAGCAGGGGGAGTCGGTTTGAATCTTGTTGCTGCTGACACTGTTCGTCATTTCTGGCTTTTTTCCTTATTATTTCTTGCGGAAATGGAATATATCGACATAGAGAAAAATATGTATGATTTGCTTCTAGTGCTTATTCGAGTGTTTTCTAATATGCAGGTTATATTTTATGAACAAGATTGGAACCCGCAGGTGGATAAGCAAGCTTTGCAACGAGCTCATCGGATTGGACAAATCAGTCATGTGCTGTCTATAAATCTCGTTACTGAACATACTGTGGAAGAGGTCTGTCGTAGTGTTTCCAATCACAAAGTCATCATAATGTATTATCAAAATCTTAATGCGTGTCTATTCAGGTTATTTTGAGGAGGGCAGAGAGGAAGTTGCAGCTTAGTCATAATGTTGTGGGAGATACTATGGAAGAGAAAGAAGAAGATCGTGGTGACTTGCGGTCTCTAGTGTTTGGTTTACAAAGGTTTGATCCTGGGGAGATTCACGATGAAGAATCTGATAACCTGAAAATGGTAGAAATCAGTTCTCTTGCTGAGAAAGTTGTTGCAATACGTCAAAACGTTGAGCCTGATAAGGAAGCAAGAAAGTTTGAAATAAATTCGAGTGACACTTTGAGAGGAAATTCATCATCTGCAAGTGTAAATTCCGAGCTTGATGAAGCTTCTTACCTTTCATGGGTTGAGAAATTGAAGGAAGCATCACGATCAAGCAAGGATGACAAATTTCTAGAGTTGGGAAACAGAAAGAACGTATCTGAGGAAAGACATCTGAGAGTTGAGGCTGCCCTGAAAAAGGCAGAAGAGAAGAAGTTAGCCACTTGGGAAGCACATGGTTATCAGTCTTTGTCTGTGGAAGAGCCAATTTTTCCTGAGGATGTTGACTCTAGTTCAGATGCAGGATCTGTTCAATTTGTTTATGGAGACTGCACGCATCCATCAACTGTCCCTCATGAGCTAGCGATCATATTCAGGTCAACTTTATTCTAATTGTTCTACTAAAAAACCAGATCTCAACTAGCTATAAAACTTCCAAATATTGATTTATGGCAGCTGTGTTGATGACTCTGGAAACTGGGGACGTGGCGGAATGTTTGATGCTCTGTCAAAACTTTCAAATACTGTACCTGATGCGTATCACCGAGCATCTGAATTCAAAGACCTTCATCTTGGAGACCTGCATCTTATTAAAGTTGATGGTTTGTAACTTATTGTCTTCCATTTCCCTTCCGGGTTTTCTAATAACCTCATTCAGTTCTCATCCTTGTCGTTTATTCTCTGTTGTGCAGACAATGATGACCAACAAAATGCAGAAGAAAGCGAACCTCTTTGGGTGGCACTTGCAGTTGCACAATCTTACAAACCGAGGCGTAAAGTTCCTCGTAGTAGCATTTCAATTCCAGACCTTGAACGTTGCTTGGCCAAAGCTTCATTCTCTGCTTCTCAGAAATCAGGTATAAAAACGTCATTGCTTTCTTCAGCTCTTTGCCTTTCTTCCCAAAGAGCTTAACGTTTGTTTGTTTTTATTTCATTCTGGTGATGTCCTCTCTTCAAAAGCTTCACTCCATATGCCACGTATTGGTTACCAAGACGGATCAGATCGATCTCAATGGTACACTGTTGAGCGTCTTCTTCGCAAATACTCCTCCATCTTTGCCGTGAAAATATTTGTGTAAGTTTCTGTATTTATTTCGTCGTCGTCCTCTATTGGAAAAATCCGAATGCAAACTCATCACCGACATTTTTGTTGCCTTCTTGCAGGTACTATTACCGTCGATCTCCCTGATGCCTCCCAGCTCAAATCTCCACTTCGTGTGCTACTTACTCTGTGCTAAGTGCTAACAATGTACAAGAGTTGTCGCTCTGTTTTGTAATATATTTGGGCCAGTACTGGGCCATTAGATCGGCCCATATAGATATATAATTATAATATACAGAGCCGCCTAATCTTCTTATATCTTGATCTCTGAGCCGAAGTATACGTGTTGCGTCTTACACTGCGTCTTCTTCCACGCTCGTCAAAATTATTTGTGCCTGCGGTTATAAATCGCTTTTTTTTTTCTATTCACGTAGGTTTCTTTTCCCCGCGGGTTAGGAAATGATACCATTGAAGGTGGCTCGCTGTGCGTATGTTTCGTTTTGATCCGACATTCCTAAAGCTCCAGGTACCTTTTCTTGTTTCCTGAATTCTGATTTTTGAATTTTTAGTTGATTCTTCTCCCTGAATCGGTTCTTCGCAAACTTGTTGGCGATTTTTGGATTTTTAGTTTGGATCCGGTCATCAATCTTGTTGTTTATTTGCCATCGATGAAGAATTTAGGGTTTGGCGTTGATGGAAAACTTGAGCATATATTTTTCTTGTGTTTATTCTCAATCCCTAATGTTGCTGCCCGTTTTCTTATCAAGAATCGAGACTCTTCCCGCTGGATTTCTATCGTTTTCATTTATTTGTAATTTCGTCTGGGTTTGGTAATTTTGTGTCAAGAGTTACCTTCGACAATCAGCTTAAGTCGGCGTTTGGTTTTTGTTGCTCTTCGTTTATACAAATCACATTCGCCTTTGGAACATGAAAGCTGATTTCTACGTTTAGAATCTAACTTTTGAAACTGATCATTTTGGGAAAGCAGTCAGAGGATTAGTATTTGAGATTCTTCTTTACTTGATGTTCAGTGGCAGGAGTATAGGAAGAACTTCAGTTGTTTTTCAGAAAGAGAAATTTTGGTCTGATAAATTCATCTGTTGCTTTTATCTGATTCTGTGTTTGTGTATGTTGTTAGAAATTGATCAGAATGGGCGAAGCTGGTCAATCCAGAGAGGGAGAATCTATCACGCCTCTAGTTGTAAGTAATGTGTGGCCTGATGACTTCCTTTTCTCACTTTATAGATATAATTTCAGAACCTATTCTTGCTTTATGCGTATCTTAATGGGACTCTTTTTGGAGTCAACTTACCGTTTTCTTGGTAATAATGTTTTCTGTATCCATGTATTGGTTCAGCTAGGTATAAGAGGGCATTAGTAATTGGTTGGTTCTCTATGCATGAGACTGCCTTACTAACAGCACTAATTTCTTTTTGAGTACAGGGGGGTGAAACTGGGGACAATGTGGCTGCACCACAACTCTTTAATTCTTTGCCAGCTCTTAATGAAGCTGCTTCTTATATAAACCAAGCAACGTCTTACTTGGGGAGCTGTTTTTCTGATTATTCAGGTACCCTTTCTTTCTCTCTGTTGATGTCGTACTCAGGGTGCAATTCCACGTTCATCTACAATGCT
This sequence comes from Eutrema heterophyllum, assembly GCA_002933915.1. Taxonomy (NCBI): domain Eukaryota; kingdom Viridiplantae; phylum Streptophyta; class Magnoliopsida; order Brassicales; family Brassicaceae; genus Eutrema; species Eutrema heterophyllum. The sequence continues at coordinate 12,389 of PKMM01010180.1, read as the reverse complement.
TTCATAATGGAAAAAGATTGGCCTAGCAGATATTTTATAGCTTTAGGATCTTATTTCTTTCACTATATAGCGACCTCGTCCCATAACATTAATTCAGGCTTTCGCTTAGACTCTGTTCTTCCAATGTTTTCTTCAGTAGAATATGGTGGTAAGGATTCATGTAATTCTATTTTCCACCCCCATGAGTTGATACGATCAACATCAGGAGTTGACGGGAATTCCCCAGTAAGTGTATGCATTTCTCCTGGTGAAAGGTGCTCAACTTCTTCAGAGGCATCTACGTCTACAGCCAACAGCCCATCAAGGGAATCTACAGAGACTCTGTCGCAGGCAACTAACGCAATAGTGACATCGAATCGGTTAGGTTTAAATGGAATTTCGATATTTCAAGGGTATGTACTCTTTGTATGACTGATACAATTTTCCCATACTAAGAGAAATGAAAAATGATAATACTATGAAAATGTGAAACTGAAGCATTACAATAATCTCTATACACTACTTATATTTGGGTGATTGATATATTTGATTTTTATCAGGCTCATTGAACGGGCACGGAGGACTGTCCGTGGCTCGGCAGATGACATAAGATGGTTACAGCGCGACCCGGAGATGCCTCCTGTTGAAGATGGAACTGATAGATTCAATAAAATTCTGGATGACATCGGGTATGGATTGGTCGTAGTTGCATGTTTTATGTACTTGGGTCTTTGTAATATGCTGTTTAACATCCTGATTTTACTGAATGGCTGCGTTGATCGGTTTTTCATTTCCAGGCATGGTGTTCACAGGCTTCCAAATACAGTGGTGTACTTGTTGGTTCCAGGTAGCAATTCTTATTCTTACCTGCCAGCCACTTAGACTACATTACTGTATGTTGTTGGACTCATAGAATTTGTTTTAAAAAACGAAATTTTCAGGTCTTTTCAGCAATCATGGACCCCTATATTTTGTGGATACAAAAACGAAATTCTCAAAGATGGGGTTGGCTTGTCATATTGCTAAGATTCACAGCGAGGTAATCGTAACTAACTCAACTTAGCACAGTTACGTTTGGTGTATAGCATACTGATGTACGGAAAAATGTTTATATATCAGTCTTCGGTTGAGAAAAATGCGAGAGAGATAAAGGAATACATAGAGGAACTTTGTTGGGGATCTAATAAAAAGGTTCTACTCCTTGGGCATAGCAAAGGAGGTATAGATGCAGCTGCTGCTTTATCTCTATACTGGCCGGATCTAAAGGATAAGGTCGCTGGGTTGGTATTGGCACAGAGTCCATATGGTGGAAGCCCAATAGCTACAGATATCCTCCGTGAAGGACAACTTGGGGATTATGTCAATTTGAGAAAGCTCATGGAGATTCTGATATCCAAAGTTATAAAGGTTTGCAACAAGTCTCTTCTTGACCTACCAAAATAATTTCAGATGCACTATACTGGTCTCTTGTTAGGTAGAATCAAATATTTTTAAAATGACATTTTCCATGAAGTAATTTTCCGATTGTCATTTGGAAAAACTATTCATCACAACTAGCACTGGTTCATATTTACACAAAGACCTTTAGGTTTATCTGTTAGTAGTAGAGTTTTAGTTTTAGTAACTAAAAAACTGTGGAGATAAAGAGTATTTTAGTCATAAAATATATAGATTTGCTAGATTTGATCATTTTATTATTTGCGGTGCTATGGGTATATACTTATTTGTCTCTCTAACGTATTGCTAATCCTTTAAACCTTGTGAAGGGTGACATCCAAGCTTTGGAAGATTTAACCTACGAGAGAAGAAAAGAGTTCTTGAAGAATCATCCGCTTCCCCGAGAGCTCCCCACTGTTTCATTCCGCACAGAAGCGAGCATAAGCCCAGCGGTTCTAGCCACTTTATCACACGTGGCACACGCTGAACTTCCGCTCACAAACCAAGCCACAAAACTCCCAGTGGTAATGCCACTTGGTGCTGCAATGGCTGCTTGCGCTCAGCTGCTTCAAGTTAGATACGGGGAAAAGAGTGATGGGCTGGTGACTTGCTGCGACGCAGAGGTTCCTGGTTCTGTGGTGGTTAGACCCAAGCGTAAACTAGACCATGCCTGGATGGTTTACTCTTCCTTGAACGAGGTTCCTTTAGAAGCTGATGCTGCTCAAGTTTGCGAAGCTCTCTTGACTTTGCTTGTTCAAGTTGAGGAAGAGAAGCAACGTAAACTCGCCACGAAGAACGATTGATATAACGATTTTCCAACACTTAAAAAACTAGATGATTTTCTTTTTACAATTTCTATAAATTGTTTTATTTTTTAATCATTATGTCTTTGAGTTTGTTTTCTTTTATTGTTGATAATTTACATTCTACGACTTGTTTTGTATTTATTCTGGTATTACCGATGATTTGATTTAAGTGTTAAAAGTCGTTGATTAATGAGATGAGATGAGATGAGATGAGCTTTATAAACAACTTTTTGTGACTGTTGAGCGAGTTCCCCCAACGAAACGAGATGGTTTCGGATTCTCTGGGCGGCCATATATCCAATAAGCGTTATGTTATTTATTTCCCAAATTACCCCTCAGATGTTCACAAAATTACGCCATCGTACTTGAATTAACTTCATCTCTCTCTCTCTCTCTCTCTCTCTTCTCTTTTTTTTTTTAGTTTCTTTGTTCTTTGAGTGCTGTGTTTCGCGAGAGTGCTTTGGGTGGGGACTTAACCGTTTGTAGCATCAGTCGAACAAAGATCAGACAAGGTCTATGTGTAAGAGAGGATTAGAGTTTGGTTGAGTTTGAAGACCGGTGAGATTAGGGTTTTTTTCTTATTCTGGGGAGCTGAGCAATTGAATTTTTCTCGGTTGAAGCAATCACGTAGCTTGGTAGTGATAGATCGTTTAGGGTTTCTCATTGGGTGACATTTTGGATTAATTTGGGTTTGTATTCGAGTTGTTTGTCAAGAGCTTCCTCCACTCAATCTGATGTGAGAGAAGCTTCTTCTTTTTTTTTTTCATTTATTTTCCTGTTGGCGATTCTAGGGTTTTTGAATGGCGAGCACAGGCGAGCCGGACCGTAAAAAGCGTCACTTTAGCTCCATATCCCCCACAGAAGCGGCAGCCGCCGTTAAGAAACAGCCCTTCTTTTGGCCCTCCTCCGAGGACAAGGTTCTTTCTTTGATCTCCCTTGTGCATGCCCTTACATATATGTCTATTCTCTAACTAATCTTATCAATGATTTTTGTTAGATTTTGAGCTATTAGATTCATACACCGTTTTGACCGTCTATAATTGACCAACCTCGAATTTCGTCTGAACTTTCCTTTTTGATTTTGAAACGTTCTATATGCATTCCGGAGTAGACCAGCACTGTCTTTGCTCTAGTTGTTGCTGTTTTCTTTGTAGCTCGGTTGAGGGTTTGTGAATTTGTTTTAACTTCGAAGAATTCATTGGCGTCTGTTTTGTTATTGCGTTGAAGATACTAACCATGCGTTTACTCGCTATTTTTGTTGGAATAGGGATTCTGTCTCTTAAGATTTTTTTGTTTGTTTGATACAGCTTGATACTGCAGTCCTTCAGTTCCAAAATTTGAAGCTATCACAAAAGCTAGAGGCTCAGCAGCTTGACTGTTCTATTCTTGAGGATAGGCTTTCTCAGATCAAGGATAAACAATTACCATACAGTTCCAGTTTGAAGACTGTTCATAAGTCTTGGGCAAAGGTAATACTCATGCTTTGGTTTCTAACATAATTTAACCCACTTCCTCCTGCCCCCCCTGCCAAAAAAAAAAAACCTTAATTAACTAAGAAGAACTGATTACAAAATTCAGCTGTAATTCTGGTTCTTTTTTCTAAAAGATCTAATTAGTGCTTTTGTAGCAGCTAACAGCTGCAGTGGAATCATGCTCCATTCGCGTGAGTGATTCAAGCAGCGGAGCTCATAGGTTTGTAAACAAGGAGGGTATGAACTGCTTGGCCCGCCTCTTATTCGTTCTGTTAATCCTGGGACCTAGTTTAAATTTGGTGTTATATGATACAAATATGACTTGTTGAAAGGACACCTTAAAAATTTCTATGCAGACGGGTCTTCTCCGGCCGTTAAAGACGATTTCATCAACCGGCTACTTGAAACTGGTGCCACTGAGAGCTCCTCATCCAATAATTGCTCGAATCGGGTGGAAGAAAATAGAGGGAATATGTCAAGTCAGTTCACGCAAACCTTGTATAACCTAGCAGCTGCGACTAGTGATTTGAGGTGTCTTAAGGATGAATTATATCCCACAGTTCTCAGAACTGGTCTTGATAAAGGTATTACTCCCACTGCAATTGATTTTCAGCTCTTTTCCTGGCCCTTATTACTATTTTAATATTAACCCAGGTCTTATATGGAATTGCTTTTCTTTCTAGATTTGTGTGGCCAGCTAACGCTGAATGATTTGGAATCAGATATTAAAAGTTTCAGAGTGGTTCTAGATGATGTACTTGTGAAGTTCAAATCACTTTCGAGAGAATTGCAGAGTTATCGCGATGCTGATGCTAAAGTTAGAGCAGACCTTAAACGAATAAGAGGTAGCTACTTGATCTCTTCTCGTTCGAATATTGACTGTTAAATGCACTCTTTACACGGACATTGTATCTATGCATCAAATATAAGGTTTGCCTCAACAGAAAAAAGGTCAATCTAAATACATGAAAGCTACTGAAATCATATCCTGCTTTTGATTGATGAGGATACGTGAAAGTAGAGAGATAAAATTGTGAAGTTCCCAATTCCACGTCTGAGTATAATGTTCAACACTGCGCTGGTGTTTTGTAGTGTTTAAATAGGCAGGATAGGATTTGGATCATATAGATTAAGAGAGAGATATATTAAGACTGGAAGAAAACATCTTTGCTAGAGCCAGATGTTAACAAGACATGTAGTTATGGAAAATGCACCATTAGTGACCTAAAGGGTGCACAAACCCTTCTGAGACATGAACCTTTAATTTATTTTATTCCATTTGAGTTACCCTTGTTCATATATTTCAATACATTCTAGGGGATAGAAAAGCTGGTAATTCTTTGAGAATGACCTACATATACAAAAACGAAGCATCTTAAAATCTGAAAATCAATTACCTTTTTTACCTTACGATTTTAAGATTTCCATCCGGAAATAGTTTGTAGCCAGTTAAGAGATTCATGTTGAGCTCTAGAACTGGTTTACATGCCCGCTCAAAGATTAATGCTTTTTGACTGCTATATGAGCTGACATTATACTTGGTGTATTTGAAGGGGAGCTAGAGGATGAGGTTGTGGAGCTTCAACAATGTAATGGCGACTTGTCAGCACTGAGAGCAGAAAGGGATGCAACAGCAGGGGCGTTCTTCCCAGTGTTGAGTACTGGAAATAAGCTTGCTACCAGTGATAAGGCAAGGGATAAACAAAGGGATCTGCAAGACATGGAATCAGTTCTGAAAGAGTTAACGGTACATTTTATTTCTTTTTGGTTTTGTGTTTTCATTGGTAATGCTTGGAGTTTTGGTTTGATAGCAGCCTGGATTTTGTAGGTCCTGGCTTCAAGCAGGCTACAAGAGCTAAAAGATCTTCATGAGGAGAGGACAAACATTCTTGAAAAAATGAGCATTTTTCAGGTCAGTTTATGATCCAATTAGAGTATCTACCTGTATTAGTCTATTTCTGTTGTTCTGCAAGAGTTTTGATGTAAGGAAAACTTGTGGAATGTAACTTCTTCCTATTGGTAAAACTGATATACAAGTTTTCTAACAGAACAAGTCAAAGTCTGTGAGGTGCATCTCATCTTCTCAAGCCTGCCTTTCTTTGAAAGACCAGCTAGAAAAATCTAAAAAAGCAGTTTTGCAGTATATGGCTTTACTTGAGAAACTGCAGGTTATATCTTGATTGCGATTTTCATTTTGTATATCTTTATAAATTTTATGATGTATATATATATGGTTATGAAGCTTATCTACATTCGAAAATTTCAGGTTGAAAAAGATAGTATAGTCTGGAGGGAAAGGGAAATGAATATGAAAAATGAACTAGTTGATGTTTCTCGAAGAACTTCTGCTGTTGCTGATTCTAGAATCGCCTCTTTAGATGTGAAGATACAGAAACAACTGGATGAAAAAATGCGAATCAAGACTAGGTTGGGAAATATTTCAAGAGAGCGAGGTAACAAATTGGTTACTTTGACTTCCAATTCTCTTATCTCCCATCCACCCGTTTCACTTTGGAATCTAATTAAGTGATCCGTATGTCAGGTAGAAAAGAAATCTTTGCAGATATGAAGGCATTAATTTCTTCGTTCCCAGAGGAAATGAGTTCCATGCGAAGTCAATTAGACAATTCTAAAGAGACTGCTGGAGGCATTCATTCTCTACGGGCTGATGTCCAGTCCCTCTCCGGGGTTCTATGTAGGAAGGTGGACAATAATCTTGAACAATGTATGATGTATTGATGTATGCTGTTACAGTTTATGTTTTGCTTACTTACTAAGCCTAATTGGTGAACAGACAAAAGAGTGTGAAGCATTGCATCAAAGATCAGCTGATTATGCTTCTCAGCTAGGTGACCTGAATGCTACGGTATGATGCATTATGTTTACCTTTTTCAGTGTACTACCCATCACTTATATGTTGACGGTGTTGATATTGGTTAACGTTACTTGCACTATGTAAACCTTGTTTGAGAACATATTTCTTGGAAAAAATATTGCGAAAAGACGGATTAGCAATTTTAAATCTTCTTAAATGTCATAGTAGCTTTTGGTTGGCGAAGACGTAGTTGCTATGTTCTTTACTTCTCAACTAATTTGAGCCTGTCATGCAGGTTCGTGATTTGAAGAACAGTCACGAGGAGTTGAAGTTGTTTCTGGACATGTATAAACGTGAGTCCACTGATTCGAGGTAAGCACAATTTTATGTAACAAATCCAGTGATCGATATCCAAGATTTAAATTCTTTGAGACAATTTTCCTTACCTTTCCCTTCTATGTGGACGAATATATAGTATAACAAGCACTGTAATTAATCTTGCCTTTGGACTGAACTGTCTGACCTTACTGAAAGTTTGCTGTTAATTTTCTTGCGTTTCTGAAGAAAAGTCTGCTCACTTTGGCAATTTATCCTTCACAGCTTTTAATATCTGATCTATTTTTAGAGTTTCATCAGATTAAATTCTGTTTTGGATGTGTTAATATTTGTTCATCTTCTTTTCTTGGCTGAACACTCATTATTAGAATGCGCTTGGTGCCTTGCCTTAAGCATCACTGTGGATTTTGTGCTGTGGCAGGGACATATCTGAAGCCAAAGAACAGGAATACAGGGCTTGGGCTCATGTTCAAAGTTTGAAATCCTCACTTGATGAGCAGAATCTGGAGTTGCGCGTTAAGGCAGCAAATGAAGCTGAAGCAGTTTCCCAACAAATGTTGGCTGCTGCGGAAGCTGAGATTGCTGATTTAAGACAGAAAATGGATGATTGTAAACGGTGAATAAATATAACATTTCTTATGCTGCATATAGCATTCCTCTGCAATTTAGAAGATGCGTTGCATATTCATTGACATTCCATAGGATTCTTTGAGACATTTTTTTTTTTTTGACAAGGATAGGTCTTTTCTGTTTCAGGGATGTCGCAAAGCATTCTGATATCTTGAAATCTAAACATGAAGAACATGGAACATATCTTTCTGAAATACAGGTTTGCTTATGAAATTTCTTGTTTCTTTGTTTCTAACAAATTTTAAAAACCTTGATGTTGGGTATCGATTTACAGTAACTATCTTCTTTTAGACAATTGGAAGTGCCTACGAGGACATCCTACCGCAAAACCAACAGCTTTTGCTTCAAGTTACAGAGAGAGATGACTATAACATCAAGGTATTGAGTCCAAACTCTTCTTCTTCCTCTATCAGAGTTAAACTTAGTTGGAGATTGATGAATTGTGTTAATGGGCATGTACCGATTTTCTGCTGTTATATACTGGATGTTTTGCAAGAATATCATGATATTCCGTTGTTATATACTGTGAGATATCTTTTTTGATCGTCTGTTGCTGTTTCAGCTTTTCTTGGAAGGCATAACTTCAAGGCAGATGCAAGATGCTCTGCTTATCGATAAGTACATCATGGATAAGGATATTCAGCAAGCCAGTGCATCTGCCAGTTTCCTCTCCAAGAAATCATCAAGAATTGAAGATCAGGTATATTTTGATGCCATATTTGTGTGGCTGTATAATCGTGTAAACCATTCCTTATAGTGACTTTAACTTGAAAGTGTTATTTCTTGCAGTTGAGGTTCTGCACAGATCAGTTTCAGAAACTAGCCGAAGATAGATATCAAAAGTCTGTCACTCTTGAAAATCTGCAAAAGAAACGTGCAGACATTGGGAATGGCTTGGAACAAGCTAGGTCAAGGCTGGAGGAGTCGCATTCTAAAGTTGAGCAAAGCCGGGTGGATTATGGGGCATTGGAACTGGAGCTGGAAATCGAAAGGTAAATGAATCGCTTCCTCCTACTTGTCCATCCTTGAGAGTCATATAAACAAACAAGTGTTGGTGCATATATCAGGTTCGATAGGAGAAGGATAGAGGAGGAAACGGAAATAGCCAAAAAGAAAGTTTCTCGTCTTGGGTCTCTCATAGAAGGATCATCGGCCATTCAAAAGCTCCGACAAGAAGTCAGTGAATTCAAAGAAATTTTGAAGTGCAAGGCGTGCAACGATCGCCCAAAAGAGGTAAAAGACTCACTGCTCAAATCATCATCATCTTTGAATGTTTAAATCAACTGCTTGCTGTGCTGATTTGGTTTTTGGTCTTTATCTTGTTAATAAAAAAAGGTGGTGATCACGAAATGCTACCATTTGTTTTGCAACCCATGTGTGCAAAAGATTACAGGAACTCGACAAAGAAAGTGTCCAACTTGCTCAGCAAGTTTCGGACCCAACGATATCAAGCCCATCTACATCTGATGCACATAGAACAAGCAATGAAAATCACCTTTTTTTTTTTTTTTTGCTTTCTCAAACTCTTTCAAAAGAGAAATAGATTAATTATATAGTTTATAAACCCCAAATATACCTTTAAGCTCATTTATATATATATAGAGTACATTTATTCCAATCTATTCATTTCCGCATATACTCCAAACTAAAATAAACTAAATCAGAGGCAAAGAAAACAAATATTTAAAGATTCATAGTAAAAATTATTTTTAAGACTAGACAATTTGAAATAATCAAGATATTCAAGATTATTCGTATATCTCTTTATGCTCCGAGTGGTTTTCGGGTGGGATAATTGAAATTTGCTTTGCCACTAGTGGCAACGAAGTTCTTGGTAATTCAAAAGGGGATAAATTTTTACGTGTTAATTTTTTTAAAAAAAAATCATATTTTGTTTTTTAAATTCACAATTACATATTTTTATGTGCTAATATTGAAAACACTAATATTTTGTTTTTGTTTTAATTCAAACAAATTTCGGTGTAATATTTTTTGTATTATATTTAGTCGTTAAAGGAAAAAAGAAACAACTCTTCAATAGCAAGAAAATTTAGTAATATCTTTACGTAATATATATTTGGGCAATTCTCTTAAATACCATGAAAATAACTTTTTGGGACAAAAAATACCATCATTGGTTTTATTTTTCCAAAAATACCAATAAATTGATTTGAAGTCATTATAAACCATTAGTAAGAATAATTTGATCAATTAGCTTAAAAAGTGTATTTTCCAAAAAAACTTAAAATTGGTGTAATTTTCAAAATGTAAACCCATTTTAAGATATTTTCTAAATTTACTCTTATCTAAATACTCATGTCAAGACAAATTTAACTCGAAAACTGATAGAAACTGTTAAAAAAAACAATGATGAAAAGTGTAAGAAACATTTTCTAATACTGGATATAAAAGAAAGATTTTAATCATTTTATTCATTGTCGATTTTGAACTATACATATAACTTTGGAATGTACTGTCAAAGCATATTAATTAATCTTATTACATTTTAAATTAATTGTTTAGTCTTTTGTTTTCGCTTCACAAAAAGTATTTTTTAATTTTCAATGTAATTTTTTTCAAAAATTATAATTTATCTTTATAAATAGAGTTTATTAAGTAGGAAAAAATATTGCAGAGAATCTGATTTAGAAAAAGTTCATCAGTAAAAAATCTTTAATACGTGTAAAAAATGTTGAACAACATTTAATTTGGAATTTAAAAAAAAAAAAAAAAAAAGAGTATTTCCTTTCTATTGGTTTTTTTGGGGGGTCAGAAATTGCTATTTTTTGTTTTTTCCTTTTTTTCTTAAGACATGATCATTGGTATTGCCCGCACATGCTCTTTTCTCTTTTTCTTCCTTTAAAAAAATGGCTGAGATGTGGGAAAAAAAATAGTTAATTATTTAACCAAATGCTCTTAATTATTTTCTTCTTGTTATTAATATTCTTCTGCTATTCAGTTTGGTCTTTCTAATTGCTTGCTTTTTCTTTGTAGCCACTTTATTCCTAAAGATAAAGATCACATGTTTTAGCTCCATTCTGGTTCTGTCTCTCAATTCATATATACGTATAAAAGTTACTAGATGGATATAATTAAGAAAAACTATAAATGATGAAAGGTTAAAATGTGTTTGTGTTACGTACTAAATTATTAAACTAAAAAAAAAAACTTATAAACACGTTTATATAGCACTGGAAATCCCGACTATGTAACCTAAGTTTTTCTAAGCTAATTACGAATATATTCACAAATGTCCTCTCCTTGTTTTCGTATAAGGCTCAAAAGATATGATTTTATGAGTGTACGGCTCAATATATTTGATTTTTAGTCCATACATTAAATTTAAAACCGAAAACAAAATCAGAGATAAAATATAATTCTCAAAATAAATTTATGAAACATTTTTAATATACATAATATAAATTGTAAAAGTGTTAGAGAAAAAGAAAGAAAATATGCTTACATAAATTAGTGAGAGGGACTGTGTCAACCTGCATCTTTCTCTTTTCAAAGCACAGTATTGACGAAAGAGGAAAGCAATCTTATACCCTTACCCTAATTAAGTATCTAATGACTTTTCCCTTGAGGCTTTAGCACTCCATTTTCTTCAATAATGTTTTTTATTGTGGAACTTAATTTTTTTATATTTTTATACAACAAATGTTAGATCTTACAATTAATCAGTCGAAATTAATATATATAAAGCCTGAAATTAAATATTACCGTGTCGACTGTCGACCCAATATATATAGTGTCTCCAAACATTGATCTCGCCATTACAAAGATTATTCACGAGAGAAGATCTGTTTCAATTTAAATAATTGGACCTTATAATAACACAATTGTGTTCTTTTTAGAAAACTTAATTAATTCATCCACGGGAATTAAGCTGATCCTGGACATATATTGATATTAACCGTGTGTTAATTACTCATCACTAATTGGGTATCTAATTAAAAATAATCTGATTGATTACTCTAACAAAGGTACAAGTGATGACTCGCACAGTCGCACTAATTAATACATATCACATCATTTGCTCTCTTTTTCGTACATAGGGTTCTGATTTTTTTATTTTAAAGTAGATGATATTAGAAAAATTTGTGTAGATAACCAAATTTTCAAAATATATTTGCAAAGTAACAAAGAGAAGATTTGTTACTTGTTCGTAATTGATTATTCTCACAATACCCATCAACCATATTTTTCTTTCTCTTTCTCTTATACTCTTCCTCTTTCTAAGATTTCTCGTCTCGAGCTTCACTGATCGTCTTCTCACGGCGGCGAATTTCTTCTTTTCTCCTTCTTCTACGTTGACTGCTTCATATAAAAATACGCTTATCTATTCAGTTTATCCGAGAAGAATCCGCGTCAAAAACAAGTCGAAGAAGATGGATTTCGCGAGCAAGGAACTTAGTTCTTGCGACATATTTGACGTAAGCTGGGTCTTCGACGATTCTGAACCGATTTATCCTCCTGTTATTGTCCTTTCGTTGAACATAAATTCAATTGCTACAAAAATGGCAGACCCGATTCAGGTTTCCAATGGGTTCGTTAGACGTTTGGATCTCCGAACCCGCTTCTGTCTCAGAGAGGCGCTTGAGGCTTTTAAGCGAGATGGGTCTCAGCCGCGAACCTCTTCACTCCCGGTTAAAACCCGTTTCCGATCCGGCTCAAAAGAAACTGGAGCATCCGACATTTCCCGATCGATCTCGTGTAATCAATTAGCTCGGCGAGATCACGGAGAGTCTGTCGGCGGCAGTGCTTCCTGCGTCGTGAGATCGAAATCCGACATTTCCACTAGCCAGTGTGGCTACCGTGACCGACAGAATCGAATCTGAGAAATGGAGATCGGAAGGATGCGAATGAAGATCTGCCGGAGATTCTGTCAAAGTGGTTAGGGGTCCAAGAATA